>CM019825.1:18210709-18424451 GCA_009763385.1 Coix lacryma-jobi var. lacryma-jobi | reverse complement strand
GCTGTACAGGGCGAATACAAGCTCAATGAGCGTGGACCGGAGTCCGGACTCGTGTATGTGCGTGGACTCGTGTGTTGCCTGTCCATCCCCCGAATGAGGGCCCTAGCATCCCCTTTTATAGAGCAAGGGGTGGCCAGGGTTACAAAAAGTATTACAGGTGTCGAGGCGCATGGTGTCCCATACGGAGAAGGGTAGGAACCCTGTCTTGTCGGGGCCACTGGAGCCGATGTGATCGTCGCTGTTGAGGCGTCCTTGAGTCGTGGCTTCCTTCCCGGGCGCGGACGTGGGGGCGCGACAAGGCGGGAGCCGTACAGCACCCATCCCGGAATGTACAGTACGCGGTGAGGTCCCTCCGGGTCTTGGGGTACCTGTCCTCCAATAGCATGAAAGTAGTTAGGGCTCGAAGGGCGCGGAGCCGGCTTCGAGGTGGTGCCACGGGGGCTCAAGGGGCGCGGAGCCGGCCTCGAGGTGTTGCCACGGGGGCTCAAAGGGGCGCGGAGCCGGCCTCGAGGTGTTACAGTGCAGGGCTCGAGGGGCGCGTAGCCGGCCTCGAGGGGTTACAGTGCAGGGCTCGAGGGGCGCGTAGCCGGCCTCGAGGGGTTACAGTGCCCGGCGTGGTCGAACAGTGCTGCACTGGTGCCCTTTTGCCCATGCTTGTGGCGAAAACGTGACTTGACCTTTACACCGGGTTACTGTGGTACATGCCGTGCACTAGTGGACATGACCGGAGTAGGTGAAGGCATTAAATGCGTGGTATGGGCTGGTACAGCTGTCTGTACAGCTCGAGGTCCGTGCGTTAAGGCTCGAGGTGTGGGAGCGCGTTCTCCCGAGGCCTGGCTGGGAGGGCTCGGGCGAGTCGGAGAGCGGTTCGCCCGAGGCCTGGCTGGGAGGGCTCGGGCGAGACGGAGCCAGAGCGGTTCGCTCGAGGCCTGGCTGGGAGGGCTCGGGCGAGACGGAGATAGAGCGGTTCGCCCGAGGCCTGGCTGGGAGGGCTCGGGCGAGACGGAGATAGAGCGGTTCGCCCGAGGCCTGGCTGGGAGGGCTCGGGCGAGACGGAGGTGGAATGCTTGCGTGTTTGCGTTAATTGGGGGTACCCCTTTTTTGTACCACCGACACCCAATCAACGCAAAACACCCAAACGCTCTGTCTCCGTCTCGCCCGAGCCCTCCCAGCCAGGCCTCGGGCGAACGCTCTGTCTCCGTCTCGCCCGAGCCCTCCCAGCCAGGCCTCAGGCGAACGCTCTGTCTCCGTCTTGCCCGAGCCCTCCCAGCCGGGCCTCGGGCGAACGCTCTGTCTCCGTCTCGCCCGAGCCCTCCCAGCAAGGCCTCGGGCGAGCGCGATCGCTCTCCATCTCTCCCGAGCCCTCCAGGCCTCGGGTGAGCGCGCCCCCACACCTCGAGCATTAACGCACGGACCTCGAGCTGCACAGACAGCCGTACCAGCCCATACCACGCATTTAATGCCTTCGCCTACTCCGGTCATGTCCACTAGTGCACAGCATGTACCACAGTGACTCGGTGTAAAGGTCAAGTCTCGTTTTCACCACAAGCATGGGCGAAAGGGCACCAGTACAACACTGTTCGGCCAAGTCAGGCACTGTAGCCCCTCGAGGCCGGCTACGCGCCCCTCGAGCCCTGCACTGTAACACCTCGAGGCCGGCTCCGCGCCCCTCGAGCCCCCGTGGCACCACCTCGAAGCCGGCTCCGCGCCCTTCGAGCCCTAACTACTTTCGTGCTATTGGAGGACAGGTACCCCAAGACCCGGAGGGACCCCGCCGCGTACTGTACATTCCGGGATGGGTGCTGTACGGCTCCCGCCTTGTCGCGCCACCACGTCTGCGCCCAGGTTGGAAGCCACGACCCAAGGACGCCTCAACAGCGACGATCACATCGGCTCCAGTGGCCCCGACAAGACAGGGTTCCTACCCTTCTCCGTATGGGGCACCATACGCCCCGACACCTGTAATACCTTTATGTAACCCTGGCCTCCCCTTGCTCTATAAAAGGGGACGCTAGGGCCCTCATTCAAGAAGACGGACACAACACACGAGTCCACGCACAAGCACGAGTCCGGACTCCGGTCCACGCTCACTGAGCTTGTATTCTCCCCTGTACAAGCACTTAGGTGCAAGTAATACAAGAACATCTCCCCGCTGGACGTAGGGCCTTCTTTGCCCGAACCAGGATAAATCCTTGTGTCCTCTTGCATCACCATCCAGGAAGAGAAGCACGCGATCATATTACTCGTTGGTGTGATACCCCCGGGTACGAAACACCGACAACTACACACTCATATAAGTTTCATCTCTGTTTCGATTACCCATATATTATACTAAACCATATGTAACTTGCTTATTTGAAGCCCTAAACGAATTCAAATCAAAAAGTTGTAAACTACAAAGTTTTCTAACTTTTCAAGATCTACAACTTTTATTTTGGTAGTTTTTCCATCCGAGGTCGTTTATAAAAATTTGAATTTCAAATTTTACAATTTGAAACGTAGTTTTCGTTGACAAGATGATTTCAAATCAAAAAGTTATCATCACCAAAGTTTCATAACTTTTTGAGATCTACAACTTTCGTTTTGGTCATTTCTCCATCTGAGGTATTTTGCAAAATTTGAATTTTCAAATTTTCAAATTCGACGCAGTTTTGCATAACTAGATGACTTCAAATTAAAAAGTTATCAACTACAAACTTTCATAACTTGTCAAGATCTACAAAGTTTATTTTGGTTGTTTGACTATTTGTGCATCCGACATTGTGGTTCTAATATTATTCACAAACATTATATATCACTCTTGTAGTTTTATAAACTACCGGAGAGATAAATAAGATTTGTGAACGAATTTATTTTAAGTTTGTCAAATGAAAAAATCACCAAAACAAAAATTGTTCATCTTGATAAGTTAACCAACTTTGTAGTTAAAAACTTTTTCATTTGGATTAATTTACTGCTTCAAAATGTAATTTAAAAACTGGCTTTGCCGAGTGTCAAAAAAAAACACTAGGCAAAGAGCTCTTTGCCGAGTGCCAGCCATGTCGCACTCGGCAAAGAACCGCCCACGTGGCACAATTCGGGGCCACATGCTTTGCCTTGTGTTTGCGCTTTGCCGAGTGCCACGTGGCCGGCACTCGGCAAAGAGGCTCTTTGCCCAGTGCCCGAAATTTGGCACTCGGCAAAGCCACAGGCACTCGGCAAAGATTGATTTTCCCGTAGTGTGATAATATCGGGGGAACACCAAAGGGGTACCCCCAATTAACGCAAACAAATAGGTTAAGTCTAGAACACCAATTAATAAACCCAGCTAGGTTAACCTTCCAAGAAACTAACCCCTCGGAGCCTGCAACGCTGGCCCACCGCCAGGGAGCTTAGACATGCCAAAACCTTACCGACCGCCTCCTAATAACCTACCCCTCGAGCCCGCTACAGCTATGCACCGCTCCTCGGGACCCCGCGCGGGGACTTCGAGCCCCTCTAGCACGATAGCCTATCCCTCGAGGCTCATCACACCCTAGGCCTCGAGCTGGAGCTCAACCTCCGCTCACCCGAGCCCTCCGCGCCCGGCCTCGAGCGAGCGCTCCACTACCCTTCGAAGCCCTCCACGAAGAGGAAGCTTCCTGCTCCTCAACCCCATACCGCGCATTTAATGCATTCACCTACTCCAGTCACGTCCTCTGCAACCCGACGTGTACCACAGTGAACCAGGGCAGAGCCAAGTCTCGTTTTCACAACAAGCATGGGTAAAAAGGCACCAGTACGACACTGTTAACCCATATCTTACACTATTGCACGTCCAAGCCACGTCTCGAGGCCCGAATACCTGCTGCTCAATCGGGTTTCCCGGGACTTGCCCATACCTGCGGGTACTCGAACCCCCCGCAGGCGCCACCTCGAGGCCGGCTCTGAGCCCCTCGAGCCCTGGCTACTTTCACGCTATTGGAGGACAGGTACCCCAAGACCCGGAGGGACCCCGCCGTGTCCTGCACGTGCCGGAATGGGTGCTGTACGGCTTCCACGTCGCCACGCCTCCACGTCCGCGCCCAGGATGGAGGCCACGCATCAAGGACGCCTCAACAGCAACACCCACGTTGGCTACAGTGGCTTCGACAAGACAGAGTTCCTGTCCTTCGCCATACCGAGCGCTGTACATGTCAATCCTGTGTAAACCCTGGCCTCCTCTTGATCTATAAAAGGGGACGCCAGGGCCCTTCGCGCACAAGAGACAACACACGAGTCCACACACAAAAACACGAGTCCGGACTCCGGTCCACGCTCATTGAGCTTGTATTGCCCCTGTACAAGCACTTAGGTGCAAGTAATACGAGAACCTCCTCCCCCGCTGGACGTAGGGCCTTCTTTGCCCGAACCAGGATAAATTCTTGTGTCATCTTGCATCACCATCTAGGAAGAGAACACGCGATCATATTACTAGTTGGTGTCATACCCCCGGGGTCAAAACACCGACAGTTGGCGCGCCAGGTAGGGGCCTTCGCGGGTCCGAGCCGATTTCTCGTTGTTTTCTGGATGGCTTCATCCCCTCCTTCATTCTCGGTTGGTGCCGTCGTCTGGTTCGGGAGCCTCGAGTTCCTGGCCACCGACAACGGCAACGAGCTGACCCTGCTCACCACGGAGAGCCTGAGCGGAGGGCATGTCGCGCCACCCCGCGCGGGGGGCGTGGCGCGTCGCCCGCACCACCACGCGTCGCCACCTCGCGAGCGGCGCCGTCGTCACCATCGACGCCGGGCACGGGCGGTGCCCGCGGCGCACGCCCACTTCCCCGTGGCCGACGCAGAGTCCCCGAGGGGAAACCTGCCCGGCGCAAGGCCGGAGACTTCTAGGGCGCGCGCGCACTCCCCCAGCGAGTTCGCGTTCGTCACGCGCACGGACTGGGAGCCTGGCCAGAGGCCCCCGAGCCGTGCTCCGTCGACACCACCAGGCCTCCTCCCGCACGGGGTGTACCGCGCCCGACACCAGCGGTTCCAGTTTGGCCTCAACAACCCCGCGGCAGTTCGCGCCCACCGCCTCGGCGAGCTCCGTCAGGACCGGGCGGCCGCAGAGCGGGAGGAGCGTCCGGGCGTACTCCTACGAGCCACCACCGACCTGGAGATCGACTACCCCGTGCACGTCGACCGCGGCCTCTCACGGGGAGTGGTACCGCGAGCTACAGTCCCGGCACGAGCCAGGGTGACCGCACCTCCTTCGAGCAGTCATCTCGGCGCCTTTCCCGGCGCGGGCTCCGAGACCTACTCTGGCGCTCGGGCTGGCGGTCGCGCCTCCCCACATCTGCCTCCTTCTCCCGGCGGTGGTGCGGCGACGGACTCCGGGGTCGGCCGCGACTCTGGTCGCGAGACGACCGGGGACTCCCCCCCCCCCCCCGACGGCTATGGTGACGGGGGCTCGGCGCCCTCTCATGCTGCCCGCTCCTCCGCGGGCTCGATGACGCCCTCGACGCCTCGTGGCGGATGGCCCCGGCATCCCCTCCGGCGTGATGATCACTCCTCGAGGTCCGGCCCTTCTCGAGACCCCCCGCTTGGGTCGATGTGGCCGAAGCCTCCTTCTGTGCCGCGGCGACGGCGCCCCGGGTCCGAGGCTTCTTTGCGTCCGGGGGCACGTCCGGCACGGAGCTCGACGGTCCCTCGTGCCCCCGACGAGGCAGGGCTCGGCGCCGCCTTCCGCGGCTGCGTCCCGCGCGATCCCTTCGCCGGGGGGACCTCCAGTATACCCTCCTGCACAGAGGAGCGGTCAGCCCCGACGTCGACGACCCCCGCGCGCCTCAGACGCGCATCCATTCCCTCGTCGTCACTCTCCTCCTCATCATCACTCTCCTCCTCCGAGCTCGAGGAGCTCAGCTCGGGGGACCCATCTCCAGGCTGCCGATTGCGACGAGCCTTCGCCAGCCTCTGCTCCCGAGCCGAGCGACGCAAGTTTTTGTTTTTCTCTTTCTTCTTTCTGGCGTCCTTGCTCTCCTTATCTTTCTGAGCAGAGAGGCGCCTCACCTGGGTATCCGCGCGTCCTCCCTCACCGGGGGCCTCGACGCACGACAAGTAAACGCCCCCTGCAAAAAAGAAGAAGTGTGACGAGACAAACCACAAGAAGAATGTACAAGGTTCGGAGAAAGAGAAAGGGGGAGGAGGCTCGGGACAGCTAGGCTCAAGGGGGGCTTACCAGGTCGAGACACCCCTCGTCGGGTGCCATGGCGACCAGGTTGGTGTACTCAGGGACGAACGACCCCTGGATCGTGATCGACACCTGGGAGACGCCCACGCTCCGAGGCAGCCTCTCCTCGGCCATCCTCGACCGATTTAGCGCCTCGAGCTGGGCCTTCGGCCCCATCTCGTGCATAAGAAGGGGGCGGTCCGCCAGCGGAAGAACCCTTCGCTGGTGGAACGCCCAGATGACTGCTTGAACGGTCAAATTCTTCTCGTCCACCAGCGTCCTCATCATCTTCATCAGCGGTACCAGGTGGCGTTGCCTGTCCGCCGCGACGCCCCAGGTCCACTTCTCAGGGCGTTGAGTGAGGACACTGCCGTTGTACTGCGGAAGAAGACCACCTTCATTCCGCAGATAGAACCAGTGGTCGTCCCACCCGGCCTGGTTGGTGGAAAGCTTGTACCGCAGGTATTCGCTGGGGACATTGGCCGACGAGGTCCCAGTCCTCGCAGTGACGGTGAGGGAGCCCATGCGCACGAGCCGCCTCCCGCTGGGCTTCAAGGCCTTGATGAAGAGCTCGCCCCGGAAGAGATGGACGAACATCTCCCAGTGCGGCTCCATCTTCAGGTACCCCTCGCACACCGCGGCGAAGATGACAACGTGCGAGATTGAATTGGGGGAGAAGTGTTGCAGCTCCACCTCGTAGTGGTGGGTCAACGCCCGCATGAAGCGGCTCGGCGGAACACCGAGCCCCATGCGGTGGTAGCGCGTGAAGCTCACCACGTACCCCTCCGGCGGGTGCGACTCCCGGTGCTCCGCCGACGGGATAGCCCACCACGCGGGTCCCTCCTCCGGGTTGGGGCGGAGAAGCCCCTGGGCCACCAAAGAGTCCATCTCGCGCTGCGTCACCTTCGTCGGGCTCCAGTCTTCGGCCGGCAGCGCTTGTGTCTGGGCAGCCATGACGATGGCGGCGCGGACCCCAGCAGCGGACAGACGGCCGGAAAATTCCCAATTGACTAGCTCGAGGGAGAGGGCGCGTGAAGGCTACGGCGGCGGTGAAGGCAAAGGCAAAGTAAAGGGTTCCTTTTCCCCTCTTTCGATATTTATAAGGGAAAACCCCAACGGGCGGGGTCTCCCACGACGTAAAAAGGTAACTGCATGCATTTAATGCGCCCACCTAACCACGTCTCGAGCCGGTTGACAGGTACACGCGGCAACATCCCATCCGCTCAACTACCGGGACCCTCCGCGGCCGCCGCTCCAACTTCACGTCCGCTGCCCTGGCGCCACGATCTCCACTCCCTGACGGTTTCCGCCTAAAAAGGCGCGCCCAATGGGCAGAAGGATTCCAAGCGACGAAGGCTTCTTCAGGAAGGTAAAAACGGGCCCCGGCCCTAAGCCTCGAAGCAGCGATGGCTGGCCCTCGAAGGGGGTTCGACAGCCGGCTTCGAGCACCCGAGTCAGGGACACCAAGGGGCGCCACTCGCAGCATCGCTCGAGGGCCAAGCCCTCGAGGCCCCTCACGTGTATCCAAGGCGGGGCGCGCGACGTGCAGTGAGATCCCCTCGGAGGGAGGCATTGAGCCACCGGGTCCTATCGAATGGACCCGGCACTCCTGCAGACTGAGCGCCCAAGCTTTATGAGATCGCCTCCGGGCTACAGTCGACCCCATCGAACGAGGCACGAGGTCTCACTTGGATTTTCCCGTTACCAGCTCACCAGGAACCTCGATACTCGCCCACTCGTGGTAGTACGAGGCATCCCCCCTCGCATCCGATCGAAAGGACTCGCGGGATGACAAGCCAGGGCAATTGGCGTGCCGGACAGCTCGAAGAGCCGGCCGGTCAGTTCAGCCTGGCACCCCTCGACGAAAGAGGGTTAAAAAACTCGAGGGCTCGACACTCCCGAACCTAAAAACGTAACTAACACTCGCAAAACAGCCCACGAGGGAGCCCTAACCACTCCCCCGTGGCCTCGGGGGCTACACCCGCGGGTGTCGCTCGCACGACACCCACGGAATCAAAACGGCCAAACCCTCGAGACCGATTAGCTAACCCTCGAGATCCCAGTCGGGAGCCCCTGCTCGAGTGCCAGCACTCGAACAAGGGCTCGGGGGCTACTGTCGGGGGAACACCAAAGGGGTACCCCCAATTAACGCAAACAAATAGGTTAAGTCTAGAACACCAATTAATAAACCCAGCTAGGCTAACCTTCCAAGAAACCAACCCCTCGGAGCCTGCAACGCTGGCCCACCGCCAGGGAGCTTAGACATGCCAAAACCTTACCGACCGCCTCCTAATAACCTACCCCTCGAGCCCGCTACAGCTATGCACCGCTCCTCGGAACCTCGCGCGGGGACTTCGAGCCCCTCCAGCACGATAGCCTATCCCTCGAGGCTCATCACACCCTAGGCCTCGAGTTGGAGCTCAACCTCCGCTCACCCGAGCCCTCCGCGCCCGGCCTCGAGCGAGCGCTCCACTACCCTTCGAAGCCCTCCACGAAGAGGAAGCTTCCTGCTCCTCAACCCCATACCGCGCATTTAATGCATTCACCTACTCCAGTCACGTCCTCTGCAACCCGACGTGTACCACAGTGAACCAGGGCAGAGCCAAGTCTCGTTTTCACAACAAGCATGGGTAAAAAGGCACCAGTACGACACTGTTAACCCATATCTTACACTATTGCACGTCCAAGCCACGTCTCGAGGCCCGGATACCTGCTGCTCAATCGGGTTTCCCGGGACTTGCCCATACCTGCGGGTACTCGAACCCCCCGCAGGTGCCACCTCGAGGCCGGCTCTGAGCCCCTCGAGCCCTGGCTACTTTCACGCTATTGGAGGACAGGTACCCCAAGACCCGGAGGGACCCCGCCGTGTCCTGCACGTGCCGGAATGGGTGCTGTACGGCTTCCACGTCGCCACGCCTCCACGTCCGCGCCCAGGATGGAGGCCACGCATCAAGGACGCCTCAACAGCAACACCCACGTTGGCTACAGTGGCTTCGACAAGACAGAGTTCCTGTCCTTCGCCATACCGAGCGCTGTACATGTCAATCCTGTATAAACCCTGGCCTCCTCTTGATATATAAAAGGGGACGCCAGGGCCCTTCGCGCACAAGAGACAACACACGAGTCCACACACAAAAACACGAGTCTGGACTCCGGTCCACGCTCATTGAGCTTGTATTGCCCCTATACAAGCACTTAGGTGCAAGTAATACGAGAACCTCCTCCCCCGCTGGACGTAGGGCCTTCTTTGCCCGAACCAGGATAAATTCTTGTGTCATCTTGCATCACCATCCAGGAAGAGAACACGCGATCATATTAGTTGGTGTCATACCCCCGGGGTCGAAACACCGACAGATAAGCTCAAGCGAACAGGTTGATAACGAATCGCGGATACCACATTCAATTCACATATATGATTGATTTTCCCCCCTGAGCTACCAGAATAGGTTACTGCGCTGCGCTATAAGAAGAAGAGTCAGATCAGACGTACGGGCCGGGGGTACAGAGATGCGGAATTGCGGATTAAGCAAAATTTTTCCATCTAAACAAGGCCTTAGCTTAGCTTGCATTGTTTTGTCTGGCATCTATTTCGGTTGGTGCATGATTGCATTGCATTGCACCACCAAACGCGTCGTCAGCCCATCAGTGTTGCGCTCGTCGATCGTCCACTGGACCGTCGTCGTCGTCCTTGAGGCAACAAGTAATTAAGGCTGCAGTTTCTATGATGCCCACTACTGCGCATAGTCACTGCAATTTCGATGACGTCAGGCCGGTTGCTGTCCTGCCTGATTGAGAAGCAGCAAACGCTGCGTGTGGCAGGCGCGGCGAGGTCCGGCTCTGCTCGATCGATCTGCAGTCGGTGGCGTCATCGTGCTTGACCGTGGTGTGGCCGGAGAGCTAGCCGGCCTGCCGCCGTCCACACCAGTTTTCTCAGCTTAACTACTGTATACACCGCGCATCTATATATGCAAGATCGACACAATATAAGGTAAAACGTGGGTAAACAAACTTAACACGGCAGCAAGCAAGGTAGCAAAGCTAAAAGCTGGCTCTTCTCGATCAAGTGATCGATGAGTGCGAAATGAGCTAGCAGTAGTGAGCAGTCTCTTAATTAATTGCCTGGTTCATTATCATGGTGTACTACTCATCAGCAGCTGTGATCAGTGCCGTGTTAATGCTGCAATCAGCTGTGATAGGTTAGCGGCTTAATAAACGTTTAGTACGTGGCGGCCGGGGTATCTATCATCGCCATCGCGCGCGGAGGAGGCGCGGACATAATGATATCGATCGCTGCAGGACCATGACTACTGCAGCTGCTGCAGCAGCAGGGTCGTCGTACGTTGAACATGCAAGCGGCTACCTGCTCTGCTCGCGACACCGATCGACCTGGTGACATCGACCGCCCGGACATGTAATGCGCGCGCGCGCCGGTGGTTTGGATCGACGACGACGTCGACGATGGCAACGGTTAACCGATCGGTCGGTAGCTAGCTAGCTAGGTCGGTCCGGTCGTACGTCGTGTATAGCATATGTAGTGCAGACCGACCGAGAGAGCGGCGCTGCGGACGGCGGCGATGGACGACGACGATATGATGATATGATATGATGTGGCGCGCGCGGTCTCTCTCGTGTCGTCGGCCGTAGCGGCCGGTCGTCGTCGTCGCGGCGCGGTTGGAGCGCGGTCGCCTGTCAGGTTTGGCGTGTTCGTGTTCGTGTCGGCTGCCGCGCGGCGCGGCGCGGGCATCCGTCAGATTCAGATCAGCGCTTGCTTGTTAGCGCATCGACGTTGCGTTGCGTTTCGTCGATTCGTCGTCTCGTGTACAGCATCCTCAGTACGCACAGTGGTGTGCGGCTGGCCCCTGACCGGCCGCTAGTATTTTTTTTATCAGGTGCAATTTGGACACACACAACCCACATCCTCAGTACGTACAGTGGTGTGCGGCTGGCCCCTGACCGGCCGCTAGTATTTTTTTTATCAGGTGCAATTTGGACACACACAACCCAGACACACCACACTCACACCACCACACGCACACACACGCGTGCGCGTCCGTACACACGCAAAAAGAGATTGGGAAGCTCGCCGTCTCTAGGCCGCTAGTATTGTTTACTGATAGCTTGCATTCATTTGCGTACGTCCGTCGTCGTCCGTCCTGCTGTGGCTGCGAGGACAATAATATAGGACATCGACGTCAAGGAGATATTGCTGGGGGAAGGGGATCGAAGAACAATGATCTCTTCTTGCTTGCTTGTACCACAAGCATACGTGCGGTGCGTACTCGATCAGCATGCATGCATATGCATGGTCCTTTTCGATCCAATGCACGTTCGAGTAGCATATATCACTACTACAGAACAGGGTCATAGGTCGATTCTCAAAATCGCCTTTAGTCTCGGCGTTTTTGCCGCCCGGGACTAATAGACCCTTTAGTCCCGGTCGGTAACACGAACCGGGACTAAAGGGTCTGCCCCAACGGCTACTGCGCAGAGCTGCCGGGGCAGGGACCCTTTAGTCTCGGTCCGTGTTACCAGCCGGGACTAAAGGGCACTCTTTAGTCCCGGTTGGTGCCACGGACCGGGACTAAAGAGTTAGCCACGGTTTGTGGCTTGCCCCGGGATAAATGTTCACCTTTTAGCCCCAGTTTTTTATACAAACCGGGACTAAAACTCCCCGGCTTATAACCTGCCAACTTCTTCCTCCCCCGAGCCAGAGACATTCAAATTTCAGTGAGCTTCTTGCTTGTTCTTGCCTGTTGCTATTGCTTTGTTCTTCATTGTTCTTCGTCTCCAGCGTCAATTGGTGATCTTCTTCGACTCCGTCATCGTCTCTTTGCGTTTAGAGGTAACTATTTCCATCTCCTACCATTTCTTTTGAATATGAGAGTAATTTAATTAAAATATATAGTTTGCAAGAACAAACAGGGAGAGTTGAGTAGTTTAAATTGGTTCATCACAATCACTTGATAGTTTTCTACTGCTAGGAAGTATCCATTCTATATTTCATACTTATGCAAGACGAGTAATATTGAATTTTAGTGTCTTTTTAGTTTATTTTCTTTAAAAAATGTGGAATTTATAATAGTTTGCAACAATAAATATAGAGAGTAGACAATGTGGAAATTGGTATTGTTATATCATATTTTTCGATTATCTAAACAAATAGGTAAATTTAGAGTCTTTTTTATTTATAATTGTTTAGGAAATTAGGAATTTGCATGTAATAGTTTAAAAAATGAGCATGGATATAATAGATGGCAACTGTGACCGGGTCCTCAGCCTCTCATCATCGGGATCCGAGGCGTTTGCGGCCGGATCTTCCTCTCATTGCTTGCGGCGAGTGTAAGCAGAAGATTGTGAAGGAGTACCGAGTGAGAAAAGAGGGAATCAACAAGGGTCGTATATTCTACAAGTGTCCGGACCATGAGGTGGGTTATTATTTACCCGTATTTGATTAATATGGTTCATTCGTATCGGTTTTGCTTGATGATGTTGTTTAAATTTCTTATTCTTTGTTCTAATTGCAGTGGAAGGGCACCGGCGGATGTAAAGGTTGGTACTGGGAGGAAGAGTACGTTCAGCACGTACGAAATTCTGTTGCACAGGAGGTTGCCGCTGAAGGTGATGAGGCAGTGAGTCAGCGGCAGCAGCCCATCCATGCTGATGAAGCGAATGATCTGTCTATTTTAGTTGGGATCGGACGCGATCTAATTATGTTGCTTAAGTGCATTTTATTTTTAGTTTTTTTAGTGCTAACTGCGATAGTCTTCGTTGTAGTCAAGCTTGTTTGAATTAATCAATCATGTGATGTCATGAGTGTTGTGCAATAACATGAGAAACTACTAAGTGCATGGTTGTAATATTTAATGCAGATGTTGTCACACAATTGGATGTATAATGTCGATCGCCGCTCCAAAGAGTTCATTGTTGGCGTGCACTATTTCTTAGGTGTGGCTGAGGCAAACAAGCAAGATGGTTTCATGTGCTGCCCATGCGCCGTCTGTAAGAATTTGAAGGAATATTCATGCTCAAGGACTCTTCATACGCATTTGTTGAAGTCGGGTTTCGTAACAAACTATATTTGTTGGACGAAACATGAAGAAAGGGGGTTGTAATGGATGATGGTGAAAAAGGTGAAGAAGAATTGGCCCACGCTGATATTATTGCTCAGTACGGTGCCTTTGATGATGATGCAGTGGGGGGAGATGGTGAAGAAGATGCGGCAGCGACAGAAGATGTGACAGCTGATGTTGATGCTCTTGGTGATGCCATTCATGATGCACAAAGTGAATGTGAAAGTGACAAGGAGAAGGTCAAGTTTGAGCGCATGCTAGAGGATCATAGGAAATTGTTATATCCCACTGCTGAAGATGGCCAAAAAAAGCTGGGTACTACGCTAGAACTGCTGCAATGGAAGGCAAAGAATGGTACATCCGATAAAGCATTTGGGCAGTTATTGAAGATAATGAAAAAGATGCTTCCGAAATCGAACGAATTGCCCACCACTACGTACGAAGCAAAACAGGTCATCTGCCCTTTGGGATTAGAAATCCAGCAGATACACGCATGTCCTAATCACTGCATCCTGTACCGTGGGGAGGAATATGAGAATTTGGATGCATGCCCGGTATGTGAAGCATCACGGTATAAGATAAAGCCACGACTACCAGTAAGTTTACACCTTCGTCAATGTACGTGTATCTTTATTATATCATGTCATATATCATATCTTTATTACGAGATAAATCTTTTCATTCTACAGTGGATTTTGAGACAAAAACAGGGTACCAACTTATGTGGATTCTATGTTTGCGAGTACATGATGATAGAATCAAATAGAATTCCTGAAGAAATCATCAAAGTACGTAACATGTTTGTTTTCATTTTTTATAGACTTAATATTGATAATATAGGAATGGGTGGCATGCATCCATATATCCATGGATGGACGATGGATTACGAGGTGCAAAATTTGAAATGGAAATAGGAAAATCGGCCCGGCCGTATGCTTCAAAAGAAGCGGCACAAATCATAATAATCCTTTGGTTCCGATCGAGCTAGTACTCCGTATACTACTGATCAGCTACCGTACATATGTACTGCTAGCTTAGCCAGCAGGCGGCAGCAGTACTTCTACGTACCGTAGATGGTTAGATATGGAGAGCGCTCGCAAACTGAAAAGAGATGAGAGATTCCTTGTGTGATTGCGAATACATCAATGGGCGGCGCGTCGACGGCCGGCGAGGAGCTCGCTCGCTGCTGATCTGAAGACGCAGCCGGTCATGGGCCAGCATGGCAATTGGCATGGGATGCCGCGCCCGCGCGCCGGCTGTCTGGTGGGGGGACTGACACCGGACGATGCGTGAGCGTGACAGGGAGAGAGAGGGAGGGATAGCAGGCGGCAGGACGGCGTGCAGTGTGGTGGCTGCCGCTGCCGAGTGCCGACCGGCCGCGGCTGGCCGACATTCCTTTCTCGAGTCCCCAGCCAACGGATCGGATCGGATCCATGGAATCGGATGCCTTCTCGTCTTTTCACCCTCGGCCTCTCTGGCCCGGCCTAGCCGGCCCCCAGGCGGGCCCCAGCTAGCTAGCTCATGCTCATGGATCTCCCCTCTCTCCACACGCTACGAATCAAAAGATCGATTAGCTGTACTGGTGCTCGCTGCTCACACTCATCGATCGTCTATACTAGTACTACTAGTAGCACTTGCAGACCTGCATCTGCATAAAGCAGGGTTCACTAATTTCATCTAACAAATTTAAGAGATCGAGTTCAATAAAAAACAGACTATAATACTATATGGTTTTTAAGCTAAAATTAGATAGAATCAAGTTGAATTGTGAAAAAAGTACGACCATGATCATTGCCACCCCTGCTCGGCCGGTAATTAGCATTGTTTTCTTCTTTTAATTAAGGCCATGCCTGGATGCCCCTGCTGGCAGCTAATTCTCCATATATTGATGGTCGCCGAGATCTCGAAACTCCTGGAACTAACAGATCAGATAGATTGTGCTACTGCTACCTCATTATCTCCCAGTTAATCTCGAAGTATGTACTAACAGTGTGTTGCTGTACTACACTACACAACATGCGCAAATGTAGAGACCTTTGTTGCCTTCCGGATCTCACTTGGTTAATTATATACTACTACTAGTATATATATATCCAGGTGGAATCCAACCATTCGCCTGCTTTTGCCGGTTTGGTTGACGAGCTCAATCCTCAGAGATCTACCAATGCAATATACTTATCTCTCAAGTTTTTTTTTTATTTGAGGGGAATATATGCTTCTCTGAAGTGACATAAAGAACTATACTAGTGGGCTTGGTTTCTATCGCGTCCCAAATTAGATAGTGTATTTGCGTGTCAAGTGATGATGTGTGAAGTGAATTAGTAGGAAGGAATGGCGCGGCAAATAATATAGCTACCTCAACCAACTTGTGGTCATATCGGTCGATCGAGTCAAGCAACTTGTTTTTTTTTCGAGGAATGTCAAGCAACTTGTCTACATATATATGAATTGGGAAGGGGAACGACAGCTAAAGGACAAGCTCATGTTTTCTTAATCTGAGACGCCACTCGCCTAATAACCACTAAAGGCGGAACTTTCCTCTTTTCCAGTTTCCATTGGCTTTCCAGCATCATAATTTTTAGACACGCATGCATGATAGAATGGTTGATATATATCTGTCTACAATTCAACCTCTCAATTAAGGCCATCGATCGTCGTCGTCGTGACTAGTGAGTCATGCAAGCAATAGCATATATATGTATGTTTTGGCGTGGTGTAGAAATAATAAGAATGTGGTTCCTTGAGATATATATTTACTTTGGCAAACTACAAAAGCGCGCTTACTACATGCATGTTCATCTGAATTCCTTCTTCATGAATAAAGGCCAGATGCTGTACATGATGACACATCAATGATAGAAAGCGCAAAGAGACAAGAACGGAATGCTTAACCCAAGCGCACACACACACAGCTCGATGCTCTGCAAGTGCATCCCTACTTCCCATAACTGGCAGACAGGGCATCCTTCTCCAGGAAGCAAAGCCACACAGACAGCAGTCAAAATCGAAATCCCATACGAGGGAGTAGGGGCCCGGCCTGCTAGCTTCAATTAGAGGAAAAGGCTGGTTTAGCAGATATCGATCCACATCTAATTAAACTCTCTCTCCTGCAGCTAGCTAGCTAGTAGAACGCTATGCACGCCTAGCTATAGCTAGCTAATCTTACACTATGCTTAAACAGTCATTAACCACTGCACTGCACACACAGCTACAGCTACATGAAGAACAAGGTAGTAGACACGCACATATGAACATGATGCTACACCTCCCTCTCTCCCCGCCGGCCATTTCATAACTGAATTTGCCCATCCCGGTCAGTAAGTGGTCATATAGATCTGCTACGGTGCCCACCACGCCACTTAAGTAGTGGCCCAATTGTTATTATTGTTATAATATTATGCATTATTTGGTTTTGTTTTTTCCCTGTCAAAAATTCTAGGGCATCTTTGTTCCATCATTAGGGTATGGAGTTGGCATTCCATGTGAGGCATGCGAGCATCCAATTATATAATGCATGCGTGGCTTGTATGAGGAGCAGCGTAGGGATGCGTGTGAGATTCTTGGCAGCAAGAACCAATAATCCCTTTAATAGGTTGGGTCCGGGCCACCAGTTCTTTACCCTTTTTTCCCCTTGCATTGCAAGATGAGCATGACGCATCACGTACTGATATCCCCTTTATTTAAAATTATATAATAATCTCTTGCATTGTGTCAAGTAGTAGATTTGGCTGTCCATCCTAATCCTAGCAGCGTACGGTTGCTACTAAACAACTCATTAGCAATGTTTTGTGACCCATTTTCCACACAATGCTATTCTGTTTCTAAAGACGGTCGTACTGATGTCGTCTGTGTGTGATGGAAACGAAAATTATTATTAGATTATTGTTAGCATATATATGACATGTAAAGCTGACCGTGCAAATTTGATGTGCATATATAATTGTACAGTTACATTAGGCTCATTACTCAAACCTCTTGACTACTTTACACATGGAATACATATATATATTGATTGTTGTCACATGAATTATGACCTTATTTTGACGACCTTAAAATATAAAAAAACTTATAAGATGGAATAGAGGACATATAGTAGCAAACATTTTAATTTCCAAGGTACTACTAGTATTTTTTTCTTATAAAGAGAGAGAGAGAGAAAAATGGCATCTATACATTTTAATTTGGTGGATGAAGATTATAATGATGTATACACAAATGTAGCAACATGGTAGCAAACATGGATTTTTTTCTGTTAATCACCAAGCTAAGGGATCGAGTGTTAATAGGGGGGGGGGGGACAATGGCATGATGTTCATTATGCTCGACAAGAGCTGCCTACTAGTACTCCATATTAATAATAATGATTCTATAAAGGCATAAAGCAACAACGAAATTATATATCTGTATATAATATATACTTAATTATATATATTATTAGCCCCACCAGCAAGATGATCAGATGAAGATGCACATAGCCAGTATATAGTATTTATTTAAAAGAAATGTGCCCCAGCTGGTCCAATGCAAAATTGCAAACAATATACGGAGTACTCCCTCTGTCCCTGAAAAAAGCAATTCCTAGGATTCGTGCCGGTCAAACTTTTTAAACTTTGACTAACTTTATAGAAAAGAATAATAACATCTATGATATAAAATAGACATATTATGAAAATATATTCTATGATATATCTAATGATATGAATTTGGTACCATCAATCTTGATAGTTTTTTCTACAAATTTGGTCAAAGTTTAAAAAGTTTGACTTAAGACAACTCTAAAAATTGATTCTTCCAGAGACGGAGGGAGTACATGGCATATAGGGCCGGGCCAGCAATTAATAAGTAGTACTAGTATTTTAGAGCTGCTTTCAAAATCAGCCAATCTGGATCAGGTGATATGCCTGGCCCCCGAAAACAAACTGATTGCGATGGATGATGGGTTCCCAATAACAAACACATTCCCACACCGAAAGACTACAAAAATAAAAGGGGCGGGAGGAAACGGACATTTCGGCGGGCGAAACGATGATCGAACAGCAAGAAAACAAAGCACAAGTGACCGACATTCCCCTGGGAACCCGCGCCCGGGGGCGGATCGCCGGACTAAACAAAAGGGAGTCCGTGCACCCAATTCGCTTGCACCTGCACGCAACCAACCCCAACCCCCCCAAGAGCCAAAGACTCCAAGAGCGATCGATCGAGCGCGCAGTCGGCGGGCCTAAACAATCCCATCCGCACAACGCAACGCGCGCGTCCCTTCCCTAATTAAGCCCGTATAAACAAATGTCACGCTCACGCGTACGTTACTGTATAGTAGATCAGATAGATACAGTAGGGCGGCCTCTCGATCACCAGTCACCACCATATGCATGCATGTGTCCGCGTACCTAATCTTCCGGCCTGCAGTGTTTTGGCTGTCCACTAGTGCATGCGCGCTGCGGGCTTTTGTTTATTGCTGCTTCTCTCACTGCACAGTCGTCACAGCGCATATACTGATGCTGCTAGAGTGCTAGCTGCAGCACACTGCCCAAGCTCTGATCTAATCTCTATATACCCCTGCCATGACAGGGGAGAGAGAATTAATTATATATATTGTTTTCATATTTCATACTACGGAGTACAGTACGTAGTATCCTAGCAAGAGTATACTACTATATGTTGATCGAGTTGGATTGGAACGTTAAATTAAGAGAGACAGAGAGAGAGAATGATCAGATAAAGAAAGATAGTTTGATGAGAGAATGTTTTCTACTGTAGCTAGGATCTGTGTGCAGGGTGGTTGCGAGGAAGATCCACCTGTTCTTCACCTAGTAGACGCCATTGTTTTGTTATTCTGTTTATTCATTAGTTAGTCTTCTTCATGCTAGACCCATCCAGCCACTGGAGTCAGCCTGTGCGTTCGGTTAACCGGAACCGATCGGTTCAGTTCTTCGGTTCTTGACACAAATTCGGTTCCCTGAAAGTCCGCCGCCGTAGATCGGAGCAGAGAGAAAGATCGAGATGCATACGCACGGAGAGACGTACGTACAAGAGAGACTCGTCATCAAGGGCCAGCGGTCCTATTGTATAATCTTATCCCCAATACGTGTGCGGTATGTTAGACAGGCTGCACTGACGACATTCCTTGGGTCCCACAGTGACAGCTCTCTCTCTCTCTCTCATGGCCGGCCGTGGCCCGTGGGTCGGCGGCCATGCATCCGTCGGTGGAAGAGCTATAGCATCCAGCGCTGGTCCTTCGATTGCATGGTGCGCATGTGGTAATTTGTCCTTCGATCTGTTTTCAGCAGTACCAAGTGGCCGTGCCTGATCTCTGCTAACATGCAGCAAAAAATCCTTTCCCTCCCCAAAGTCCGCGTGCTGTACAATTGTTTTTATTCCATGCAACTTCTGCAATGTTCTGTGATGAATGAATGCTACTGGCTGCCATAAAATTTTTGCTTAGTGAAACCGGCCTTTTGTATTTTAAACACTAAAACATCAATAAACTTAAATGTATTATATTAAGTGAAAGTCTAACCTCCTTTGTTGCTCAAGAAGTTGAATATCCATTATCAATGAGTTATACATATAAGAGTATTTCGTTATATAAAAACATATAATGCTTAGTTATTGCTTACCATTACACTTCAAATATATATATGGCATAATGTAACCAGTTGCATAAATGTTATATTATCAAGGATATAATATGATTCTAAATGAGTTTTCGGTGGCTAGTGTATGTCACTAAAGAAATATATTTTTATGATTGCTAAAATATACAAATTTATTCATCAATCATGCAGCTATCACTACGGGAAAATCAATCTTTGCCGAGTGTCTGTGGCTTTGCCGAGTGCCAAATTTCGGGCACTAGGCAAAGAGCCTCTTTGCCGAGTGCCGGCCACGTGGCACTCGGCAAAGCGCAAACACAAGGCAAAGCATGCTTTGCCGAGTGCCACGTGGCCGGCACTCGACAAAGAGCACCTCTTTGCCGAGTGCCAGCCACGTGGCACTCGGCAAAGCATGTGGCCCCGAATTGTGCCACGTGGGCGGTTCTTTGCCGAGTGCCACGTGGCTGGCACTCGGCAAAGAGGTGCCTTTGCCGAGTGCCAGCCACGTGGCACTCGGCAAAGAATGTGGCCCCGAACTGTGCCACGTGGGCGGTTCTTTGCCGAGTGCCACGTGGCTGGCACTCGGCAAAGAGGTGCCTTTGCCGAGTGCCGGCCACGTGGCACTCGGCAAAGAGCTCTTTGCCTAGTGTTTTTTTTCTGACACTCGGCAAAGCCAGTTTTTAAATTACATTTTGAAGCAGTAAATTAATCCAAATGAAAAAAAATTTAACTACAAAGTTGGTTAACTTATCAAGATGAACAATTTTTGTTTTGGTGATTTTTTCATTTGACAAACTTAAAATAAATTCGTTCACAAATCTTATATATCTCTCCGGAAGTTTATAAAACTACAAGAGTGATATATAATGTTTATGAATAATATTAGAACCACAATGTCGGATGCACAAATAGTCAAACAACCAAAATAAACTTTGTAGATCTTGACAAGTTATGAAAGTTTGTAGTTGACAACTTTTTAATTTGAAGTCATCTAGTTATGCAAAACTGCGTCGAATTTGAAAATTTTAAAATTCAAAATTTTCAAAATACCTCAGATGGAGAAATGACCAAAATGAAAGTTGTAGATCTTGAAAAGTTATGAAACTTTGGTGTTGACAACTTTTTGATTTGAAATCATCTTGTCAACGAAAACTACGTTTCAAATTGTAAAATTTAAAATTCAAATTTTTATAAACGACCTCGGATGGAAAAACTACCAAAATAAAAGTTGTAGATCTTAAAATGTTAGAAAACTTTGTAGTTTACAATTTTTTAATTTGAATTCGTTTAGGGCCTCAAATAAGCAAGTTACACATGGTTTAGTATAATATATGGGTAATCGAAACGGAGATGGAACATATATGAGTGTGTAGTGCAATGGTAGAGGAGGCTCCGCGCGAACGAGAGGTCGTGAGTTCGATTCCTGCTCTCTGCGTGAGAGAAAATTGCGTGAAAAATAGTAGAACTTGCGATTTCGAGGGCGACAAGTGGGCGCTGCCCAGTGGGCCCCTCCTCCAATTAAATAAATATTTTTTCGGGGTTTTTTTATTTTTTTCTTTGCCGAGTGCCAAATATGTCAGCACTCGGCGAAGCCTTCGCCGAGTGCCCGATATTTGGCACTCGGCAAAGAAATCTTTGCCGTTATATTCTTCGCCGAGTGCGGCACTCGGCGAAGGCTTCGCCGAGTGCGAAAGGGCCTTCGCCGAGTGCTTCCAGCACTCGGCAAAGCCTCGTTCTGCTGTAGTGTATGTAATTTAGATAAAAAAATTTAAGAGGTTACTTAGATTATTATCTATCATAATGGTAGGATTGGCAATCTGTATAAAACTTTAATAAGCGTTTATGTTTCATAATACTGGAGGTGAGTAATTCCGATGCAAATTTAGGAGTTATTTTATGTTATTTTTCATCATGGCAGAGGGAGTAATTTTTTTTTTTGCAAACAAAATAGATCCAATGGCTGCTATTATCAATGATGATTAGAATTTTTGTGATTTTTTCAGAGTTTAGGATTTATCTTTTTTTCCTAGCTCATCTAGTAAAGATGTAGCATCGAGGTTACATCAGGAGCTTCTATCTAGGAACAATAAGATTTAGCAATGCATCCATGTTCTTATGTTATTGATCGACGTTGTTATTCATTTTCCCACAGATTTAATTATAGCAGGTTGTCAAATTTATTAACGAAGATTGATTATTATGGGTGGATGATGAGTGGTGACATATCTCTAGTTTCTAGAACTTCTAGCATTACGCATGCTATGTTTGTGGGTGGGCGAAGCTTTTAGGGAAAGCCGGGAATACCCATATATCCTGTTGGAACAAGATATGGAGTATTCCGACTTTGATGTTTATATATCGAAGAGGCTGACATTTCACCTAATTAACAAGTGAACTTCACTAGTCATGACATTGATTGTTTAGGGTTGCCATCATTAATCTTCCGTTTCATTTACCTAAACCTCCAATATTGACCTTGCAATGAGTTTCACGTGACATGACATGGTTTTGGCATTATTAAGTTGTTTGGCTGCAGTTAATATTTTGTTTTTTCCTACCTAAAAACCCTTCAAATTTTACCGTGTGCCATCATGCGATTCAAAGGACACCTACCAAATCCCACATGACGGTTGTTAGTTGTACCTTGCTTCACTTTTAGGACAACACATGGTGCATTATCTGTCATTTTCTTAATAGAAATTAAACAAGATATGCAAACACACTCAACCACACCTAGAATAACACACTCGCGCGGGCATATATTCATTTTCACTGAAAGTGATTAAAAGTTGTGCACGGCGATTCATCGAACCTTCTACTAGGTGACTGACCACAGCAAGACTCAAAAGTTTGGAACAGAGAAATTCTATTTAAATTCCATTATTGAAAATAATTAATGCATTGTATATAACCCTTTCACTGCACACACATACATGCACCTGCTAACAGTATTGATGGCGTCCAAAATGGATTGTACTCCCTCCGTCTCAGATATAAGGCACGATTTGACTTGGTGCGGTCTTCAAGATTATACTTTGACCATTAATTTATATTATTTTATATAACTAATGGAAACAACAAAAATATCATTAGAAAGTATTTGTAAAGATAAATCTAATGGTACCATTATTGTACTATATATTTTTTATTTTATTAGACTTATTATTGGTCAAAGTTAATACAGTTTGAATTTTGAAATACGTGCATGCCTTATATCCTGAGACAGAGGGAGTATTTGCAACTAGAGCGGGTATGACGTACGCAAATATGTCTACGCAGTTGATTCTCATGGAGAAACGAATTTTCTTTACTCTGGAGACTTGCACAGAGAAAGTTAGGTCAGACCAGACCCTTTTTTTGCACGTTGCATTGTAGCTGCAGATAGAAAAATAATATGAATGAGTTCGATCAAGCAATCATCACCTCATAACGAACAGAGTAATTATTTTAAGTGGTGTAGTATTCATGAAAACGCATCATCTATTACGTACAGACGCCTGCAATAGTTACTGTTAATCAATAATTCGCAGTACGTCGTCCTCGTACGACAACATATAGGGTTCGCCGTGGCTATTATTCTGACAGACGTTTGTGAGAAATTTGCAGCAAACAAACAATTACCAAAAACTAAACCCCACGAAGTATCGCGATCCGATGTCTTATATACTGCTGGTACCTTTTTTGGCTGTTATATATGTGTAGCTAGCTAGGCTTTGTAATAATTATGCTAACTCTCCACAGGCATTGCATATCTGCAACTAGAGAGAGGTGCATGCGCTAGCTGGACCAATCAGAATGTGCCCCAACTCCCAACTGAGAGATAGAAAGAGAGAGAGATTCCAAGGAAACAAGCATGGCAGGGGGTGGGGCCCTGGCAAAGGTTCCTGTGTGATGTGAGAGTGAGAGTGGTGTGTACCAGTAATAAGAGTTTGTATGAGAGAGAATAGAAGAAGAGAGAAGGGTAGTAGTACTAGCAAGGCAAGGAAGCAGCCAGGGCATGCATGCATGCAGGCATAGTATGCATGTGTGGTATGGTCCCATGCATGCACGCACTGGTCCTGGTCCTGGTCCATTCTGGCAGCAGCACTTTGGGAGGTGGTGGGGGGTGATCTCCATCCGGCGCTGGGGCACCAGTGTTGAAAAATCACAAGACACATGCAGCTGATCCCCCCGCCCCCCCCCCCCCCCCCCCCACCCCACACCACACCGTACTGTACTGTGCCACTGACTGTCAGTTGGGTGCTGCTGGCTGGCCATATGGCCCATGCCGGCCGGCCGGACCGGACCGGACCGGACGGCCCTCCCATCCTCTCCATGGATGATCGGATGTGGATGGAGAAGTGGGCCAGCAGCGTGCATGCAGGAAGGCCGGGGGCCATGCATCATGGTCCACTGCACTGTTAAAAAGATCCCACTCTCTACTCGCTAGCTACTCGCTGAGACGATAAAGAAGATAGAGAGAGAGATGCCATCATGGCTAATGAGAATTATTAGGGCCTTGACCATGATGGCTGGCTTTGTGGAGAGGAACTAATCCACATGCACCCCCTTATGGAGGGCATCATGGCACGCACGGCAGGCAGCGTGCTCGTTCTCGCTCCGCTGGGACGAATGGACGATCGACGACGATTAGTCCATGGATTGGACTGTTGGAGCGAGCATGATTAGCACTGATGACATAATACAACCACCTTGACACCTCAGCCTGATACCGGTTGCCAATAATTAATCAATGAGCTACCTATCTAATAATTAATAACAACTAGCTTTTGCTTGCTACCTAGCCTAATAAGCTCGTGTGCGCGTGGTATATATACTGTTAATAACCTGGGAATATATAGATATTTTTGTTAGGATGATCCCATTCTTAGCAGCAGCACAACGGAATGAATTTTATTTTTTGGAGTAGCTAGCTAGCTAGATCTAGATGGTCAATTAGTACTAACATGCCTGCAACCATGGCTATGGTCCAAATTAAAGCATATGGAACCGTGTTGAGGAACTCAAAAGAAACAAGTTTTTGCTGCCTTTTGGCTGTTGGCGTATTGTGTCGCGCCCTGGAATCTTGCTAGACGACGACAGCTCTCTACTATCCTATCCATACGAAATGTTACCCGGCCGCTCTCAATAGTGCTGTGGTGATGACTTTTATTTGCTGCTTCACTAGCTTGTATATATATAGGAGTGTAGTACTTTAATTTAGATCAAACCCCGCCATCTCAATCTGTGATAATCAATCCATAGTTGTTGGGTGGTGATCGTCCATTGGGATACTACCGTATGACAAGGCTGTAAAATCAGTTGGTAATAAGATAAGATAGAAATGGAACGTGAATATGATGCAGCGGCTATGGCTGGAACTCCATCTCACATATATATATATATATATATATATATATATAACTGTAGAAACAGTAGTTGCCGCAGCTGCGGCCCTGCTGCTGCAGCGAACATGTCTATTAATTATCTCTAAAGGACTGTGAAAAAAGCATTTACACCCTCTTTTTCTCAAACACACAAAAAAATTATGTGTTTTTGTATTAAGATAGAATTAAAAGAGGTCGTAGTTCACGATGCGCTTTGTTAGTGCTTTAAGGGGTGTTTGTTTCTCACGGCTAAAATTTTAGTCTCTGTCACATCGGATGTTGCAACTCTAACTAGTCCATTAAAAATAGACTAATTACAAAACTAATTTATCGGCCAGAGTCGTCTAATTAGTTTTATAATTAGTCTATTTTTAATAGACAAAATTAACACAACTAAAATTTTAGCTTTGGATTGCCCTTAGACGAGGATCAAAAGAATACTTGCTCATCTTTATTTTTCTCTATAACACATAGAGTACTTTTCTTGAACTTGCAGGTATTTCCATTTTGATTGCGATTTAGTGAAAGGAGAGATCAAGAGGGGGAGTGAAGTTGTGCATTGGGACGTAGTGGTCGATCTTTTCCCGGGTCCTCTCACCCCTCACGTATCTCTACTGCCTCTCCTGTACTGCAGCCAGCAATATACTAGAATTTCACAAGATTATCGATGGAGCTAGTAAGGGTGTGTTTAGTTGGAAGAATTTTGGGTGTAAAGTTTCTGTAGCACTTTCGTTGTTATTTGACAAACTTTGTCCAAATATGGACCAACTAGACTCAAAAGATTCGTTTCGACATTTACAAACAAACTGTGCAATTAGTTATTTTTTTACCTACATTTAATACTTCATGCATGCGTCTAAAGATTCGATGTGATGGAGAATCTTGTAAATATTTGGGATCTAAACATGCCCTAATTTAATTCCAATGTAATATACACGTACTCCTTTTCATTCTTTCTCTGTTTCTCATGTCATCTTTATTTACATCCCGACCGGTTTTCGCTGTTGTCAAAACTTTTATATTAGTTACCAAACGTATGCACTCGATCCGTACTAAACAACGATAAGTAGAATAGAGTAAATTAAAGGACAGCCAGCGCCATGTACAGGACGTCCGAAGTAGCTGCTATATAGGCACAGATCTATCTGTGTGATGCACACGTACGTACAGTGAGTGGTACATCGGCCGACGTGCCACGCCACGCGTACATGTACTGTACACCTTCTAGGCGCAGTGTAGCAGTACCGGCGGCAAGTTAGCCCTAGCTAGCTAGGGTACCGGGTGGGTGCACCGGTCCCGGCCTGTTCGTGTTACTGTATGCTGAGACTGTTGCGGACGACGACGGCCAGCACGGCCAGGATGTACAGGCCGCATACTTGCGGATCGATGCGAACGCGACCCCTGGCCTGTGCAAGCATACTGTACTATACTATACATACAATGCAATACGCTGCACTCCACGCTACAGTATTATACTAGCTACGTACTCCAGTATGCTAGCTATATAGCTCTCGGTAGCTAGAGGGTAAAAAGAGCTAACTAGCTAGCTAGGTAGTAAAGTAGAAGTGTAGAACAGGTGCGGAGCCAGGGGCCAGGGGCCAGCCAGCACGTACAGCCAGGGCCATGCATAAGCCAGGAGCTAACAAAGGTAGTAGGTAGCGCAGGGCGGGACGACGACTACGACACGCCACGACACGGCGTGCGCGGCAGGCCATGCATGTCGCGTACTCGTACTCGCGTGGCGACAGGCAGGCGCCGGTGCCGTCGCGGCGGACGAAATGCGTCCGCCGGACGTATGTGCCGCCATGCACGCACCCGCCTGTCGATGTTTGTTAATCGGCAACTTGTCTCGGCGGTATCCAGACGATTTGTTCGGTGGGGATCGGCGTATGCAGAACTCGATGGTAAACGCAGAGACAATGATTTATACTGGTTCGGTCTGCTGAATAGCATCCCTACGTCTAGTTTGGGGGGAATCATATATGGCGCCCTGCGCTTATGGGTGTCTGGTTGTGTACCATGACTCCTCTCTCTGGCTTATGTCCCGATCTGGGAGCTCTGCCTCTCTTTATATAGTCCAGGAGGCTAGAGTCCTAGTCGGTTACATCTTATGAGTCCTAGTAGGATTACAAGGTAGCAATACTACTAGGATTACATACGGGGAGTCCTAGTTGGACTAGGTACGGTCTTCGCCCTTCCTTGCGTAGTACCCGGGGACTCTGTCCCACACCGGACGGGCATGCCAGTCAGCAGCACGTCTCGGCTCTCTCTCTCGACTCGATCAGGAGCGTATATATATATGCTTTACTATTAGCTTTGCGTGTGTCATGTGACTGTGTACCGGCCACCAGCGGCTAGTATGTAAAGAAATGCAAGTTGATTAATAAATAATTAGGGTATGGAAGTAATTAAAAACGGGATGGATGGATCGGAGGGCCGGAGTGTCGTCATGGAGAGGTGAGCTAGATATAGAGATATGGAATGATAGATAGATGTGCGGCATACTTGTCGTCTCGGTTTGTGTGGCTGGGGCGGCCGATCGAGAGATATATAGAGAGCCAGGGAATTGTTTCTATATACACTGTGTACTATATATATATAAAAAAATTATATATATGGGGCATGCCGTAGCTGCTAGTGCGGCGGCAGTGCAATATAGTATAGTATGCATGGAATGGAAAGGGATGGAAGGAGCGAGTTTGATGGGTGTGTGGGGGGATATACATGTGGGGAATGGTGAGAATGCATATGGGGGGCGGCTGGCTATGGCTGTAGTGTAGCAAGAGCGAGAGGGGCAAAAACCATGAAAAAAAAATGCTTGCGCGGCAGGATATGCATGCATACAATAATACTGCGGCGTCGAGTTGGAGACTGAGATCGTTGTCGTCGCACTGTCGTCCGCTTGGAACGACATTGCGTGTTGGTCTCCCGTGTGGTCCGGGCCACCCGGTCGGTCGTCCAATTCCAATTCCAATAGTATACACGCACTCCGCTCCGGCGGCCCTTAGTTTGCTTGATTATTCTCTCTCTCTCGATCGGCCCCTCTCTACTAGTAGCTAATTAGCTAGTGGATTACTGGATTGTAGTATTGTTTGCTTGCCAAGAGGGAGAAACTGGAATAATACTACTAGTACGTACGACTGATGTACAGCCGGCCAGCTCTCTCTGCATGATATTGATTCTTTCCTTCGCGAGCACGGGGACGACAGGGTTAGCGAACAAAGAGAATCTCTCTCGCCGTCCCTGTTGGTCCCTCCTAGTCGATCGATCCTAGTACTCCCTCCGTCCAACAAAACATGCAACTATGGGTTCCGTATCATGAAAAGTAGCTTGCGTTTGACCAAATTTTCAGTAAATACTATTCACATTTACGACTCCAAATTAATTTATTAAAATAATACATTTCGTAACGAATCTAATGGTATTTATTTCATATCATAAATATTAATATATTTTTATCTATAATTAATCAAACTAGAGATACTAAACCATGATACTGTGCTAGAATTGCATGTTTTTATGGACGGAGGGAGTATAACACTAGTCGCTGCTAATTAGATAGACTAGCTTCTGCGGGCGGGCCGCGCGCCATCTCTAATCCGGCCGCGTCCTTTCGCTCTCTACTATAGTAAGAGCATCTCCAAGAGACTCTTTATATCTTCCCTAACTTATAGGAACAGAGATTTTGATGAAAAAACACCCTCCAACAGTCTCTTCAATTGAATATCTAAATATAGATATTCTCTATTCCATATTTCTTGCTAGCCAAAGATGGAGAGCGAGAATAGCTCTCTAGACTGTGTACAAGATATAAAAAAGCTGTTGGAGATTATAAAGATATAGAAAACGGTTTTTACTCAAATGATGATTTAGAGAGTAGATTTTAGAAAAGCTCTTGGAGATGCTCAAAGAAGCTCGTATTCCTACCACCACCCACTCACGCCCCGGTCGGTCCAGTCCGGCCAGTGGCGTCTAGTAGCTAGCACACTACCAGCATGGACAACGACGCCGATCCAGTAGTTCGATCTCGTACGTGTATACACATGCATACGGCCCCGGCCGGTCCATGGATGGAGCTATAGGCGCGTGTGTGAGTGAGTGGAGGTGGGTGGTGGCGCCGTGGACGCCACTAGCTAGCGCTAGCGACGCCGGAGCAACCCGCGTCCCCATCCACACGGTTTTGACCGGACCGGACCGGCGCGCGGCCGCCGATCCACCCATGGCGCCCAAATTCGAATCGTCCTCGGCGCGACAATGCATGCGCCGATCGATGTGATCGATCGGTCGTCAGTCGCCGCCGCCCGCCGGTGATCGATCGGCCTCGATCTCATTCTCATGATCCGTCATTCAATTCGATCGTGTGTCTGGGCATATATGTACTCCACACGTTGCCGTCACGACGGGCAACTTGGTTCCTCGATCGGTCCGCTGTCCGCAGCGACGACGACCTTAATTATTTCGGCCGGCGGGCGGCGGCCTCCGTACGTCGCGTCGTGTCGCCTAGCTACTGCGGCCCCGCGCGCTCGATTCTTTTCTTCCGAGCAAAGACACGGCAGATGCATATGCTGAGCCTTCAGGTCTCCGATCCCTGGTCCTCCGAGACCTCATCCGGTGGCTCGATCTGGCGCGCGCGCCGCGCGCTACGCTCCATGGTCCGCCGGGTCGCGCTCGCTCGCGCCCAGCAGCCATTCGTTTTCGTTTCTCGTGTGTGGGAGTTGAAGTGGACGTGCGCGTGTGCCCCGCCGCGCGCGCAACGCGCAACAAGTCAACAAGGGTCAGGTGGCGTCTGTCTGCTGGTGGACTGCGCGCTGGTTGTCGCACACAATGTTAACGGACGGCTCCTGTGTGCGGCCGGGGCCGGGCGACGACGATGAGAATTCGAATGGGATAAGGGTGTGCGTACGTGCTGAAACTAGGCGCGCGACTAGATAGCTACTACTCCGTAGACAGCATGCAGCGCCTAGCACAAGGTAGTGCGCTCCTGTCGGTGTCGCCATCTCGGGAACGATAATCGACCATCTCGTCCATTCTTTGTTTGTATCTGCCCGTCCAGCATCACCATGCACAGGCGATATATGATCGAACCACCGGTGGCGGCTAGCTAGTGCTCGTCTGCTCCGATACTCGCGGATCATCGGAGTAACCGTGCCCCTGGCCTGGCCCTGCCGCATGGCATGGCATGGCATATGCTATGCAGCATGCACGGACAAAAAGCATGGCACCATCAGCCATACACGATCACAACACGTACTGTACCTTTTACTGGTGCGTACGTGCCCCGGCCTCCATCCTCGATCAGAACGACGCGCTCCATCACATCGATCGGTGGTGTCTAGCTATCGACCGTGTCCCGTCGTCGTCTCCATATGCACGCACGTACGGGAACTTAATTTCGTCAGAGCGTGCAAAACGACCGGTCGGCCGGTGCGCTCACCTGTTTTCATAGTACTGTACGTATACGTACAGTAATAACGAGTACTACCTACTCGTATTGGAGACTGGATCGAGAGCAGGGCCCTAGCTAGCTAGCACTGAGGTCAGAGTCCCGGCCGGCCGACACGTCCCAGGTTGGCCGGACGACGGAGCTGGTACGGGGCAGGCAGGACGGGCGGCGCGGCCGCTGGTGCATGGCTACTACCTGGCCGCCAATCGCATCATTGCGCTAGCGCTGTGACCTCGACCGCGCGCATCGCGCCGTGTGCGTGGGTGCGTGCGTACGTACGCGTACGTGCCTGCCTGCGGCTCTGCTCGCCGGCCATCCGGCCAACGCGACGCAAGCGTCCGTCCTCCGTCCGTCTCACGCCGGCCGGGCAACTGCAGACGACGCGCGGGGTACGGTGGCGGGGACGATGCGTGTGCAGCGCGTGCTTGCAGTGGCTGTTGCTAGCTGCGCGCCTTTGCTCGCTCTCTGATGATTCTCTCTCGTGTTGGTTTCCGGCTTGTCCGCGAGCCCCGTGGCTTTATTCCGGCCAGCGCCTTGATGGAGCCTGGAGCTCCATCTCCATCGCCTATTCGCCTGTGTGTACGTACTGTACGTGCTGTGTGCGTGCCTACACGGAGGACGGAGAGGACGGACGAGGATCGGGGCGCGCCTGATTGCCTTGTCGGCTGCCTCTCCGGGCACTGCAAGGACTAGCAGCCCCCACATCACCCCTCTGGCCCCTTCTTCCCTCTCTCTCTCTCCTCTCCTGGTGGAACAAATGATTGCCGGTTGGTGCTAATCGATTGTCTCGGGATGCTACACAACGACACAGCACACCAGCACAGGCGCGCCATGCGTCCAGCAGGATCCATCCATCCTGTTTCCTTCCACGGCTCTACGACGCTAAGCAACAACACATCTCGTGTTCTTCCTATTTTGTTCTATGAGAGAGAGTTTGCATTTGCGTTGGAGCAGGAACGGGCCTGGTCTGGATCGATGGATATATAGTGGCCAAAAACGGAAGCCGTAAGTACGTCAAATTAAAGATACCTTCGTGTCGGCTTAGGATTACGATTGAACTGAGATACGGTCGGATTTGTATACGTTTTATTACTCTGGTGTCCAAAGTATGGATCGTAACAAAGACCATTGGACGCTATATGGCTAAATGGACGGCACGGCGCTTGTACTAGCCAGCATATGGCCTCTTACTCATGTTGTGTTAGCCTAATAGACACACCAGTTGCGAATGGGCTTGTAGTCCAATGGTAGGTCTGTCCAGTGGGACGCTACCTACCAGGGTTCAAACCCTGGTATTCGCACCTTTTCTGGATTTTATCCATAATTTGCAGGGTACACGCACGCGTGCGCGTTCGGTGGTACTGCGCGTTTCCCGCGCACTGGAGGCGGCGAGTCTCCCAATCTCTTCCTTTGCATGTGTGCGGACGCGCACGCGTGTGTGTGGTGTGCGTGAGTTGTGTGCATCCAAAATTGTACCCAGATAAAAAAAAATAGACACAACAGTTTAGCGCTCCTGGGCCCAATGACCACGCTGGCGTCGTCGTTACTGTAAGGCAAATGACACGCCTAGCAAGAAGTGCAGTAATATATAAATTTTGTGGTTTCCTCGTTGCTGAAAAACTCATCTCCCTCCTCAAAGCTCAGAAGACCTATTGGAGGCAAAGAGGGAAAATCAGATGGGTTAAAGAGGATGATGCTGGTAGAAAATTCTTTCATGCTCATGCCACAATGAGGCACAAGAAGAATTCAATTCCTTTTCTCCAGGATAACCAAGGAAACAATGTGCAAGGGCATGAACAAAAAAGCTGAGTTACTTTGGTAGACTTTTAAAGGAAGAATGGGGTCTAGTGATGCTCAACCCATGCTTTTTGATCTAGAAGAACTTATTCAGCCTGTGGAGGAGCTAGAACTTTTTCAAAGCCCATTTACTCACCAAGAGATAAATGATGTTGTCCTCAATCTTCCAAATAACAAATCCCCAGGGGCAGATGGTTTCACAAATGAGTTCTTGAAGGGATGTTGGTCCCTAGTGGCTGAGGACTTCTACAACTTGTGTGAAAGATTCCATATAGTGGTCAGGTCTGCCTCAGGAGCGTCAACAGTTCTCACATCACCTTGATCCCCAAGAAAGATGGCCTCTTATCTGTCTCTGATTACAAACCTATATCCCTCCTAAATTCTTCAGTCAAGCTCTTGACTAAGTTACTACTACCTCCGGTCCCTTTTATAAGGCGCGACAAAGAATGACACGACCTCCTAAATTACACTTTGACCATTCATTTATTTTATATTATGTTATTTATGTTTATAAACTTATGATTGTTGGATAGTATAATTGTTTATGGATCTAACAATAATAAATTTATATTATAATAGTTAAATATTATTAACTAAATCATTGGTTAAAGTTTTTAAAGTTTGAATATTGACTATGTGTGTATGCCTTATAAAAGGGACCGAAAGTAGTAGCAAATAGGTTGCAAGCAAGGATAAAGGATCTAATTCACAGAAATCAATATGGCTTCATCAAATCCAAAACAATTCAGGACTGCCTGGCCTGGGCACTTGAATACATTCACATTTGCCACAAAACTGGACTTTGAAAACTCCTTTGATAGGATTGAGAACAATGCTATTCTAAAGATTCTAGAGGCAAAAGGCATTGGACAAAGATGGATTCAATGGATGCAGGGAATCTTGGAATCAGGCACTTATTCGGTGCTCTTGAATGAGGTTCCTGGGAAACCTTTTCACTGCAGAAGAGGGGTCAGGCAAGGTGACCCCCTTTCCCCACTCCTCTTTGTGCTTGCTACTGACCTACTTCAATCAATATTGAACAAAGCAAAACAACTTGGGCTTCTGGATCTGCCATTACACCTAAGATGTAGCAATGATTTTCCTATAGTACAGTATGCAGATGACACTCTCATAGTGAAAGCATCCAGCAGATAGTTAGTGGTCCTCAGGACATTGTTATACTCCTTTGGAGAATCGACAAGACTAAGAGTGAACTATAGCAAATCAGTTATGATGCAAATTAACATCAGTCAGGACAAGCTAGCTCACTTAGCAAGAACCTTCAATTGTAATACTGGCAGCCTGCCTTTCACATATATGGGTCTGCCTTTGAGCCTCACAAAAACGAAAGTCATTGACTTATCCCCCTTGGTTAATAAATGTGAGAAAAGATTGGCAGCCACATCCATTTTCTTGAACCAGGCAGGAAGACTGGAGGTTGCCAATTCAATCTTCTCAACCTTACCAACCTTCTGCATGAGCACCTTCCTATTGCATCAGACAGTTGTTGAACAGATTGACAAATTCAGAAAACTTTGCATTTGGAGGGGAGTCGATGTCAATGCCAAACAAAAGCCAAAGGCTGCCTGGTCACTGGTATGCAAAAGCAAGAAAGGAGGAGGTATGTGTGTCATTGACCTCAGAACACAGAATGAATCCCTCTTGATCAAGCACTTACACAAATTCTTCAATAAGGAGGACACTCCTTGGGTAGCTTTAATATGGGAAAAGTACTATGAAAATGGCAAGATACCAGATGGAGTGAAAAAAAAAGCTCTTTCTAGTGGAGGGATGTCCTAAAACTTTTAGATAAATTTAAAGAAATGGCACGGGTGGAGCCGAACAGTGGACAGTCTTGCTACCTTTGGAAGGATTTATGGGGAGAGGAGCTCTTGTCAGTAAAGTTCCCAGGAGTACTGTCTTTTGCAAAAAGGAAAATATTTCCCTCAAGGTGGCAAGAGAACAGTCGCCAATTCACAGTCTCTTCAACTTACCGCTCTCTCAACAAGCTCACATGCAAATGCTACAATTGGCGCTTCAACTTTCCAGCAACTACAAGCAAATGATTTGCCATATGTTTGGGCATACATTTGGAATTCAATCCTGTTCTCAGTCAAAAAAGCATACACACAACTGAAAGGTCACTCACCTCTTCACCCAGTTTATAGATGGCTCTGGAAATCCCCATGTCAGAACAAACACAAGATGTTTTTTGGTTGTTAGCTCGAGATTGCCTTAGTACAAGAGAATTGTTAAGACGAAAGCAAATGACTTTGCCTCATTATAACCATGTGCTATGTGCAAATTCAGCTGAAGAATCACTCTCCCACTTAGCTATGTGCTAATTGCCTCATTATATGTTTTCTATGTGAAAATATATAGATCTGTTCTTAGCAGAAAAATGTAATTAATTAGTTTATGATAACTAGATATAAACCAAGGTGTATCCATATGTCTATTGTTTTAGGAAAGGAAAAAAGAAAAAAACACATACAATTTAATATAAATAATTCTTATTACTTAGATGTAATAAAGAGCAATTAATACTTACTTCATCCATCCCTAAATAATCGTCATTTTTAGTTTCCTTATTGTAAGTTTTACTACATTTGCAGAAAAAATGTAACAACATTTATATCTCTAAATAAACTTATTATGAAAATAGATGCAGAGATAACGATAACACTAGCGCCCCGACGTCCGGACCGACTCCAACGTCCGTACGTCGGCTCTAGTACATTGCCCTGACCGCGCGCCCTGAGGCTCAGCATCCTGTGCTTGGCCCGCGCCATCTGGGCCCACCTAGGTTACCCCCGACCATACGTCTGCACCTCTGCTCGCACTTCCTTCGCACGCTACCCACAAATATGCACGCGGCCCACACCATTTCGACGCAAAAACGCAACCCTCGCCCTTGTACTAGCGCACACCTCAGATCTAGTTCTGCCCCCAACCTCATCAACCCCAGCACCTCTGTCCCACCACCAGCTCATCACCATAGTTCATACACCAGCTGCAACAAGAGAAAATGCAACAAACAAAAAAAACTGGTGAAACAAACAAAAGAAACTAGTGAAACAAACGAAAAAACCGGTGAAACAAACAAAAAGCTAAAGAACAACTAATGCAACAAAACAAAAAATATGAACTGCAACATATAAAATGTTTACTGCAACATTCAAAACACATCCAGTGCAACAACATGGAAGAATCTGTTGCAACAAAGGAGAAAAACTGTTGCAGCATAAGCACTACTAATGCAAATCGGGATGAAAAACACCGATTGTGAAACAAAAATCTATAGCAACATCGGGGAGAGCTACTGCAACAACGAAAAAAAGCTATTGAAACATGTTTAGAACTACTCCTGCAACATAAAGAATCTCCTATTGCAACAACGATAAAAGGATACTGTTGCAACAATCCACATCATCTGCTGCAATATTTAAAAAGAATCATTGCAACAAGGTGTGAGATCTGACTCACCACAACCCTAGCCACCATCAAACCCTTAGATCCAGAAGGGCAGGAGGAAGAAGATAGCCAGATCGAGAGAAAGGTTGAGGGAGAGGAGTCTTCGAGGATGAAGAAGGAGGAATAGCTCAGATCCACGAAGGATCGACCTACCTCGCTGGAATCCCACCGTCGTAGAGCTTCTCTTCGATGATTGGTTGTTGCCAGAGCATGGGGAGGGAGGAGGAGCACAAAGGAGGGAGAGAGGAAGGGAGGGAGAGAGGCGCTACTCGCCAAAAGCAGCCGTCGTCGCACATGTGGAGGCACACAGGAGGGAACCCGTGGGGCAACGCCGCCGAAGCGAAATGACGAAGTGAAGAGCTCGCGCGAGCCGATAAAGGCGTGGGGGCATGAGGCCTCGACACCCATGGGTCAGAAATCTGGTTGTCGGTATGGGAGCACATGCAGGAGGTTACGAGCAACAGTAGCGATCTGAGCAGGGCCGAACTGTTGTTGACGTATGTGGACTCGTATATGTACGTGGACCTGTATATGAACCTCAACAGAAGTACGCGTGTATCCATACAACTGCGTGGTACGGGACAGATAGATACGTTGTTTCCATGGTTTTCTTTCACGCAGCTATAGGCCAAACGCGAGGCACGCGCTCGTACAAATGTTGATTCTGTGCGGGCCAGTTAGTTGGAAGCTAGCGCTAATACAGACGTAATCCTGCGCGGGCCAGTTAGTTGGAAGCCACGTCCGTCCGGACGTTTGCATTATAGCATTATTGATTGAAATATAAACGGGGAAGAGGAGAAGGAGAGACGCGTGGGTATAAATGGTAAAAGTCCATAATTTTTATGGGTAATGGATTCGAATGAGATACGGTGGCAGGGGTTCTGAATCGAAGGATTGTCGTGCGCGCAGAGCAGGAGAACGAATCAGACGACGTGAGCTACCGGCCGGAGGGAGGGGATCGGAGGGTGGGTAGCTCCAGCTGGTTAGTAGGCCGGCGCCGGGCCGGGGTCTCTCTCGCGACTCGCAAGCTCGATGTTCGTCTCTCTCTCAGAGAGAGGCGATCCACTGAAGGACCGAGAAGCAACCAGAAAGCGACCAGAGGGGGATGAATGGGAGCTTCAAAATTTCCTTTCGGAAACTAGTAGCCACTGTCCCGAGAATCACCCCAAAAGACAAACCCTAGAGCTTGCTAATGTCCACGACCCTAGATGTAGGGTGGATGCTTCCAAGAAGCACAGCGGGACACTACACAACTCTAGAAAGCCTACGCAAAAGACGGAAACCGAATCCGTCAACGAACGGGCGAACCGCGAACGAAAACGCGCAAAACAAACTCGACCGGACTCTGGCCAGCGTCCGGTCAGTAGGGACCGGACGCGTCCGGTCACCAAAATCCCACTCGGGAACCTCTCTGGAACTGACCGGACTCTGGGAGAGAGAGCGTCCGGTGGGTTCCCCTGCGTCCGGTCACAAGAGCCAAACCCTGATGAACAGGACTACGGTCGAGTCCTGTCACACAAGGAAGCTAGCGTCCGGTCAGGAGCAAAATGAACACGCTGAACGTTCAACGACCAGACGCACGGAGTCAGCGTCCGGTCACCCCGAGCCCAGCGTCCGGTCACCCCGCGATTGCACTGTTCGTCCACCGATTCGACTCTAACTCATCCAAGACGAATCCTCTAGGGATCAAACTTGGTGAGAAGAGTCAAAAGGAGTATAGTGAGCTATCCCTAAGAGATCATGGCTCGAACCTATCTCCAAATCGATGAATCGAAGAATTTCGGGGGAAGGGAGAAAACTTGACCCAAAACAAAAAATCGATCGATCTCCTAGACCGTGAGGTTAGAGGTTAATTCCTTCGGTGGAAAGAAGTGTCTCACGATCTAGAACAACTTGGTTCAAATGGATTTGCAAAAGATGAACCGAGCAAAGAGATCAAACGACGGGAAAATCGTGGAGAAAAAGGATTCCGCGAAGAACACAACCAAAACGCGAATCGACACCACGATCTTGCAGCCCAAGCGCAAACACACGCTATGACAAGGAGGTTACGACCTCCTTTCCTCAAAAACAACAATACACAGAGGTGAGTCTCTCTGCGGATCTCAGCAAGCTACAACAGGGGATGGGAGAGCAGGAAACCCTAAGTGCGAAAGAGCAAATGACTGAGATATCTGGGAGGAGGGTGTCTCCCGACTACTTATCCTACTACTAGTCTAAGTCTATTTCCTACTCTACCCCTCTCTAATCTAATTACAGAGCGAACCAGCTAAACCCTAGGGTTATTCTGGACCAACTCGGTGGTAGGTGTATCCGACGGCCACGCCCGCACAAACCGAAGCGTTGCCTCGACGTAACCTCCGGATCGCCGCCACGTGCCGCCCTCGCTCTGCACCCCCGGTTTTGTGGCCCAAACCGGGAAACCAGCCTTTTCCAGCCAACCCCCGGTTTTGAGGCCCAAATCGGGAAACCAGCCCATCAGCCTCTGAGTTTTGAGGCCAAACTCAGCAAACCCTCAGCGCCCAGGTTTTGAGGCCCAAACCTGGAAACCGTCCTCAGCCCGAGTTTTGTGGCCAAACTCTGAAACCCTCAGCCCGAGTTTTGTGGCCAAACTCGGAAACCGTCCACGCCCAGGTTTTGAGGCCCAAACCTGGAAACCGTCCTCAGCCCGAGTTTTGTGGCCAAACTCTGAAACCCTCAGCCCGAGTTTTGTGGCCAAACTCGGAAACCGTCCACGCCCAGGTTTTGAGGCCCAAACCTGGAAATCGTCCATCCGATGGTTTTTCTCTGGCTCTACCACCAAACCGACGTCGTAGAGGGGATGCACAGCCCATGCACCCCGTCCACCGACACGTGTCCCTGAGTCCACGACTCAGCCAACACATGACCACACTTCTTCACTTGTCGTCGTCACAGGCTGCCAGCCACCACAGCTGATCGATCCTCGGGCCTCTGGTCCCCCAGTCCAAGCCTCACGTCCGCCCTTCACCGCTCAGTACCTCGGCATGGCACGTCCGTCGCACGGCACGCCCATCCTTCACCGCACCCGGTCCATCGGCACGGCACGTCTCAACTTGAGCTTCACCTCGCCGTCGATCACTGTATCCGTGCTCGACACCTGCACAACACAAGCCAAAGAACATGTGCATCATCCCAGTTGACAATCACTCAACACTCAGAGACCCGGCATACACCCATGTATCCGCGTCCACGGCGATGGAATGTTTACTATTGTGTCAGCGGCGAAGCCCGGCCTGGTATTGCACGCGTACGCCCGGTGGTACCCGATGGGAGGGCACCCCGCACCAACCACCGCGCACTGCAGGCGCATAGTGCGCCGGGTACTCCATCGGCCACGCATGCACAGTGACGGCCGCGGTACACAGCATCCGTCCTCTCTGATCTCTCTCTCTCTCCCCCTCTATCTGGCCGAGTACGCAGCAAGACTTCCACGCACCTGGTGCGTAAACAGGAGGACGACAGGAGAGAGAGATCGATATATAGAGAGGGAGGCAGATGGGGCCATATGGCTATCTAGCTAGCGAGCGAGAGAGAGACGTCGTCGTTGGTCCCGGCGGCCCTTGTTTGCGTGCTTTGCATGCAGCAGCGTGTCAGCGACAAAACTGGTAGATACCAAACTCGCTGTGCCTCCAGTAGCGAGTAGTGTCCTGCTGGCTGCTGCGGTGCTGCCTGCCTGCCTCGCTCCTCCACGCTCCAGCTAGCTAGCTCCTGCTTATCACAATAGTAATATTTAGTATCCGTCCATCGATCGGGTCTCTCTCTCTCTCTCCCACACTCATACACTACCATCGTCTGATATCGAGGTGGCTAGCTCAGCTACCTCTCGATCGATCGATCGAACGCTACGATGATGGCCGCTGGCCGGCATGCGCCATGCACGCACAACGTACGCAGCGCGCAGCAGCAGCAGTGACTCAGTGAGGTGTAGCTGGAGCGCTGCGGAGGCTGCCCTGCTGCTGCGTGCTGCGTGCATGGCTCATTAGGGAGCAGGGAGCTAGGGCGCCAGTACGTGCATCTGTGCATGCATGCCGTGGCGCGCGCGGCGTCGAAGCGATCGAGCGAGAGTACGTGACGAGACGTACGTGGATCGGTCGGAGCGGATCGGCTCCGAGAGCGAGCGCGCACGCTAGCTAGCTAGGCTGGATCCACATGCGCTGTCTGTGTGTGGGTGTGGTGCGTGTGCGCGCCAGGCCGACCCACGCAGCAGCCAGCAGCACGCACGCCTGCTGTGTGTGTGCGCGCGCGCGCGCGCCACCACCACCGGCACCGGCCACCACACCGCGTAGGGCGTAGTAGGCCTAACGGCCGGCCGGCCCCCCCTCGACCTCACCCGCCCCGAGCTGGAAACCAACCAAACCAACCCCACACACCCGATCGAACACCACCTGCCCGGACACGAGAGGCCGGCCTGCTGCATGCGTACGCGTACGTTAGACCGATCGAGGATCACACCGATCCATCCGTCGTCATTCCACCACACCGCCGAGAGACCCGTTCGTTCGCTTGCTCTCGTCGTCGATGACATTATCCGTGTTTTTTATTTTGCCGAGTGTCAAAACGCGAACAGTAAAGAGGTAGTTTGTCGAGTGTTAGACTCAAAACACACAGCACAAAGTTGACACTCGGTAAAAACTTACTTTGTCGAAAGCCCGGAACGAGAACTCACTCATAATTAAGCTAGTGTGTAACAACAACTCACTCCGGGCCGGAAGCCCGGAACGAACGAACCGGCCGGGCGGCGGCATGCCGGCCGGGTGGGTACTAGCTAGTAACGTAACACGAATTCCCTGTACGTGCCGCCGCCGCGATCGATCGATCGGATATATCGGACGGCTCTCTGCACCAGCCGGACACGGTTGCCGTACGTTACGATGCCTAGATTGACCGCGCTACAGTGTGGCTCGATCGATTGGTCGCTTCAACTCCCAGCACAAGAGCCAGCAGCCAGCTATAGGACGCCGGCGTCCCCGCCGCCGACGTGCATGGACGCCGACGCGCCGCCTCTTGTCGTTTTCCCTCCAGGCCGGGAAACTCGTGCATCATCATCTCCATATGCCTCGCGCCGGATCGACATCGTCCCGGCAGCCTGTTGCTTGCATTGGCACCGGCCGGCGGTGCCTGGCCAACAAAAAAAAAACATGCGATAAAGTAACCTCCAGGCAGAGGCCAGGGCAGGGCGTGTAAAATATAGCAGGTCTAGGCAAAGGACGACAATATGCGCACAGGAGAGAAAAAAGGGACAGGGTGTGAGAGGGAAATGACTGCGACAGCGGGGAATTGTTCTTCTCGGGAGCCGCTAAAAACTTCGGCCGGGGCCTCGGGATTCCCACTGATGCAAGTATTATAATACAGTCGATTTGCCAGCTGTAAGAGTTTTTGTAGTCTTCTCTTAGTGCGTCTCCAGTGATTAGCTCTTGGTTAGCTCATAGAATATTTTCTCATATTTTAATAGGAGAGAGAAGAGAGCTATCTCTTGTCCAAGAGATAGTCTTATACACACACTTCGAGATTATGTGAGAATGATAAGTGGAGTCATTTATATTAAGAGCTATGTGCTAAGAGATAGGTCATTTGAAGGGTTGTCTCTTAGAGTGCTTAGAGCTAGATACTAGCTCTTATTATTGCGGATGCTCTTAGTCTACTCATATAGTGATTGAGCCTTCACCATTAATATATGACTCACTTGTCTATCTCACAGATTTCTTGGATCTTGTGCCCAAACCGGCTGTAAGCTTACAACCCGCTTCTCTTCTCTCTTCTACATCAGCATTTAGCAGATTTGTAGCCTTCTATAATACTTGCTGTCAGTACTAGTAGTACATACCGAGATTTTCTTTACATCGTTATTATGTACCTATAGCAAGCTACTAGTGTACAGTACTCCCTCCGTATAGAAAATAGATGACATTTTGGATATCGACACGGTCTCCAAAGTACATATGTATATTTATCAAAAAGTGACATATGTATAGAAAATAGATGACATTTTGGATACCGAGTATAGCTTTAACTCCGTTTATAAAAAAAATATTTATCAAAAAGTGACATATGTATATTTTTATGAAAGTATATTTTTCAACACAAATCTATTCATATGGTTCTTATATTTTCAAACTCAATAATTTAAAACTTATTCATAATTTATATTCTCAATGTTTGATCGAAACTTTGTCCAAAACGTTATTTATTTCCTATAAGGAGGAGTATGTGTTTATATATCTATCTTGTACGTATGTACTATCGAACTGTCCACGGTGGATTAGTACGTAATGATGCTGTACAGTCGAGCTAGCTGATGATAGGTGCACTATTGGTTATTATTCGTATAGTATATATATGTAGGGAGAGAGGTACGGTGCCATAGCATAGATAACTTATTTTATGGTTACCATAACGATTATAGTAATAATTACCCGATCGCTATAATTTCTACTAATAAGTGATTTACTAAAACATTATGGTAAATATTGTCATGAGTTTAATTCTACGATAAGCTTTTCGGAGGAGGAGGATTCCTTAATCTGGAAGTTTAGTTCTAATGGTACCTATTCTTCACAATCTGTATAAAAGGTGATTAATTGTAGGGTTGTGTTTTCAGTACATGTTCCTGCCCTTTAGAACTTGAAAATTCCTCCTAGGATTCATTTTTTTTTTCTATGGCTCCTTGCTAAAAATAAGCTTTTAACTAGAGATAATTTATGCTTAAGGAGGAAAGTAGAAGATCAAACCTGTTTGTTTTGCATAGACAAAGAGTCTATGCATCACCTGTTCTTTGAATGTGCAGTAGCTAAACAGGATTGGGTTTGGATTTCTGAGGTGATTAATAGAGATGTAGGTAGCTCATTTAAGTCGATTGGTGTCTTGTGGTTAAGTAATAAAAGGTTTTTAGTTGATAATATTTTTTGTGCTGCTGTCATATGGGGGCTTTGGAAGCTGAGAAATAGTCTATGTTTTCAGGGTATCTTTTGGAAAGATGTGAGAATTGTTCTATAAAATATAGTCAATATGCTTTAAAATTGGAGTCTGCTCTGCCCCAAGGAAAAGCTGATGGAGTTCAACCTAAAAGTGGAGAAATTGAAAGACTTAGTTACAAGACCTCATCGACTTCATGGATGAATCATGTGCAGGGAGCCTGGGAGAGCTTCCGGTATAAACACGCGCATAGCTGGAACCAACAAGAACTCCCGCCCGACTGCCCGAGGATGGAAATCATCTGCCAAGTTATGAAGAGCTGGATGGAAATATCACTACTGAAATTCGGTTCTTTGCCGAGGGCCTCAGCCCAAAAACCCTCGGCAAAGGCTTTGCCGAGTGCAGCCCTCAGCAAATTTTCAATCGGCAAAGAGGGTCTTTGCCGAGGGGGCACTCGGCAAAGATAAAAATGAAAAAACCCGAAAAATAATAGATTATTTTTTAAAAAAAATTTGAAGGAGAGACCCACTAATTAACACCCATCAGCCCCTAGCTATTATCTTTTTTTCTAGATTTTTAGCACACATTTAAGCACATTTTGCGGATTTTAGCAAACATTGTGGCGGTGGGGATTCAAACTCGAGACCTCTCTCTCGCGCGATTTCTGCCTTAACCACTACACTACACTATCATTTGTGTCTATATGCAGTTTTAATACCCCATTTATTATATCAAACCGAGTGTAAATTATTTTTTTGAGACCCTAAACGAATTCAAATAAAAAAATTGTCAACTACAAAGTTTCGTAACTTTTCGAGATCTACAAACTTTATTTTGGGTGTTTTTCCATCCAAGGTCATTTAAAAATTCATATTTTGAATTTTTAAAATTCAAACATAGGTTTAGCAACATTAATATTTGATTTATCAAATAAAAAATGACCAATATAAACTATGTAGATCTTAAAAAGTTATACAACTTTGTAGTAGAAAACTTTTTTATTTAAATTAATTTAGTGCTTCAAAATATATTTTGATTATTTCTTTGCCGAGGGCCAAAAGGTAGGCCCTCGGCAAAGAGTAGAAAACTTTTTTTTTGAATTAATTTTGTTCTTCAAAATATATTTTGAAAATTTCTTTACCGAGGGTTAAAAGGTAGGCCCTCGACAAAGAGGTCTTTGCCGAGGGCCAAAAGGTGGGTCCTCGACAAAGAGTAGAAAACTTTTTTATTTGAATTAATTTAGTTTTCTTTGCCGAGGGCTAAGAGGTAGGCCCTCGGCAAAGACCTCTTAGCCTTCGGCAAAGCCAAAACTCTCGGCAACGAACAGAATTCCGGTAGTGTATGGTGGGATCTAAGTGTCTGAGCTTGGTTCACGTACTCGTAAATTCTGATAAGTTTGTATCATAGGCTGTGTTGGGTGTGTTTCCGGTTTGTCTTCTGTGCTCGTTGATGAGCTTTGTTAAAACTATTTAAATGTTGTAAACAGTTTGTCTTGATTAATGCTAATGCTGGGGTTATGTCCTATTACTCTAGAAAATATTGTCATGAGTTCACTACTACAGAAACGAATTTGCGCAACGTTGCTCTTCTATCCTCTGTGACGGACTCTTTTTTTGCCCGCTGCGGTAAATCCCATGAATTACCGCAGCGGGCACTTTTTATTTATGCCGTGGCGGATTTACCGCAGCGGGCATCTTAAGGTGCCCGCTGCGGAAAATACCCTATTTACCGCAGCGGGCATCTTAAGATGTCCGCTGCGGTTAATCGATTTACCGAAGCGGACATTTCAAGATGCCCGCTGCGGAAAATACCCTATTTACCGCAGCGGGCATCCTATAAGGCCCGCTACGGTTAAGATCGAGGCCCAAACCGCAGCCGCAACCTGGCCGCCGCCGCTGCATCATATAAATACAAGGACTTAGGGTTCTTATTCACTTCTCCCACAGCCACAGTCCAAGTCTCCGCTGCCGCTTCCTCCTCCCTCTCCTTCACCTCCCGCTGCCTGGCGGCCACGGCCCCCCTCCGGGTCCAGGGGTTCCTTGGCATGCCAATCTAGGGCATGGCGTCGTCGGCCCCCGCAGCGGTGGCGGCCAAGACCATCGCGGTCGACACCTCCTCCTCCCCCGACGGCGAGCTAAAGACGGTGACGGTTCGTGACCTCACCACGGGAAAGCAGATGGTGCTCTTCATTGTCCCCGACGCGTTCACCACAGGGAAGAAGGCCGGGGAGCTCCGCGCCAAGGGCGTCGATGTCGTAGCCTGCGTCTCCGTCAACGACGCTTTCATGATGCGCGTGTGGAAGGAGAGCCTCGGGGTTGGGGACGAGGTGCTGCTATTGTCCGACGTCAACGGGGAGCTGGCGCGTGTGGAAGGAGAGCCTTGGGGTCGGGGACGAGGTGGTGCTGCTGTTGTCCAATGACAACGGGGAGCTGGTGCGCGCCATGGGCGTCGAGCTTGACCGCTCCGACAAGCCCGTGGGGCTCGGCGGCGCTAGGGTTTCGTCAGCGATGCCGGGATGCAAGCCCAAATCCAAGCCCATACGGGCTTTTCTCTCTTTTTTTTGTTTTTTCTAAATTATTTACCGCAGCGGGCATTCTAATATGCCCGCTGTGGTAAATCGATTAACCGCAGCGGACATTCTAATGTGCCCGCTGCGGTAAATCGATTAACCGCAGCGGGCAAAGCGGTCCGCTGCTGGAAAGTCATGATTTACCGTGGCGATGCCACCGCAGCGGACGCGTTTGTCCGCTGCGGTAAAGGCAAAACGCTTGCCACGGTAAAGTTTTATGGCGTAGTGGTTATAGTAACACATGCATCATAAATATGTATTCACTTTGAAACCGGGTAAAGAACATTTTTCAGCCATTAGCTTTTACGGCTCAGCTAGAGGTCCAAATTTTGTAACCACTAGCTAGAGGTTCACGGAATTTTGTAACCTCTACCCATATAAATGTACGGCTGAGCTAGAGGTTCTATGGACTGAGCCGTACATTTTGTAACCTAGCAGAAAATTTAATCGGACCGCGCGCTTTTGTAAAGAAAACCACTTTGGTAGCCAGACAAATTTAGACCTCTAGCTGGCTACAAAAGTGGTTTTCTTTTTTATAATAAAATCTACTTTGATCCCTAGAAATTCATGATCGATTTAAAATCATAAAAATATGAACCTAGTTCTGGTTTCTTCTAAAAATGTCATCTATTTATTGGTACTATATTTATAGTTATTTGGATATTGTTTTCAAACAAATAATGGGTGTACCTATAAGGAATAAAGCAACAGAAATTAATGAACTCTAAATACATATACATAGATCCTAAACAAGTAGAGAACATTTGAACAAAAAAAGATATTAGTTTCATACTTTTCTGATTTAAAAAATATTTATAAATTTTCAGATAATAAATCAGTTTTTTTTAAATGTAGAAAATCACCTTTAATTAAGCTAATATGGCAATATATGAATTATATTTGTATATTATTGTTAGTTGTATGAGAGAGATAAATGTGTAGTATTTCTATATATCGTAGAAGAGCGAGTTGAAGAATTTAGGGTCGAAACATAGCGTAGTGTTCTATAGAATCAGATTCCATCTCTCATTCTATGAATTTAGGGTAAGCTAGCTTATCTCTGAATTTTAGAAGGCGGTGGAATATCACAATCCAAGTCAAATAACCTAGTTTATTAAGTGGATTTTAATTTGTCCAAACGAAAGGATCCGAACAGTCTCTTTTAGTGTAAAACATAAATATGTTTGAGTAATAAGAATGCTACATACGTTGTAATCTTCTCGCTAAAGTGCGGCTTATATGTGTGTATACAATTCTCTATTTTTTTTCCTTTACATCATTACGTTATACTCCAAGCTAGTGTATATTATGTCTTTATATATCTATCTTATAAATCTAACTATTAACAAAGGATTGGTACGTCCGTACGTACTGATGTTGTACAATCGAGCTAGCTGATGATAGGTGCACTATTGCACTACTACAGTCATTTTAACCGTAGGCGGCGAAAACGGTTTACCGCAGCGGACAAAGGCGTCTGCTGCAATGGCAGGGCCACAGTCAATCATGGCCACCACCACGGCGGACGTCTTTGCCCACTGCGATAAATTGATTTACTGCAGCAGACACCTTAGATGTGCCCGCCATGGTCAATAATTTTAGAAAAAAAAAACAGGACAAGCCCACCGAGCCCATCCGCAGGCCCGACGAGCCCATCCACGGGTCACCGCCATCCGAATCTTCGACCCGCCGCCGTCGCCGCCGTCGTCGATCCACACCACCATTGCTGCGGCGCCCTTGGCCGTCGTTATCGTCGATCCGCACCACAGTCGTTGCGGGGAGAGACCATCCGGATTTTGTAGGAGGTGGTGGATCCGCACCACCCATGTTGCGGCCGCCTCCGTGGTGGTGGTTGTCGTCGCCGCGCGCGACGCTTCTGTGCGTGCTGGGCTCCATGGGTGTAGGTCGTGCCCCGCACATGCCTCGCCCACCGTGAAGGCCGCACCCCGCCCGCCGTGGAGTAAGGGAGAGAGGGAGGGAGGGAGGGAGAGAGAGAGAGTTGGGGGAGCAGCCTGGGAGAGGGAGCACGAGAAATGAGTAGGGGAGAGGGAGAGGGAGAGGGAGAGGCTGAGAGGGAGACGGAGTGGGAGGTGAGGTGATGGGCGGTGAGGAAGGCAGCGTAGGAGAAGGCGAGAAGGCCGTGCAGCGGCTGAATGAATGAGAGCCAAACCTTAGCGAACACGTATATATATGAGACGGCTAACGAGCCTCATCTTGGGCTGTTTTGGGCCTCAGTATTTTCTATGGCGGGACTTATAGTATGCCCACTGCGGAAAATAAATCGATTTACCGCAGCGGTAAATCGATTTATTTTTCACAGCGGCATCTTAAGATATTCGCTATGGTAAATAGCTATTTACCGCAGCAGACATTTTAAGATACCCGCTGCGCAACAGACATGTTAAGATGTTCGCTGCGGTTAATAGCTATTTTTTGCAGTATGCGGTAAATCGATTTACTGTGGCGGACAAAAGTTGACCGCCACGGTAAATCAAAAGTGTGTGCTGCGATAAATCCCGCAACGGATAAAAAAGACGTCTGCCACAGAGAGCAAAAGAGCGACGCTGCGCAAATTCATTTTTTTTTAGTAGTGTTGGTTATTCGTATATATGTATAGAGAGAAAAGTACGGTGTCGTAGCAGGACATAGATAACTTATTTTATTGTTACATTAGGTTACCATAACGATTGTAGTAATAATTATCAGATCACTATAATTTCTATGAATAACTGATTTACTAAAACATTATGGTAAATATTATCATGAGTAGTTATAGTACATTTTTCAGCCATTGACTTACGCAATCCGATTTCCAACCTTTAATAACTGTTGAAATTTGGACCTCTAGCCGGCTACAAAAGCGGTTTTCTAGTTTGATCTCTAGAAACTTATGATCGGTTTAATAAAATCCAAAAATACAAACCTAGTTCCGTTTCTTCTAAAATGTCATCTATTTTTGGTACTATATTTACAGTTATTTTGATATTGTTTGAGATAAAATAATGGTGTGTAACTATAAGCAATAAAGCAACAGAAATTAACGAATTCTATATACATATATACATAAATCCTAAATAAGTATAGATCTTCTTTAAAAAATGATACTAATTTCATATTTTTTCTGTTTTAAAATAAACCATTTATAAGTTTGGGGATACTAAATCAGATTTTTGTTTTTCTGAAAAATATAGAAAGCCACTTTAGTTAAGCTAATATGGTTGTATATAGATTATATTTCTATATTATTGTTAGTTATACGATAGAGATACTTATATGTTGTATTTCTACCGTAGAAGAGCGAGTTGAAGAACTAAAGTAGAAACATCTATAGAATCAAATTTTACCTTTTACATCCTATGATTTAAGGTAGGCTTATATATGAATTTTAAAAATGATGAAATATCTCGTTTCAAGTCAAATAACCTAGTTTATTGAGTAGATTTTAATTTCTTCAAATGAAAGGATCCAAACGACGTCTTACTATGTAAAACATAAATATGTTTTGAGTAATAGAACGCTACAAGTGTTGTAATCTTCTCGCTAATGTCACTACTACACAAAAAAAATCCGAGACATTATGCTTAAATTAACCGAGGCGAATGTCTAGAGCCAACCTCGATTAATATTTAGCGAGGCGACCATCCTGTGTCCGCCTCTGTAGATCGATTAACCGAGGCAGTCGCTTTGCCTCAGTTAATTTATTATTTTCTGAGACGATCGTTTTAAGCGACCGCATCGGTAAATCTATTAACCGAGATGTTAGCCTCGGTTTATGGCTACAACAAAAAAAAACATAATTCTTTCATATAAACTTGGATGCAGATAAACTTTATACCAAAATTATAGCTCTCGACGGGATCGACAACTTTGTAGTAGAAAAGTTTTTGAATTGAAACTGTTTAGGGTCCCAAACTATTATTAGAAGTGCACAGATTTTAAAATTTAAAATTAACAAACCATCTCGTATGTTGATATAGTCTACACAAAAGTTATAGTTCTTAATATAATCTACAACTTTGTTGTTGAATTTATTTTAATTTGAAGTTGTTAGAGTTCCAAATATGTGTCGAAGTTCGAAGGTTATAGATTTTGAAATTTAAAATTTAGAATTTCTAAATGATCTCAAATGTTTACACAGTAATACCAAAGTTTTAGTGACTAACCTGAACTACATCTTTGATATTGATAATTTTTTTATTATTTGAAATAATCTAGAGTCTTATATAAGCGTTTGAAATTCACATGTTTTGAGACTCATTTTTTTTCAAACTATCTCTGATGGAGATATATCTTATACCAAGGTTGTAGTACTTGACAAGATTTTAAACTTTGTAGTTATAAGTTTTTTTTATTTGAGTTCATTTAGTAGCCAAAATATTCAATATAAGATTACAAAATATTGATATAATAATAAAACGTATTTATATATATACATGAACAACTATGAGATGCAATGTGGAGAGATATAGTATTGTTAAGTATGAGATTGTGAGTTTGATTACCTAAAGTTGCAAGGTTTTCTATTTTTAGATTTTTGAAAAACATTAACCGAGACAGACAGCTTAAAAACGTTTGTCTCTGTGTTAATCTATTAACCGAGACGGACACCTTACAAACACCCACATCGGTTAATCGAAACATTAATCAAGCCGGGCACATTAAAAACGTCTGTCTCTGTTAATCTATTAACCGAGACGAACACCTTATAAACGTCCACATCGGTTAATCAATTAACGGAGACTGGCAAAGTGACTGTTTCAGTTAATCCCGATTAACCGAGGCCTTTCCACCAAGATGATTGAAATATGCCCGCCTTGGTTAACTAAAAAATGTCTGTCTCGAAAAAAATTTCTACAGTATGAGTGAGGCTTATGTGTGTATACAATTCTCTATTTTTTTGTTGTTGACAATGGCTCCCTATATCAAATTCATGGCTCTGTCCCTGATGAGTACATACACGTCAGCAGTGGTCCTATATATTACCGGATTATTGTGGGTCGTGCATGCAGAGGCACTGCACACATAGGACAATAATAATGCGTGTGTTGTGTGTGTAACATCTGAGAGGGTTGGCAGCTGCGCTTTCGAGTCAAGGAGACGTATGTGTTGGTTGGTTCGGCAAGTGTACGACGAAGTGTACGCGCCAAGGACAGTGGTGGATCGAGCCAATGCATGCACGCATTCACCAGCCTGCCACGCGGTGAATAGATATATTAGTATATGCATGCAGTGGTGTCTAAACAAGTTTGTGTGGTGGTCGGTGAGGGCTAGCTGCTTCGATCGGTTTGGTAACTAATCAGCGACAGGCGGCATCGATTCCTTTCCCTTTGCTTTTTGACCGCTCGATTCGATCAATGCCTCAATATCACCGATTATTCGATGCGTTGCTAGATGCGCTACTGTCATATATATTTCATATATATTGAGCTGATTCTCCATGTCTCTTGTTCAACAAGGGCATATATCGAGTCAGTTTTAACTGACAATTTCTTTTACCACAAAACAAAACCACATGCAAGTCAAACTTTGTTTGTCCGGGTCACACACATATTTGTGAGGTGTTTTTTTTTTTTGCTTACTATTTCAAGCGAGAATAGATAAATCCAGGCCATTGATTTTGGATCCTAGAGTATAAACACTTGTGTTATTCTTCTTCTTTCTCTACTTTAGCCGACGACCCACCTTTCTTCCATGAGTGTGTACATCCCACTGCCTTACTGCCATCTTCAACATTGTTCCCACCGCTGAGTTTACTCTCGTTACCATTGAACCATCATCGTCCTTCGCCACCCTCACCCATCGGCAGTGTGCCCGTACGTGTTGTTGTCTTGCCCACTGTCCCCCACTTTCGCTACTCTAGCTGCCTTTCTCAATATCCCTTTTTATTCAGCCACCTCACATCTATGCATCACAAAACCTTGTAACCCTAATTAACCCCTTCCAATAGTCACTCTGCTATTGCTAGTGTTCTTAGGTTAGTGCTTACAATCTTTTAAGATTTCAACATCTGAAGGATATGAGCAGCGTATTGTATTTAAAGGTAATCAAGGTTAGAGCCTGCTTGGCTAGGTTCTAAAAGTTGCGCAACCAAAAACCATTGCACATGCCCCGAAAGCTTAGGTTAACCAAAATCAAGACATGTGTGAAAGTTAGGGCAAACGATTTAATTAGGCATGAATTTGGTTAAGTACCATGCGTGGCACTGCAACAAACACTTTTCCCTCGTATAAGATTAAAGAAGTTTTTGGTGACGTGACTATGATTTTGTCCATAGCCATTGACGTGCCAAAATTTTTTTTGTAGTAAATCAATTGATAGTGAAAATTTGTAGGTATATATAATTTTGGTTGGCAACTTTTGTTATCCAACCAAACCAGCCCTTAGTAGCTCCCTCTTTTATCAAATTCGTTCTGTCATTATATTATAATATGCTCCAGTATTTTGAATATACCATAAAATATTTGTGTCATATAAAAATATAGCACACAAGAACTATTTAAAGTTCAAAGGGGTGCATATTAATGATGTTAAGTTTGGGGGCAAACTGATAATAATTCGCAAAGACATCCTAATATAAAATGAAATGATTCAAATTAATGTAAAAACTTAAGGATTGTACGTGATGAAACTATCATTAAAATAAACTCTCATAATGAATGAGAAATGAAAACGATCTGCCTTATTTTGTTGGAGCGAATCATTTTATCAACTCGGTGGTTATAAGACTACATACACAACAATGACATATATTGTCTCTCTGATAATGTGCACCATATTAGACACTTGTATATAGCTAGGGAATTGAGTTAATTAGACTTTATGGTAGAAACCTAGCCACATGGTTTAAAGTTCTAAGACTTATCACAATTGCTCGTATATATCTGTGACTATTTTTTCTACTCATAGACATTGTGCGCGTCAATATTACGTACATATGAAGGCGTACGTGGTGACTCGATGACCAATTTGTATCAAAGAGCATAGAGGGAATATGTATGTGTATGTGTTCATATGGTTGGGTACGTAGGTATATGAGATTCCATGTGTTTCCTGGAAAAAACACAAGACACACCATGGTGCACTGTTTCCATTCATTCATTGATTCCATGCCCCCCGTACCCCGCCACCCAACACAGAGAGAGGGAGAGAGAGTTATGTAACAAACAACAGCAAAACTTCTCTATATATACTCCTAAACCCAAGAGAAAGTTAAATGTGCCCCTAAGGACACATGCCCTTAACACATCCATCATTGGATGTGTATTCAATAATACACATTCAATGGTGGATGTGATGAGAGCATGTGTAGTAATTAAAGTTTAAATAAGAAACACACACGGGACACCGCACCCGTCGCAGATATATACATACACTAATAACCACCCCGACATTCCATTCACATATACATATAACAATATATATACATATGCATATATAAATATATACGTAATATATAATACACACACTACAACAGAATTGGCATTTGGACGATCTATCAATTTAGCTATAGTCTCGGCAACAAATTGCGTCCAGGGCTAAAGACTTTTAGTCCCGGTTGGTATTACCAACCCGGACTAAAGGTCCCCTGAGTGAATTCAAAAGGAAAATGTCCAGAACTATATCACGTGAGTTGTGTAGCTCAGTTGGTAAGCGTGCTTAAGGCGAGATGTGCTGAGTTCGAATCTCACAAGCGCACATTTATTTTTTCTCGTGGGAGGGTGGGAGCCTTTAGTCCCGGATTGCTAGAATCTCACAAGCGCACATTTTTTCTCGTGGGAGCCTTCCAAACCGGGGCTAAAGGCTATTTCACTTAGAAAGGGACGGAGTACATTTTTTCTCGTGAGAGCCTTCCCAACCGGGTCTAAAAGACTATTTCACTTACAAAGAAAGGGACGGAGTACATTTTTTCTCGTGAGAGCCTTCCCAACCGGGTCTAAAAGACTATTTCACTTACAAAGGCACGGAGGGAGTAGGTATATACCACAAGCCTACCCGACGAACCTCTTATCGCTGCTTTTGGGTACATCATATATGGTGAACAAATATATAAGACGGAGCGGAAGCGCGTGCAGCCTTGGTCACGTCTTCGTCGTCGGCGGCTATAAAACTAGGTTAGACGTCGTGCGGCCCCTCTTCTCTCTTGCCGCTCCATCAGTTTCGTGGCGCCTGGATTGGAGCAGCTAGCGATCGAAGTGGTTGCTGATCGAGCAGCGGAGAGGCTGGTCGGTATTTCTTCAAGTGCGTAGTATCGCCATCAGCGCTTAATAATACTGCACGCCCGCTTTGTTTTGTAGCTCTTGTCAGCGAACCTTCCCCTGAAAACCTCACCCACCCTTCTCTCCGATCCCCCTATAGCGCCTCACTTGCTTCATTCCAGTAATTCCACCACCCATCGTCTCCCTTGCTCCTCGCCTTTCCTCTCTCTCGCTCGCTCGTGCTCGATCTCCACGCGGATCACCGGTGGCTAGTAGCTGCGCACGTCGACGGGCGACCAGCTGTGCTGTGACTCTGAGCGCGGCAGAGGCTAGAGAGATACACAGATGGCTGGCGCGGGGGGTGCGACGGCTGTGCAAGCAGCCGGCGGCGGGCGCCCGCCGCTGGGGCATCAGGAGCGGGGCGGGGGGGGCAGGCGCCGCCGGGGCGCCCGTCGCGGACCCGCGCGCCGAGGCGCTGCGGTGCCCGCGCTGCGACTCGGCCAACACCAAGTTCTGCACGTCGGCGCTCGCGCGCTCGGAGCGCTGGCGCCTGTCGGGGCGACTGGACGCGCGGGGGACGCCTGCTCCGCGGCACGCTCCGCGTCGGCGGGGGCTGCCGCAAGAACAAGCGCTCCGGGAGCAGCGCCGGCGCCGGCGGGAGGAACGGGTCCTCCTCCGCCTCGGTCGCCGCGGCCGCGGCCGTCACGTCTCCTCGGCGATGTCGACGCTGTCGTCGGCTCCCGCCGCCGCCGGGGTCGTCGTCCCTGCCGTCGCTGACCTCGGCGCTGGGCCTGCCGGGGGCGCCTCGCTCGCGTCGCTCCTCCTCGGGACCGCCGGCTCTGGCGGCGGTGACCACCTCGGCCTCTTCCAGGCGGCCATGCAGTCGGTGGTCTCCTCGGAGGCGACCGCCTACGAGATGCAGCAGCAGCAGGCGCAAGTGGACCACCTGCTAGGCCTCGGCTACGGAGGCGCCACCGGCGCCGGCGCCGGCGCGCAGATCCAGCTCAAGCCGTGGATGCAGGACGCCGCTTGCGCGGGCGGGATCATGGACAGCTTCTACGCGCCGCTGCTGTCCAGCTCCCTCGTGCCGGGGCTGGAGGAGCTGCACGTCAAGGCGGAGGTCGCCGGCGCCGGGGATCACCAGCAGAAGCCGGCGCCTGCAGGGGACCAGCAGCAGAGCGCCAGCTGGGAGCTGCCGACGCCGTCGTCGTCCAACGTCGACGCCAGCATCATCGCGTCCGACGCGCTCATGGCCGCCGCGGCCGCGTCCATGAACCCCGCGGTTAGCTCCACCTCCACGGCGCCAAACGCCCCGTCCTCGTTCATGTACTGGGGCAACGGCGGCATTGGCGGCGCTGCCGCCGCGTGGCCAGACCTCGCCAACTGCGGATCCTCCATTGCCACGCTCTTCTAGCCGCGCCTGGCTGTCGAGATCCCTGCTGGCCTCGTTAACTTTGTTTTTTTTACCTTAATTTTCTGGTTAATTTTTTTTCTTGACTAAAATAACATGTAATTTGTGGGGAAAGCTGAGATGAGAGAGGGAGCACTGTGGAAGAACAAAGAGAGCTAGATCATCTCACCACCTCATAGGGCAGAAAATTAGATCGACAAATCAAACAACGATCCAATATTTCAAGAGGATTTCTTCGCCGAGTCTCAACTTCATCGGATCTATGGTCTTCGCCGTCGAGCGATGATCAAGGCCGTCGTCAACAGCCAGCGTGCATGGATTTTTAGGAGGAGGAGATCACGAGACCATGGAGGAGCTTGCTGCTAGAGAGAGCAAAGAAGCCAAGAAGTGTAAGTGCAGTGCTGCCATGACACTACTTGATTTTCCACTTCTTGGCTAGCTTCTCCTTTGGTGTTTTGTACATAGGGCATATGGTGTGTGGGGATACAATAGCTAAGGTGGCCCATGAGAGATCATGGTGCAAGTCATGAGCCTCTCTCTCTCTCATCTCGGCATTTTAAATCAGTGTGTTTAATTGGTTACTCTCTCTCTACCATGGATTTGGGAAGAACTCTCTAGATGTACAAGTTAATACTAGTACTTTCTACACCTTTTGCAGCTGAATTAGAGAACTGTTTTTGAGTTCTCATGCATTAGAGTTGTCAAGGGTTCATGCATCAAGTTTTCTTCTTTCTTTCTTTCTTTCTTCTACTTCCAGAGTGGAATTAATTTCTCCTTGTTTCTGGGGGGGGGGGGGGGGGGGGGGGGGGGGGGGTCAAACTTGGCTTGTACGAATATGATGGCTTTGTGAGTCAAGAGAAATTTAAACATCTGGCACTTCTCATGATGGTACATAGATATGCTCCTCTGAAGTGCTAGTGGTGCCACACTGCTACTACTACTACTACATGCTGTGTGCTAGTTACTTTTGGTGATGCTCTGCAGCTTTATCGTCTTTGCTCTCTTTTTCACGCGCAAGTGTGAGTGAGTGCATGATCTGATCTTTGAATTCTGTGCTCCTTGCTATGCTAGCTGCTAGGGCTCTCTCTCTCTCTGTGTATAGGAGGAGGAGGAGGAGTGCCTTTCTTTTTTTGTTACATGATCATAGGATTCCAGCGGATAGGATTCCAGCGGCAGTGCACTCAAGTTAGAGCTATCATGCTTGTGTGATGCAGAATCTTTTGTGCCCGGCGGCCTCATCTGCTAGCTCGTTTCTTGCTGCAGACATAAAAATATGGCTGCTGCGCTTGTTCTTACCTGCGTGTCTTGTAGCAACTTCGAGCTCCATTTTGATGCTAGTATAGTACGTATATATGTAGCAGCCATTTTCACACCGATACATATGCATACTTGCATGAGCTAGTAGCATGCATCACGTACAGGAAAAAAAAATATATCGAAGTGGAAGTGGACGAAAAATAGTGGAAATCAATTTACATACATATAGTGTCTTGGAGCTTCAAATCCAAGAGAGGGAAAAGTAGCGAGTGTGTAGCTTGTAGGGAGATTCTCGTTCATACCTTTCGAAAAAAAATATCTGTCAAGTTATTAGCCATTTTTAGTAACATATTTGTGTTCTCTTTCCCTGTCCTGTGCTTTCTATGCTAGCTAGCAAGTTTACCAATTTGGCTAGTGTTCTTCGACAATGAATATTTGCTGCTGGTTAGGAACAAAGTCCAAATGGCAATCTGATGCTGAGACGATGTTCCCTCGCTCCTCTTTTTGGAAACGAACTACATGAAAAGCAACTCTCGATCGGGACTTATGAAGCACTATACCCTTTTCCCGCTAAATGATTCTAAATTTTTTAGATAATGGATATAAATATCCGGTCTCTACATCCAGGGATGTACACAGCCAATTATTACAACGTCTCACACTTGACCCAAATAAAAAGTGCAAACCAGTTTGATTATAGCAAACAACGACACTAAAGCAAATGGTAAAAGATTTCCATCCTTTGCTTGACATTTCCAAAGCAATAACTTCAATCTTCTTGCTTATTGATGATAGCGCGTCTTGGCTTGCCCATCACGCGCTGCAACTGAGCCCAGAAGCGGTAACCAGTAAGCTCCCCTGAAAATGACCTGCGAAATGGAGTTAATCTTTATCTTATTAAAAATTACATCATTACAGCATCGCCAAATAGCCCAGCACATAGCAGCTATCCCCACCCAAATCAGTTTCTTGGAACGTTTCGGTTGCAAAATAAGCCAGCTACCAAACATATGGGAAACAGAGTTAGGAGGAGTTAAACCAGTAGCGAAAAGATGATCCTCCAAATCATTCTGGCACAGGGACATTCAATAAACAGATGTTGAATTGTTTCAGAATTATTGCAACAAATGCATTGTTGGCTCCCTGTCCAATTTTTCCTAGCAAGATTGTCCTTTGTAAGGATAACCCCCCGCTGAAGGAACCAAAGAAATATTTAATCTTTAGAGGAACTTTTATTTCCAAATCTTCTTATGCTGAAAAGGTGTTTGCGTATCTATCAAATAAAGAAGATACATGGATCGGACTGAGAATAACTCAGAACTGGTTAAATCCCATTTAAAATAATCCGAGGTATCCACCAAATGGACATTAGAAATTTCGCTACTAGATTAAGCCAAGCTAAAAGATTGTTACCCACTAAAGACCTTCTAAAAGAAATGTCCAGAGGACTAGAAGCCAACACTTTAGAAACAGTGGTGTGGGGGTCTCGCACTATATTATATAGGGAGGGTAACAAACTTTTAGAGGCCTAACACCAACTCATTTATCGTCCCAGAATCTCGCACTGGTCCCATCTTTGATGAGGAAGGAGCCATTAGCCATACCTCATCCTTATATCATGAGGCCTCTCAATGAGGTCATTGGAGCTGCTCAAAAATGAGAGTCATTTGGCTTAGCTGAAACTTGAGTCAGGGACTTGGAGGTCAGGTATTTATTTTTAACAATGACTGCCACATGCCATCTGTGTTTAGTAAATTTACTATCCATTTGGCTAGAAGACATTTGTTTTGTATACATAAATCCAGGATACCTAGGCCCCCTTGGTCCTTAGGCCTACAAAGGATATCCCATCTGGCAAGTCTATATTTATGCTTTTGAGCAGAGCCTTGCCAGAAAAACCTCGATCTAATCTGATCGAGTTTTTTGAGAACTCCTTTGGGCATCTCAAAAAAGGACATCATAAACATGGGTAGGCTGCTCAGAACAGAGTTGAGCAAGATGAGTCTTCCCCCATAAGACAGGTATTAGCTTTCCAGCAAGATAATTTCTTACTAAATCACTCTTCTATCTTTTTCCAGTCAGAGTTCAACAATTGTCTATGATGCATTGGTATGCCCAAATATCTGAAAGGATATTCCCCTGAATGGCACCGAACCGAAGAGGGTAGTATAAAAAGATTCTGCCTCTTTTGCAGCACCATAACAAAAAATTTCACTCTTGTGGAAGTTTTATCTTAAGCCTAGACAACTGCTCGAAAAACGCAGAGTAGAAGTTTAAGATTTTTAGCCTGTTCTGGGTCGTGGTCAATAAATAAAATGGTGTCATCCGCATATTGCAGAATTGAAAGACCATCATCAATAAGGTCTGAGATAACACCTCTTATTTGACCATCAGCTTTGGCCCTTTTGATAAGAAGGGCAAGCATGTCAGCGACAATGTTAAAAAGGACCGGCGACATAGGGTCCCCTTGCCGAAGTCCTCTTCTGGTCTGGAAATAGGGACCAATATCGTCGTTGACTTTAATCCCAACACATTATTCAGTCCTCCGTTCGATGTAGATTGTTTGTGTGTGCTGATTCAATTTGGAGCTGGAGTATTAGCTAGTACGTACAGTATTAATTAGAAAGGGGATATGATCGAACACACTGCTATACTACAGTATACGGAGTATCTTTGTATATATCTTTCTGTCAGAATGACTTGCTAGTTTCAGTCACCGAAGTTAACTTTGAGAGCAGGTGGGCATGCATGCAGACTTCTGGGATAGTGGAAGTTTGATTTCTCATAATGTCTATCCAACCCTGGGGCCTATATATATTATCTCCTCTGTGCGGCCCAGGGCGTGCGCATGCATGCATATATAATAGCTGAATAATGATACTCCCTCCAATCCATTCTTTTTACATGTCGGATTAGTTTATCCTAAGTCAAACATTTATAACATTGATCATCAATTTCAAAAAATCTACACATGTATACAGAAGACATGGCAAGATTATTCACCTAGATCCACTCGATAGATCCGTAGGATCAACTAGGAGTAGATCCAGTAGGTATTAGCTCGGGTGATGAAAGATAACATAAGGATCTTCTAGTATCTAAACAGAGAGATAGAGTGAGAGAGAGAAAGAAGAGCAGAGGTGTAAACCATAGTCCTTGGAAGAAGAGGCGTCCATCAGTGAGGTCTGCGCTAGCCAGCAACGGTCGGTGAATGGTCGCTAGATTTGGGGAGGAATAAGTAGTGGTGACCGGTGGCTGGCGTTGGCCTCCCGGCGGCGAAGTGGATCTTCCCGCCACTTCAGCGCTTCCCTTAGATCAAAGTTAGGGTTGTGTCGATGGGTCTGGCGGCTGCAAAGGTGAACCTCATACCTTGAGCTCTGGTCCCCACCTCCTCTTTATAGCGCTACGTGATGGAGGCCCACCAGCCACTGAACGGTTGGGCGCCTCCAATCAAGGCGTGAGATCAAGTCCACACTGACCGTTGGGTCAGTGTGGTTGAGATCAATCTAACATCAACAAATACTTTCACAATATATAATTTACATGTTGTGAAACTACATAGATATAGATTTCCTAAAATCAATGGTCAAAGATAGAAATATTTGACTTAGGACAAATTTAACACGAGATGGTAAAAAAGAACATAGGAAGTAAGTATATATACGTAAATTGGTAAAAATACATGTCTTACACAGTTACTCTATGCTACACGTATACTACTAGTATATATATATGCTACATTTGCAAAAAACTCGATCAGAAGTGCAGTGAATATTAGTGTTTAGAATGATGCTATCACTCTCCCCTTCTCCTTTTGGAAAAAAACAAAACAACTACAGAAGGACGCAAATATAATTACTCCGGCTACTACAGGTGTATGGTGATAACAATAATATATTGATGTAACAATAGTCATATATTAATTAATAACACACACACACATATGAGACTGCATTTTTTTGGTTCGATCGAGTTGCTGAAACATATTTGACAAATAGGAGTTGCAGTCAATACTGATGATATGCACAATACAATGCACCTCATTGATAACATGCATATGGGGTAATTGACGAATATCATTTGATATGATGGACGACAGTATGTAGATATCCTGAAAACACGCAGATACTAATACGTACACATGTAGTGTGCATGTGGTACAGGTTCTTGAAGGCTATGGTATTGCATATCAAGCGCGCCCGGCTCTTATAGGCAGCAATAGCATCTATCAAGCAGTCGTCTGTGGTACTATCTGGATGCTTTTACTCGCACTGCTAAGAGAAAATTAAACAGTAAACCCATTGATCGATCTTTCTGTGCTACGGCAGTCAAGGATCTAATAAATACTCTAAATCTCAAGCAACGATGATTTCATTGATGTACAAAAATGATTCAGTGTACTATGGTCCAAATTCAGTGCACTAGCTAGTGCAATCATGTGTCTGTGTATTCAATAGGGCAATTTAAACACACATCGTTTCCAATTTAGAAAAAGGTCGACAAATACCTCAACCTATTTTTTCTGGTATTGTTTCTTTGTTGTAGAAGTACGTGATTCTTCAAAAGAAGTATATACCATGCCAGCTTGACTACAAATATATGGGAATAAATGAAAACTGAAGCGAGGCTGGGGTGTGTGTGTGGGTGGGGGAGGACACCACTAAACAGCGAACGTTCACCAGATTCAAATCTGGCGAAAGATCAGGCAGCTTCCGCAACTTTCTTTTTTTGGCAAAAAAATTTCCGCAACTTTCCTTTTTTAGAAAGTTTTTTATTTTCAGAAAAAAATCATAATTTTTTTAAAGCTATAAAAGTTATATGTATAACTTATAACGATAAGTTATACTGAAAATATGAAAACACAAGAGTTATGAAATATAACTTATTTATAAAAAGTTATTAAATACAAAAAAAAATAAATTAATTTATAACTTATGCCAAAATTTACAAACATAAAAGTTATTACACACAAAAGAAAGAAATTGTTATACTTATACTAAAACTTAGAAAACACAAAAATATGAAAACATGACTTATGTACAAAAGTTTATCAAAACACAACTGGTGTACATAAATTAGGTTCTACACTTACATAGTTTAATCAATACAATTGTGTTATTTATACATCTTATAAAAACTTGCCCACGAAGTTGGATAAAAACTTATGTTAATAAGTTCACCTCTGCAAAACATTATATTAAAAATTGTGGCACATAAATTTGATGTCGAAAACTTAGTAATTTTTAAAAAGAAAAAGATATATGTATAATTGGTTGTATAACTTAGATATAACTTACTAATGACTAGATATAAAGTCATACATATAAGGTTCTCAGAATTTAGATATACAAATTAATTCATAGTTTGTAGAAAAACAAAAATTATGTACGAAATAATTTTATAAAACATAAAAGGTAAAATAAAAAAATAAAAAGAAAAGAAAAATCAATAGAGAAAAAGAAAAAGACAAGAAGAGATATGTGCACGTAGGTTTTCTTAGCAACCTCCGTTTCCGTGTATTAAGGCAGCAGTCTCCGTTTCCGTGTATTAAGACAAGGACAAACGTACAACAGCCTAAGCTTCCGTGTACTAAGGCAAAGATATGTACAGGTGGAATCGTTCGCTCGATTAGGAACAAGTGAACGGCCGCGGGAATGGAATTGTGGGGGGAGCGGGGGGGCGTTATATTATGCTTTAATTTGTTTTCCCTTGTAATATCAGCAAGCAGTTACTCTTTCGAGTGTAATATCCCCTGCAAATGCCGTTAACGCATCTTTAGTGAATCTTGAAATTAAAGTTCTGTGTTGTAGACACTGTTCAATCGATTTATATGTGACAGTGGTGAGATATGCATTAGTGAGTGACCCCTTTGCTTGTGTGATGTGCTTACAAACAATCTGTTCAGCTGTGACGTGCGAGCCATCGGGGCTAAGGGACTACAGGCCGATCAGCCTCATTCACTCCGTGGGAAAGCTGTTCGCAAAGGGGCTCGCGATTCGGCTGTCGCCTAGGATGTCGGAGCTGGTTCAGATCAACCAGTCGGCTTTCATCAGGGGCAGGCGCATCCATGAGAATTTCAGGACGGTTCAGCTCACCTGCAGGTGGCTGCACGCGAGGCGGTCACCGATGTTCATGCTAAAAGTTGACCTCGCCAAGGCCTTCGACACGGTTGCCTGGCCCTTCCTGCTTGAGGTGCTTGAGCAGATGGGCTTTCCTCGACGTTGGCGGGATTGGATCTCATACTTGCTCGCCACGGCTTCGACCAAGGTCTTGGTCAACGGGCAGCCAGGGAGGAGGATCTTCCATGCGAGGGGTCTGCGGCACGGTGACCCGCTCTCCCCGCTCCTTTTCGTCATTGTTATGGAGGTCCTCAACGCGCTCATCTGGGAGGCAGAACGCCGCGGGCAGCTCTCGCCGCTGCCCGGAAACGCGATCAGTGAGGGCTCCATTTACGCAGATGATCATTCATCTCCTTTCCCCGCCGCTCTAGACTTCGTCTGCATGAGGCAGATTCTGGAGGCCTTCGCTGGGGCTTCCGGCCTGGCTACGAACATCGACAAGTGCACGATCACACCCATTCGTTGCGACGAGGCCGCGGTGGCTGCGGTCATGGCCGTGTTCCCTTGCCGGGTACAACAGTTCCCGGTGACCTACCTGGGTGTGCCGCTCTCCGTCGCCAGGATGTCGCGTGCGCATGAGCAGCCGATTGTCGCCAAGGTCGCCGCCAGGATTCTGACTTGGAAGGGGAAAACCTGTCACGCAGATGGGAAGGGCTCCCCTCGCCAAGTCTATATTGTCGGCGATCCCCGTCCACACGTCGATATGTTGCGCCTTCTCCCCCTAGGCGATCGCGGAGATCGACAAACGCAGGCGCGCTTTCCTCTGGGCAGGTTCTGACTCGGTGGCAGGGGGGAAGTGTGGGTTGCGTGGTCCGTGGGGTTGCTCCCCCAGGGATTCGGCGGGCTCGGCTCCCGACTCCGGAGGCTAGGCGCCTGTCGGTTTCGTACCCGGGGGTATCACCCAACAAGTAAATATGATCGCGTGCTTCTCTTCCTGATGGTGATGCAGGGGACACAAGGATTTATCCTGGTTCGGGCAAAGAAGGCCCTACGTCCAGAGGGGGGGGGTTTTCCTATGCTTCTTGTTACTTGTATTACTGCACCTAAGTGCTTGTACAGGGGAAATACAAGCTCAGTGAGCGTGGACCGGAGTCCAGACTTGTGTTTGTGCGTGGACTCGTGTCTTTTCTGTCGTCCTGAATGAGGGCCTAGCGTCCCCTTTTATAGAGCAAGGGGTGGCCAGGGTTACAAAAAGTATTACAGGTGTCCGGGCGCATGGTGTCCCATACGGAGAAGGGTAGGGACTCTGTCTTGTCGGGGGCCACTGGAGCCGACGTGATCGTCGCTGTTGAGGCGTCCTTGAGTCGTGGCTTCCATCCCGGGCGCGGACGTGGGGACGCGACAAGGCGGGAGCCGTACAGCACCCATCCCGGAACGTACAGTACGCGGTGAGGTCCCTCCGGGTCTTGGGGTACCTGTTCTTAAATAGCACGAAAGTAGTTAGGGCTCGAAGGGCGCGGAGCCGGCTTCGAGGTGGTGCCACGGGGGGCCCGAGGGGTGCGGAGCCGGCCTCGAGGGTTACAGTGCAGGGCTCGAGGGGCGCGTAGCCGGCCTCGAGGGGTACAGTGCCCGACGTGGCCGAACAGTGCTGCACTGGTGCCCTTTTGCCCATGGTGTGGGTGAAAACGTGACTTGACCTTTACAACGGGTCATGTGGTACATGCGGCCGCTAGGGGTGGCCGTGACGTGGACGACCGGAGTAGGTGAAGGCATTAAATGCGTGGTTGGGCTGGTACAGCTGTCTGTACAGCTCGAGGTCCGTGCGTAAGGCTCGAGGTGTGGAGGCGCGCTTGCCCGAGGTTTGGAGGGCTCGAGATGGAGACGGAGATAGAGCGTTCGCCCGAGGCCTCGCTGGGAGGGCTCGGGCGAGAGGAGACGGAGCGTTCGCCCGAGGCCTCGCTGGGAGGGCTCGGGCGAGACGGAGGTAGGGCGTTCGCCCGAGGCCTCGCGGGAGGGCTCGGGCGAGACGGAGACGGAGCGTTCGCCCGAGGCCTCGCTGGGAGGGCTCGGGCGAGACGGAGATAGAGCGTTCGCCCGATGCCTCGCTGGGAGGGCTCGGGCGAGACGGAGATAGGGCGTTCGCCCGAGGCCTCGCCGGGAGGGCTCGGGCGAGACGGAGACGGAGAGGAGTGCTCGGGGTGTTGCGTTGATTGGGGGTACCCTTTTTTCGTACCACCGACAGTAGCCCCGAGCCCTTGTTTGAGTGCTTGCACTCGAGCAGGGGTTCCAGGTCGGGATCTCGATGGGTAGCTGACTGGTCTCGAGGATCTTGTCGATTGGACTCCGTGGGTGTCGTGCGAGCGAAACCGCGGGTGTAGCCCCCGAGGCCACGGGGGAGTGGCTAGAACTCCCTCGTGGGCTTTCCGAAGAATCCTCCGTCGTTGGGAGCCTTCTCCCAGTGGGTGCGCCTTTCTAGGCGGATATCGTCAGAGAGCGGAGATCGCGGCGCCTGTGTGTACCTGTCAACAGGCTCGAAATGTGGTTTGGTAATAATGTTTAAATGTTCGAAGCCACCTTTCCTTTGTCGTGGGGGACTCCGTCCGAGGCTTGGCTCGGAGGGCTCGGACGAGATGGAGAGCAAGCGTCGTCCTGGGCCTGGTCTCGAGGGCTCGGGCGAGAAGGAGGTCGAGCGTTCCCCCGAGGCCTGAAAATCCCATGTTCAGACAAAGAAAAAGATTAGTCGTAACTGTTCGAGTTTTTAGACCCTCTTTCGTCGAGGGGTGCCAGGCTGAATCGACTGGCCGGCTCCTCGAGCTGTCCGGCATGCCGACTGCCCTGGCTTGTCATCCCGCGAGTCCTTTCGATCGGATGCGAGGTGGGATGCCTCGTACTACCCCGAGTGGGCGAGTATCGAGGTTCCCGGTGAGCTAGTAACGGGGAATCCAAGTGAGAGCTCGTGCCCCCGTTCGTTAGGGGTCGACTGTGGCCCGGAGGCGGTCTCATATAGCATGGGGGCTCAGTCTGCAGGAGTGCCGGGTCCATTCGATAGGACCCGGTGGCTCGATGCCTCCTCCGAGGGGATCTCACTGCACGTCGAGCTCCCTGCCTTGGATACACGTGAGAGGCCTCGAGGGTTCGGCCCTCGAGTAATGCCGCGAGTGGCGCCCCTTGGTGTCCCTGACTCGGGTGCTCGAAGCCGGCTGTCGAACCCTTTTCGAGGGCCAGCCTTCGCTGCTTCGAGACTTAGGGGGGGGGCCCGTTTTACCTTTGTGAAGAAGCCTCCGTCGTCTGGAATTCTTCTGCCGTTGGGCGCGCCTTTTAGGCGGAAACTGTTGGGGAGAGCGACGGGCGCGAAGCCGGACGGCGGTCGTGGCGGGCCCGGGTAGTGGAGCAAATGGAGAGGTAACGCGTGTGACCTGCACCCGGCTCGAGACGCGGTTAGGTAGGCGCATTGAATGCATTCTGTTACCTTTTTACGTCGTGGGAGATCCCGTCCCTTTGGATTTCTCCCTATAAATATCGAAAAGAGGGGAAAGAGAACCCTTTACTTTGCCTTTGCCTTCGCCGCCGCTGCTGCCTTAACGCGCCCTCTCCTTCGAGCGAGCCGCCGCCCGTCCGCTGCTCGGATCCGCGCCGCGCCACCGTCATGGCCGCCCAGACACAGATATCGCCGGCCGAGGACTGGAGCCCGTCGAAGGTGACGCAGAGCGAGATGGACTCGCTGGTGGCCCAGGGGCTCTTGCGCCCCAATCCGGAGGAGGGGCCCGCATGGGGGTCATCCCGTCGGCGGAGCACCGGGAGCCGCACCCGCCGGAGGGGTATGTGGTGAGCTTCCCACGCGCTACAACCGCATGGGGCTCGGCGTCCCTCCGAGCCGCTTCCCTGCGGAGGGCTGACCCACCATTTCGAGGTGAGCTTCAAACACTTCTCCCCCAACTCCATCTCGAACGCCGCCATATTCGCCGCGGTGTGCGAGGGGTACCTGAAGATGGAGCCGCACTGGGAGTGTTCGTCCAATCTCTTCCGGGCGAGCTCTTCATCAAGTCCCTTGAAGCCCCGCGGGAGGCGGCTCGTGCGTAGGGCTCCCTTGCCATTACTGCGAGGGGCGGGGACCTCGTCGGCCAATGTCCCCGCGAGTACCTACGGTACAAGATTTCCTCCAACCAGGGCGGGTGGGACGACCATTGGTTCTACCTTCGGAACGAAGGTGGCCTCCTCCCGCAGAGACACCGGCCGGGTCCTCACTCAACGCCCGGAGAAGTGGACCTGGGGTGTTGCGGCGACAGGCAACGCCACCTGGTCCCGTTGATGGAGATGATGAAGACGCTGGTGGATGAGAAGAAGCTGACCGTGCAAGCGGTCATTGGGCGTTCCACCAGCGAAGAGTTCTTCCGCTGGCGGACCGCCCCCTTCTTATGCACGAGATGGGCCCGCAGGCTCAGCTCGAGGCGCTACCGTTCGAGGATGGCCGAAGAGAGGCTGTCCCGGAACGAGGGCGTCTCCCGGGTGTCGATTACGATCCAGGGGACGTTCACCCCTGAACTCTCCCACCTGGTTGCGATGGCGCCCGACGAGGGGTGTCTCGACCTGGTAAGCTCCCTCGAGTCGAGCTATCTCGAACCTCCTCCCCTTCTTCCCCTTCGATCCGTTTGCATCCGTCTTGTGGTGTCTCCTCATGCTTCTCCTTTCTTCAGGGGGCGTTTACTTGTCGCGCGTCGAGGCCCCCGGTGAGGGAAGACGCCGCGGATGCTCAGGTGAGGCGCCTCTCTGCTCAAAAGGACAAGGAGAGCAAGGATGCAAGAAGAAAGAAGAAAAAGAAGAAAGAGAAAGATAAAAACTTGCGTCGCTTAGCTCGGAGCAGAGACTGGCGAGGGCCGTCGCAACCGTCAGCCTGGGGACGGGTCCCCCGAGCTGAGCTCCTCGAGCTCGGAGGAGGAGAGTAGTGACGAGGAGGGGGACGACGACGAGGGGATGGATGCGCGCTTGATGCGCGGGGGCTCTTCGATGGCAGGGCTGACCGCTCCTCTGTGCAGGGGGTACGTTGGAGGTCCCACCGACAAAAGGGGCACGCGGGACGCAGCCGCGGAAGGCGGCGCCGATCCCTGCCTCGTCGGGGGCCCGAGGTCCGTCGAGCTCCGCGCCGGACGTGCCCCCAGTCGCAAGGAAGCCCCGGACCCGGAGCGCCTCCGCCACTGCGCCAACGGAGGCCGCCCCCGCGTCAGCCCAGACGGGGGGTCTCGAAGAGGGGGCGGGCCTCGAAAGGCGCCGACAGGTCGAGAAGGGTTCGGGGCCGACCCCCGCCAGCTCAAGGGCGCCGTCGAGCCCGCGAGGAGTGGGCCCAAGAAGGGCGTCGAGCGCGCCATCATGAGCGTCGGGGAGGGAGCCCCCGAGCATCTCGTGACCAGGGCGCGAGCGTCCCCGGAGTTCATCGCCGCACCGCCACCGGGACGCGGAGGCGGACGCGGGAGGGCGCCACAGGCGGGGTCGGAGCACCCGGAGCCGCGTCGGAGCGAGCGCCATGACATCAGCACGAGGGTGGTGCGGTCGCCCTCCCGCGATGTGGGGCGGAAGGAGAGCTCTCCCTCGAGGTCGAGCCATGGCAGGTCGGGGAGCCCTCCCCCCATCCCAGCCCTGCGGAGACGCCCAGGCGCAGGGCTCGAGCCGTGGGGTGGGCTCGCAGCCCCCGAGTGGGTCCGGAGACTCCGGGAAGAAGCCCAGCCGCCGCTTCGGGTGAGTAGTTTCCTTGGACCTCGTCGGTAGTGAGGCTTTACCTTTTACTTTTTGATGACATACGCTATCTCTGTTTTCTCAGGGGGAAGCGCTCCTATCAGGAGGTGGACCTCGCCTCGTCCAAGAGGGCCAAGCCCTCGGGCCCCATCGAGGCACAGGCACCTCGAGGTATGGCTCCTTCCTCCGCTAGAGAAGCCGCTTGGCTGGAGAAGGCTCGAGCTGCCATGGCTCGAGGGGGCCGACTGGTCGTCGCGAATTTTGGTGAGGCCGTCGCCATCGACCACAGGGGTCGAGGCATCCTTCCTGATTCTGACACCGTGTTATCTCATACTGCAGGGGCCTCCGCTCACGGCATCGAGCCAGCCTCCACCGCGTCGACTGAGGCGCTGCATCCTCCCCCTCCTCCTCCGGCGACGGCGCCAACTGGGAGCGGCGCCCTTCCCCTACCACAACGTCTGTTTCGGGGGAAGTGCCCGGGGCGAGCACGGCCCCGCCGGTGTCCGGGGCTGAGGAGACCGCGCCCCTCGAGGCCCCGAGCAACACGAGCCGGGCTGCGGGAGGAAGGGAAAGGGGAGGGTGTCGGCGGAGAAGGAGCCGACAGTGGAGGACCTTCTGAACGAGCTGGAGCAGGGGCCGCTCCTCGCCGCGGGCTCGATGACGGTGGAGGCGCCCGTCGTGACGGCTAGCGCCGACGAGGCGCCGGAGGGCCCGGCCAGGGAAGAGGGCCCAGGGTCGAGCCTTCCATCGACCGATCCGCGGAGGCGCCGGCGGAGGGACAGAGGGAGCCGGGCCCGTGCCGTCGAGCGGCGGGTCGCTGTCGGGGCAGCTCGAGGCGGAGGAGGGTCTGCCCGACATCGAGCTCGACCGACCGATTTGGCCGTTTCCCGTCCCACTGAGCCCGCCCCTTGCCGTGGTTCCCGTCGAGCAGCCGGCCCAGCGGGGGCATCGCGCGAGGTGCGGTCCATCTTCCGGGAGGTGGCCACTTATGGCGGAGGCGGAGCGGTCCTGCTCCGAGGAGGCGAGCCGATCCGCACAGGTGTCAGCCGCCCTCGAGCGGGCCGAGGCGGAGCTTCGAGATCTCCGCGCGGAGCTGAGCCGGAACGCCCAGATGGCGAGCCGGCTTAACGAGGCGGAGGCGGAGGTCCAGGCGGCTCGAGGTGAGGTCGCCCGATCCAGGGAGGAGGCCGCCGCCACTCTCGAAGCGTCGAGGAAGGAGGCCGCGGACGCTCGAAGCGAGGCCACCTCCGCCCGGGCTGAAGCCGAGGCGGCGAAGCAGGAGGCTGCTGACGCCCGTGGCGAGGCCGCCGCCGCCCGGACCGCAGCGGAGGCGGCCAGAAAAGAGGCCGAAGACGCCGCGAGTGGCGCCGCCACCGCCCGAGCTGCCGAGGGGGCGGCGCGGCAGGAGGTGATCCGCAAGGATCTGGCCCTGGTGGAGGCGGGCCGGCTGATCGAGGGCCTTAGGTCCGAGAAGCTCCTTGCGCTGGCCGAGAAGCGCAGGCTGGAGCAGCGTGCCGAGGGCCTGACCAACGACCTCGCCGCACTGGGGCAACACTGCGACGGTGAGGCTACATCTTGTTTTTGTTTGGGTCTTGAAGTTTTTCGTTATGCCGTCGTCTCACTCTTCCTTGTTTATTGCGCAGGGGTCGAGAAGACGGTCGAGGAGCTCCGTGAGACGAACCAGGCTCTCTTGGACCAACTCCAAGACGAGACGATGGTGGCGGAGCGGGCTCGCACCTCCCTCGACCGGCTCGTCCCCATGTGGGGTGCTCCTGCGGTAGCTGCGGCAGAGGGCGCGATGGCTCGAGGCGACGCCTTGGTCGACGCCTTATGCTTCTTCGACGCAGCCGCTCGGGACCGCGTCCGGCAAGCTCTCCATCACGGTGTCAAGCAGACACTCGCGGTTGTTCGTTCCGGTTTCCGCTTCCCGGTCCATGTTGTCGCGAATGGCTTCATCGAGATCGAGGGGAAGGATGAGGAATGGAACAACCGCCGAGTTGACAAAATTTTGGAGAAGATGGAGAGGCCGGGGCGTCGCTTGCGAAGATCTTCGAGGAGGACGTGATGCCTCCTGACGCCAGCAGCGGCGTCGGGAGCCCTCCTCCCTCGAGCTCGGGCGTCGAGGTCGAGGCTGCCCCTGCGGACCTTGGGGAGGAGTACCGCACCGACGAGGATTGAGGCCTGCGAGCCAAATTTGGGCGTCGAGGCCTTGTAAGAATTTTGTGAGATAAATGAGGATAAGTCGAGATCCGAATGTATACGTGATTTGTTTATGGAAAGAGTTGTTTTCTTTTCAAATGCGTTTGACCGCTTCTCTTTGTCATGAGCTCGAGTTTCTGCTAACTTAGTCTGTGTTCCTTTAGTACGTCGCGAGCCCCTCGAGGGGAGGCGTAGGTAGGGACCGTAGCCCGGGGGCGTAGGCGGCCGTCTACGTCGACGCCCCCCGACTTGGGGCTCGAGGTACTTTAGGATTTAGACGTCGCTAGTTCGTTCGAGGCGTGAGTCGAGACGAGGGTCAAATTTTTGAAAAGAAAACACGCGTTTTTTCCGGAGTCTGGGGGGCTTTTACCCCCTTGTCAGCCCCCGAGGGAGGCTCGACCCTGAGCTAGGCAGGGTCGAGGCTACCTTAAGATGTGAAGCAACATGAACGATAAAGCACGAGTTTGTTCATTCATGTTGACATGTTTGTACAAAGTGATAAAATGAACGAGGCCTCGAGGCCTTTAAGGGTAGAAGCGACGTAGCTGAGATATGTTCCACGCGTTCGCCAGGATCCTGCCTTGGTCGTCGTAGAGCTTGTACGTGCCTGGCTTGAGCACTTCGGCCACGGTGTATGGGCCTTCCCACGGAGGGGTGAGTTTATGGCGCCCTCGATTATCTTGCAGCCGTCGAAGCACGAGGTCCCCCACCGCCAGGTCCCTTTTGCGCACGTGCCTGTCGTGGTAGCATCGAAGTGTTTGCTGGTAGCGTGCAGAGTTGATGAGCGCCACGTCTCGGGCCTCCTCGAGCTGGTCCTTGGCGTTGGCGAGCCTTTCGTCACTGGTTTGCTCGTTGTAGGCTCGAAGTCGAGGTGAGCCGTACTCGAGGTCCGTGGGTAAGACGGCCTCGGCGCCGTAGGTTAGGAAAAACGGAGTGAACCCGGTGGCTCGACTCGGCGTAGTCCTGAGGCCCCACAGCACCGAAGGGAGTTCCGTAGCCCACCCCTTTCCGAAGTCTTTGAGGGTTTTGAACAGCCTTGGCTTTAGCCCATGGAGTATCATGCCGTTGGCACGCTCGACCTGTCCGTTGCATTGGGGGTAGGCGACCGAGGCCCAGGTTACGCGAATGTTGTTGTCATCGCAGAAGTTGGTGAACTTTTTGCCCGTGAATTGGGTGCCGTTGTCGGTGATGATGACATTAGGCACCCCAAACCGGTACATGATGTTGGCGATGAACTCGACAGCCCTCTCGGAGGTGGGGTCTCCTATCGGTTAGCCTCGATCCACTTGGTGAACTTGTCGACGGCCACGAGCATGTGTGTGTACCCTCCATTGTCCTTTTGAGGGGACCCACGAGGTCGAGCCCCCATACGGCAAATGGCCAAGTGATTGGGATCATTTGCAGGGCGTGTGCGGGCTGGTGCGTTTGCTTGGCGTAGAATTGACATCCGTGGCACGCTTGGACCAAACGCTTGGCGTCCCCAATGGCGGTCGGCCAATAGAAGCCTTGGCGGAAGGCGTTCCCAACCAGGGTCCTCGGCGCTGCGTGGTGGCCGCAAGCCCCCGAGTGCATATCGTCGAGGAGCTTGCGCCCTTCCTCGAGTGGGATGCATCGTTGAAGGATCCCGGTCGGGCTTCGTCGGTACAGCTCCCGCTCGTTGCCGTAGATGACGTAGGTCTTGGCCCTCCGGGCGACGCGTCGGGCCTCCGTCTTGTCTTCTGGTAGTTCGCCTTGTGTCAGGTAGTCGAGGTAGGGCGTCCGCCAGTCAAGGGGCCGTGACGACGGGGAGGCGTGTGTGTCGACCTGCATCGCTTCTGCGGACGTCGAGGGGTCCTTCTCGAGGGGTGGCGTCGAATCTCGAGCCCCCGTGCCTAGCTCGAGGGGTGGCGTCGAGGTCCCAGCCCCTGGGTCGAATCTCGACGGATGGCTCGAAGACGTCCCTCGAGAAGACGTCTGGCGGTACCGTGCTGCGCGTGGACGCCAATTTTGCCAGCTCGTCTGCGGCTTCGTTGTATTTCCGAGCTACGTGGTTGAGCTCGAGGCCGTAAAACTTGTCTTCTAGCTTGCGCACCTCCCCGCAGTACGCCTCCATCTTGGGGTCGATGCAGCTTGAGGCCTTCATAACCTGGTTGACGACGAGCTGCGAGTCTCCTCGGGCGTCGAGGCGTCGGACCCCGAGCTCGAGGGCGATGCGCAGCCCATTGACGAGGGCCTCGTACTCGGCGACGTTGTTGGAGGCGGGGAAGTGCAGGCGTAGCAGGTAGCGCATGTGTACTCCGAGGGGCGAGATGAAGAGCAGGCCTGCTCCTGCCCCCGTCTTCGTGAGGGATCCATCGAAGTACATGGTCCAGAGCTCGGCTTGAATCTGTGCCGGCGGGAGCTGAGTGTCGGTCCACTCAGCAACGAAGTCTGCCAACGCTTGCGACTTGATGGCCTTTCGCGGGGCATAGGTGATGGTTTCCCCCATTAGCTCGGCGGACCACTTGGCGATGCGTCCCGTGGCCTCCCGATTGTTGACGATCTCTCCGAGGGGGAAGGAGGACACCACTGTTACGGGATGAGCGAGGAAGTAGTGCTGGAGCTTGCGCCTCGTGACGATGATGCCGTAGAGCAGCTTCTGGATGTGCGGGTACCGGACCTTGGCCTCGGAGAGCACCTCACTGGTGAAGTACACTGGCCGTTGGACTGGCAATGCATGACCCTCCTCGTACCTCTCGACGACTATGACCGCGCTGACCACCTGAGTGGTTGCGGCCACATAGAGGAGGAGAGGTTCGGGGGGATCACCGTCCTGGGCTGGTTGCGGAGGCACGAGAATTGGCGCAGAAGTCAGCAATCCCTTCAACTTGGTCAAGGCTTCCTCGGCTTCGGCGGTCCACGCAAAGTGTTCCGTCTTTTTGAGTAGACGGTACAGGGGTAGTGCTTTTTCTCCAGCCTCGAGATGAACCTGCTGAGAGCGGCTAGGCAGCCTGTTACTTTTTGCACACCCTTGAGGTCACGAATCGGGCCCATCCTCGTGACTGCTGAGATTTTTTCAGGGTTTGCCTCGATCCCCCGTTGTGAGACGACGTAGCCAAGTAGCATGCCTCGAGGCACACCAAAGACACACTTCTCGGGGTTGAGCTTCACATTCTTGGCCCGGAGGCACTCGAACGTGGTCTCGAGGTCACTGATGAGGTTCCCGACTTTCTTAGTTTTAACCACGATGTCATCGACGTAGGCCTCGACGGTTTTGCCTATGTGCTCGCCAAAGATGTGCTGCATACATCGTTGGTATGTTGCCCCGGCGTTTCGAAGGCCGAAGGGCATCGTAACATAGCAGTACATACCAAATGGCGTGATAAAAGAGGTCGCGAGCTCATCGGATTTTCTCATTCTAATTTGGTGGTAGCCGGAATACGCATCAAGGAACGAAAGTACTTCGCACCCAGCAGTGGAATCGACGATCTGGTCAATTCTAGGTAAAGGGAATGGAACTTTTGGACATGCTTTATTCAGACCAGTGTAATCTACACACATCCGCATTTTTCCATTCTTTTTCCTAACTAGTACAGGATTAGCTAGCCACTCTGGGTAAAATACCTCCTTGATGAATCCGGCCGCCAAAAGCTTGTGCACCTCTTCGCCGATGATCCTGCGCTTTTCCTCGTCGAAGCGGCGTAGGCGTTGCTTCACCGGTCTGGACCCGGCCTGGATCTCCAAGGCGTGCTCGGCGACTTCCCTCGGTATGCCCGGCATGTCCGAGGGGGTTCCACGCAAACATGTCGATGTTCGCGCGGAGAAAGTCGACGAGCACTGCTTCCTATTTGGGCTCGAGGCTGGTGCTGATGGTCAGCGTCTTGCCATTGGCTGAGGTCGGGTCGACGGGTATTTGCTTGGTGTGCTCGGCTGGCTCGAAGGTGCCGGCGTGACGCTTGCGCTGGGGCCCCCTCGGTGGCCAGAGCTGCCAAGGCCTCGAGCGAGTCGAGGTGGACGTTGGCCTCCCCCCGCTCTACGCACTCCACGTCGCAGTGGTATGCGTGCTCGTAGGAGGTGTCAACGGTGATGACTCCTTTCGGCCCCGGCATCTTGAGCTTCAAGTACGTGTAGTTAGGAATCGCCATGAACTTGGCGTAGCCTGGCCGGCCGATGATGGCGTGGTAGGTCCCTTGGAAGCCGACCACCTCGAAGGTGAGCGTTTCCTGTCGGAAGTTTGCCGGCGTGCCGAAGCAGACCGGTAAGTCGATGCGCCCGAGGGGGGGCCTTCTTTCCTGGCACCACTCCGTGGAACCCCCGACACTGGGTCGGAGCTGTCCTTCTGAAATCCCCAGGAGGTCGAGGGTCTCGAGGTATATGATGTTGAGGCTCGAGCCCCCATCCATCAACACCTTGGAGAACCGAACGTCGACTATGACGGGGTCGACGACGAGGGGGTAAGCCCCCGGGTTTATGACCTGGTCCGGATGGTCGTCACGGTCGAACGTGATTGGCGCATCGGACCAGTCAAGATACCGGGGGGCGTCGTGGTTGAGGGAAAAGATTTCCCGGCGCTCCTTCTTTCTTTCTCGAGCTGAGAGCCCGACGGTCGGCCCCCCGTAGATCATGTAGCAATCGCGCACCGGGGGGAAGTCGCCATCTGCCTTCCGGCCGCCGCGCTGATCGGTATCCTTTCCCTTAGGCGCGTCTTCCCTCTTATCACCGAGCTTGGAGTAGTAGCCCTTCAACAGTCGGCAGTCTTTCAACTTGTGGTTTACGGGGCCCTGTGGAAGGTGCAGGGATCCTCGAGCATCTGGTCGAAAACAGCCCCGTCGGGGGGGCCTCGGGCTTCTTAGGCTCGAGGGCGCCCGCGAGCACTCTTTGTCGTCGTCGTCATCGGCGCCACGCTTCGCCTTCTGGCCTTTGCGCTTGTTTTTCTTCCTTTTGTTGCGTCAATGTTGTCGTTCTTGGCGTCGTCGCCCTTGTTGGAGCCCTCCGGTACGATCACCGCCTTGCCTTTGTCCGTGGAACGGCCAAAGAAGGCCCCCACTGCTTCGTCGCCCGAAGCAAAGCTGGTGACGCGATCCATCAGGTCCTCGACCGTCCCGGGACGGTAGCGTCCTAGCTCATGAACAAGCTCTTGGCATGTTGTGCCTGCGAGGAATGCTGAGATGACGTCCTCGTCGGCACGTGGGGGAGCTCGAGACGCTGCTTCGAGAACCGTCGAGCGAAGTCGCGGAGGGGCTCGTCCGCCGCCTGCCTGCAACGCCGTAGGTCCCAGGGGTTGCCTGGGCGTACGCAGGTCCCCTTAAAATCCCGTCGAAGACCCTGACTAGGTCGGCCCAGTCATGGATCCGATCCGGCGGGAGCCCCTCGAGCCACCGTCGGGCGGTGTCCGAGAGGTAGAGTGGGAGCTGACGGATGATCACGCGGTCGTCGTTCTTTGCTCCGCCCAGTTGGCAGCCGAGGCGGAAGTCCGAGAGCCAGAGCTTGGGCTCGACCTCCCCGTCATACTTCACGATGTTGGTCGGCGGTCGGAAGCGGTCGGGGAGGGTTGAGCTGCGGATGGCCCGGCTGAAGACTCGGGGGCCCGGGGGCTCGAGGACCTGCCGGTCCTCGTCGCTGTCGTAGCGCCCCCTCGGTGGGCGCTATAGCCACGCTCTTGGGCCCCCTTGTCCTTGCGCCGTCGGTTGATGTCGTTGCGGGCGTCGTTGGGGTCTCGAGGCGGCCGGTTGTCGACGATTCGTTCGCGGACTGGCCTAGCTCGAGAGGCGTCCGGCTGGTGGACGGATGCCTCGCGAGCTTCGCGGGGCGTGTCTGCTGGTTTCCCTGAGGCTGCTTCGCGTCGGCGCGACGCCGAGCTCTCGGCCTGCTGTACCGCGGCTGTCTCAAGGAGGTTTTTCATTTCTCCGAGCATGCGCCTGGCGTCGGGGTTGGAGACGGCGGGCAGTTCACGGAGCATCATCGCCGCCGCCACCACGTTCTGGCGGCTCGTGGGAAACATACCTCGGGGCGCGCTGGTGCCCCGTCCTCGAGGATCCGTCGGTGGACCTCTCGAGCCCGGCTCGAGCTCCGGCTCCTCGAGGCTGGGGTGGTTCCTGCATCAGGGTTTGCCGGAGCTGCAGCAGGTGTCGCCGTTCTTCTCGGCTTTGGTGATTGCCTCTTGCACCTGCGCGAGTTGTGCCGCCGGCCGTCGTCGTGTTGAGGTGACACAGCCGGTGCCGGAGGTTCGTCCCTCCTTTGAACGCGTGACCCGCCTGCCGCGGCCACGTCGCTGGGGCCCTCTTCTAGATCGAGCGCTGGTCTGCCGTCATCGCCCTCGTCCTCGGTATCGCACGCGACCCCCTCGAGTTGAAAGCACTCCTGGTGGGATCCCAGAAGTCGAGGTCGTGGTAGTCGTATTCGTCGGAGCCGGAGCCGTCGACGGCGTGCCGTCTTGGCAATGCTGGGATCGCAGCTCGCGGTGCCATTCTCCGACGGTGGATCGCCGAGGTGGCTCGAAGGCTGGCAAAGAGTCGCGGTTGACGCGCGCGGGGTGGACGATCTCCAGGCTGGCCATGGCCTGCAGCAGCGTGCCCGGACGCTGCTCCCGGTCCGCCATCGCCTGGTCCTGATGGCGCCCGTCGCGGCGGTGGGCGTGCACAGCCGCTGAGCGGTCGAGGCCGACCGGGGGAGCGTGGCGCCAAGCGCGGCGCGACCCGCGCGGGAGGAGGCTGAATGGCGTCGGCGGCGCTCGGCTCGGAGGCCTCTGGCCTGGTTCCTGGTCCGTACGTATGATGAATGCGAAGTCGCTCGGCGGGCGCGGGTGCGCCCTGGAGGTTTCCGGCCGCACGCCGGGCTGGTTTCCCCTTGGGGACCCTGCACGGCTACGGGGCCGCAGGAGTTTGCCGCGGGTACCGCCTGCGCCCGGCGATGACGGTGACGACGACGCCGCTCGCGATGTGGCGACGCGTGGTGGTGCGGGTGACGCGTCGCGCCCCCCCGCGGGGGTGGCGTGACGCGCTCTCCGCTCAGGCCCTCCGTGGAGAGCAGAGTCAGCTCGTTGCCGTTGCCTGTGGCCAGGAACTCGAGGCTCCCGAACCAGACGATGGCACCAGCCGAGAACGGAAGAGGGGATGAAGCCATCCAAGAATCAACGAGAAAACGGCTCGGACACGCGAAGCCCCCTACCTGGCGCGCCAACTGTCGGTGTTTCGTACCCGGGGGTATCACACCAACAAGTAATATGATCGCGTGCTTCTCTTCCTGGATGGTGATGCAAGGGGACACAAGGATTTATCCTGGTTCGGGCAAAGAAGGCCCTACGTCCAGGGGGGGGGGATGTTCTTGTATTACTTGCACCTAAGTGCTTGTACAGGGGAAAATACAAGCTCAGTGAGCGTGGACCGGGGTCCAGACTTGTGTTTGTGCGTGGACTCGTGTGTTTTTGTCCCTCCTCGAATGAGGGCCCTAGCGTCCCCTTTTATAGAGCAAGGGGTGGCCAGGGTTACAAAAAGTATTACAGGTGTCCGGGCGCATGGTGTCCCATACGGAGAAGGGTAGGGACTCTGTCTTGTCGGGGCCACTGGAGCCGATGTGATCGTCGCTGTTGAGGCGTCCTTGAGTCGTGGCTTCCATCCCGGGCGCGGACGTGGGGACGCGACAAGGCGGGAGCCGTACAGCACCCATCCCGGATGTACAGTACGCGGTGGTCCCTCCGGGTCTTGGGGTACCTGTCCTTAATAGCACGAAAGTAGTTAGGGCTCGAAGGGCGCGGAGCCGGCTTCGAGGTGGTGCCACGGGGGCCCGAGGGGCGCGGAGCCGGCCTCGAGGTGTTACAGTGCAGGGCTCGTGGGGGCGTAGCCGGCCTCGAGGGGTTACAGTGCAGGGCTCGAGGGGCGCGTAGCCGGCCTCGAGGGGTTACAGTGCCCGACGTGGCCGGACAGTGCTGCACTGGTGCCCTTTTGCCCATGCTTGTGGTGAAAACGTGACTTGACCTTTACACCGGGTCACTGTGGTACATGCCGTGCACTAGTGGACGTGACCGGAGTAGGTGAAGGCATTAAATGCGTGGTATGGGCTGGTACAGCTGACTGTACAGCTCGAGGTCCGTGCGTTAAGGCTCGAGGTGTGGAGGCGCGCTTGCCCGAGGTGGGAGGGCTCGGCGAGACGGAGCGGAGCGTTCGCCCGAGGCCTCGCTGGGAGGCTCGGGCGAGACGGAGATAGGGCGTTCGCCCGAGGCCTCGCTGGGAGGGCTCGGGCGAGACGGAGACGGGCGTTCGCCCGAGGCCTCGCTGGGAGGGCTCGGGCGAGACGGAGATAGAGCGTTCGCCCGAGGCCTCGCTGGGAGGGCTCGGGCGAGACGGAGATAGGGCGTTCGCCCGAGGCCTCGCTGGGAGGGCTCGGGCGAGACGGAGACGGAGCGTTCGGGTGTTTGCGTTGATTGGGGGTACCCTTTTTTCGTACCACCGACACAAAGGTCATTTCTACTCCTTTAGCCATTTTTCGCGCGGAGAGAACGGCTCGGCGGAACTATTGAATCCCTGGTCTAACTCATTCAACTCAAGAATTACTTTCACAACAAAATTCCACTTATGAAAGAATGTGATGCTCCAGAATCAAACAACACAACTGCGGGCATTGATTAACAAGAAACGTACCAGCGGTGACAGGCTCTCCTTCTGGCACTTCTTCCACAGTGGTGTGGTGCACATGACCGGTACGAGGCTGGGGCTGAGTGTACTGCTTCTTCTTCGGTCGAGGGCACTGACGTGACAGGTGTCCGGTTTGACCACAGTTGTAGCATGGGCCAATTACGTACGGAGTCCTGGGACCTGCTGCATTTCCTGCTTTGCTCTTGTTTTGCATCATGGGGGCGGTGTAGGGCTTCTGAAAACTAGGACGGGGACGGTTGGTGGTGATCTTTCTCTGTGGGGGACGGTACCTTGCTCCAGTGACAGGCGGGCGGTACGGGCGCGTGCTCCGAAAGTGGTCCTCTGCTGGGACGAACCTCCTTCGTTCGCACGACGGCGTGTCTCTATTGCTAGCCGGCTGTCATTGGCCTCTTGGTTGAGACAGTCACTGACGAAGTCACTAAAGGTGGTGCGGTGACTGTTACCCATCTTGGATAGCATTGTGGCATTCATGCCACGCTTGAAACTGGCAATCTTCTTGGCCTCAGTATTTACAAAATCTGGGGCATAGCGAGCCAGATTGTTGAAGCTGTGGAGGTACTCTGATACGGACCTGGTCCCCTGGGACAACCTCATGAACTCGGCAATCTTCATTTCCATCAGACCACTAGGGATGTAGTGGTTGCGCATAGCAGTAGAGAATTGATCCCAAGTAACACGTGCATTAGCTGGCAGAGATGCACGGTACTGGGTCCACCACAAACCTGCGGGTCCTTCCAACATGTGAGCGGCATACTCCGCTTTAAGCTCTTCCGTCAGACGAAGCAGACGGAACTTCTGGGTAGAGAGTTGAGCCATTCATCAGCTTCGAGCGGCTCGGTGGCTTCCTTGAACACGGGAGGCGAGTGTCCAAGAAGTCACGGTAGGAGCTATACTGGTTGGGCTCCGGGCCTTGGCGCTGATGATGCTGTTGCGCGGTGTTGTTGGCGATGTTGCGGAGGGTGGCCTCCATGTGCCTCTGCATTCTCTTCCATGTTCCTCTGGCTACCTAGGAACTGTCCAAAGAACGCTTCAGGCGTCATTGGCGGCGGCGGGGGAGGTGGCAAGTTCTCCTCCGGTCCTGCTCCCTGCCCACGCTGGCTGCGGGTGTGTGCCGGCATCTGCATATCCCATTAATAAGCAATCATTAGGTGATGTTACACCGATCATGAATAAATACTGTGCTGTACATAAATTCGGAAATTTAGCACACGTCCAAGTATAATTACTCATTTCCATACAACATCACAGAATTGCTTGGAATTAGACATGCAAACGACGGATTTCCATAAAAGAGGTGCCGGATCGAAGTCCGGACTTTGTCCAAAAGCCATTACATGCCATCATAAGTTAAACATAAAACCATCACATGTTTGGATCATTACATCACTTAGCGAGCAAGCTCAAGCTATACAAAAGAAAACGATCTCCTAACAAACTAGCGCTCAGGGATCTCCAGCGGCGGATGCGGCGTCCTCGATGTCAAACATCGATCATAGGCTCATCTGCATGAGCCTCCTCTGGTGGGGCGTCGGGACCAAGAACCTCTCCGTCCTGGGGATCTGGGGCCTCTGCTGCGGGAGCTGCTGGTGCTGCTGCCTCCTGTGCTGCATGATGGAACTCATGGACGGCCTCGTGGAGCTGCTCGATGTAGACCTGCTGTGCGTTGATCTGCTGAACCAGAAGATGGGCTCCCTCTCTGAGGTGGTCAAGTGCGGCACGGGCCTCATCTCTCTGCAGAGATGCGGTCAGGTACATCTGCTCGGCGACTGTCCTGGCGGTAGACTGAGCTGCGGCAGTGGTGCGGGCGTCGTCGCGCTCAAGCGTGAGCTGCTGAATCCTCTCCTGTAGACGAGCAACCTCAGCGTCGAAGTCCTCCTGAAGCTTCCTCTTGCTCTGGTAGGTGGCGGTGAGGTGAAGGACACGCTCTCGAGAGTGTGCTCCAAACTCTCACATACACCCAACAGAGCTCCAGTGGCGCTCATCGCAGGTGTCTCGCAGTAGAAACGCTCCTCAGGGCTCCCTGTCAAGGCTGACTCTGGAGTCTGCTTCCAGCGCAATGGGAAAAGTGATCCACGGGGAAACACTCCTGCCATCGCACTGGCCAAGTCGGCGGGGAAGCGAGCGATGATATCCTTCAGCACTAGTATGCTGCCCTGTTGGCTCCATCCTTGGCACAAGTGCCTCTGGTGATCTCTGTCCATCCTGTCCAGTGGGGCTTAGCAGGTAGCTTTGACCTTGATCTCCACCATGACCAAGGAATCCTGCCCGTAAATCTCCTTCTGCCATGAGTATCTGGGCTCCTGTCCTTCCTCGTAGCCAACGGCCTGCAAAATCCTCCAAAGGATAGTCGGCAACCCGAAGTAGGACAAGAACGTCCTCCGGGTCAGCTTGGTGGCCAAGCGATGACGCGGAACTCCTCTGCCTCCGGTGGCCTTGCGAGCAGTCAACTTGGTTCGGCATCTGTAGAAAAAGGGTTTCGACTCTCGTGAGACGGATATTAAGTTGGCAAATTTTATAGAAAAGAGACAACTTTTAATTAAGGGGAGGTAATGTAAATGCAAGAATTTAAACATGATGCATGATCGTACTTACGTTCTCACTCACTATTAATGACTCGTAAGTCCTAACGTTCTAGTCGGTGGCAAGAACGATCTCTCATGCGTTATCTACACGTTCTACTCGTTCGCATAGTTAGTGTACCTGCAGAAGATTCATTTCAGCCCAACAAATTCCCAATGATAAAACAACTGAGTATTGGCCAATATGCGCAAAATACATAGAAGCCAATACTAAACACCATGCACCAATAGAAATCACCCTTAAAATCATTGATACCCTCATATGTGTCTGCGTGGAGCTCGCACATACTTGGTATAAGAACTCTCACCTAGACCGACGGTTGGACGGTCATGCTCTCATATCTCACAAAATCATTTTATGCATGTTTTCGCAATCGACGCATTCTCTTTTCCCGAGAATGGACCAGCAAATAAAGATCCAGCATGAAGCAAAACCCTGAACCCTGTTAGCAGTTAAGCCACCTGAATCCTAGTATAGGGCTTAAGGACGAGACTGGGCACACTTAGTAATTAAAATAGTTTTGAAAATAGTTTTGAAATACCCATTTTAGTTCGAAAATAGCTCTTTACGAAGGTAATCACTTGAACCATGCTCCGATACCAGCTGTGGCGGAACCGTCCTGATTATAAGAGCTCAAGTATTATCTTAGTCAAATCCGTCTGACTTCGACCCATACTTGAACCCATATAACCCGGTAGTCCGGAAATCTCGAAGGATTTCTTACACCAGAACATACAGGATCGCATCGTTCAAAGGTTACATTCCGTAAAGAGACATCACAGTGAAACGAAATCGAATTTAAACATCAGAGTGCGGAATTTAAAACAGAGTTATTACAATATTGAGTTTAAAAAGTGCGGAAGCTTGAATAAGTTTAAAACAAATAAAACATTGTTTGATAAACCAACTCAACACAAGTCATTCCTCCTTTTTAAGATAGTGTGCCACCAGTAGTCTCAGTCCGGCAAAAGAAGGAGGGAAGCTTCTTGACGACCCTGCCCTGGGCCTACTCCTCATCACCTTCCACTGGGTAGAGGCAGTGCTTACAATAGCCAAAGTAGACCTGGCCATCTGCAACAAACGGGATAAACCCTGAGTACGGGAATGTACTCAGCTAGACTTACCCGTCTAACTGAAAATAAAAGACTCCAAGGGTATGCAAGGCTTTTGAGGTGGAGCTGGGATCTTTTAGTTGCGAAAGGCTCAAATCTAGATAAGGGATAAAATGATTATATGAGTTGTTACTTTTAAACCTACTCCTTAGTTCTAGTTATTAACCTGTACTATACTCTGACACTTCACTCACTTGAATCTAACAACAATAATATAACCATATCCAGTTGACTTATCCACATTTTAGTTGAACCTTTAAACATCACATGGAGTTGTATCGTGGTGAACTCGCCATAGTTTCCCACTAACCGGGGAGACGGCGACTCGAATCGAATTCCAAATCAGCTGATGAAAGACCTTTAATACCAGCCCACACTTTCCCCGTCGGGTCCATGCATTGGGCAACCGCTCGACGCTTGTTCGTGGTGGTAATCGTCGCGGCTCAAGCACGGACCGCCCAATCAGAGTCTGGCGATGGCCTCACGCGGCAGATCGCAACTTCCGTACTAGAGGGCACGACACGGGTTGAGACCGCCCGAACAGCTTCTAACCGGCTTTGGGGTCGATGATTACGGCACCGACATATCCCTAAGTAAAAGGGCGCGTTCAAAAATGAACGAGGGCCAACATCGATACAAACCTACACGATCCAACGGACGGACTGCCCCAAGTTTCCAAACTTGTGCTTTGCCTTCCAGTTGACCGTATTTCATTACTACTCAGGTTCTTTTCCACGATAGCAAATATAGCCAACCGTGATCCGGTAAATACCCATCGGGGTATTACGGGAACATCCTTAACTACTACTTTTATTAAGCAGGCTAAGCAATTCTACATTATAAGCAGTAACAGGGTAACAAGGCAGGTAATAATCAATAATCAAGGAATGGTAATGCAACAAATAGGATTCAATCAACTCCTATACCTAATGCATCACAATATAAAGGACTCAAGTAAATTAATTGCAAAAACTGGGAGACTTAGAATGCTCCGGGGCTTGCCTTGAGTGAAAACCGAGGCCTCGTGGGAGGGGCACTCGGGCAGGTTAGTGTCGGCCGGGGTCTGCTTCCTCCGACTGCTGGAGCTCCTGGATCTCCGGCTCGACGCTTGGCTCCTGCTCTTGGTGGGGCTCCGGGAGTGTCGATCCTATTGCATGTGATGAATTTATAATTCAAAAAATGCGGTGCAAGATGAAGTGGCATGAAAAGAATAACTCTTGCAAACCAACAAAGCCAACTTGTTGAACCACTTTTAACATTGGGGCAATATCTCATTTATTTCATAAAACAAAATCTGAGTATTCACTCTTTCTTATTTAAATACATCAAGGAAACTCAGATTTGAACTGCAAGTGTATTTTTCTGGGCTCAGAAAAATCCACAAAAATTCCAGAAGGTAAACCACACTTGCTGGACTCTACTGAACAAGTTTCAGCCAAAGATAAAATACAGAGCTGCAGATACAAAAATGACAAGCAAACTGCCTAAAAAGGTACTTTGAACTACAACCCTACTGTAAAAGAGTGCATAGCTCTATTTCCTATTTTTCCCAGATTCTACTTCACATTTCATATTTATCCAGGAAGTTCCATGACCAGAACCATCATATATTTTCTTACATGAATTTCTAAAGATCTATACAGAAAAGCACAGTTGTAAAGCAACTACAAATTTTTCCATAAAACAGATCAAGTTCATATTTTTCTTAGATTCTACAAGGCATACAGAGACTGTACAAATTTTCCCATATTTTATTTCAACATATAAAACACCTTAACACTTATTCTAAGAAATCAGCAAAAAGAGACTTTTAACTATAACAGTAACTTTTTCTACATAAACAGTGCATCATATATTTTCACAGGTGCCAAACAGTATAATAAACTTACACAAAATTTTCCAGGAATTATCTCAACCAGAAAACACTTATAATCATTTATCTAAACAAAAGCATATAAACTGAAATAAATGAAAACAGTAAAATAAACTGCTATCAAAAATACTTCATATTTCCCATGATAGATCCATTCATCAAGAAAGCTAATAAAACTGGAAGCACTTCATTTGGATTTATAAAACAGGCTACACAAAAATAACAAGCATCTCTGGAAATTAAACCGAAAAGAAAAACATTTAACTTCTCCCGGCTGGCTTGCGAGAACTCGGTCTATGGACCGGTAAGGGGCTGACGCGCGGGACCCGTGGGTCAGCAGAACCCATTCGGGCTCGGGCGCACGGCGGAAAGCGAATCGCCGAGGCCTGGCTCGAACGAGACCGCACCCGAGGTTTCGCTCGAGGCCGAGCTCGAGGCCGAGGCCTGGCTCGAGGGCTCGGTCGAGACGGAAAAACATTAGCCCGTCCGAGACCTGGCTCGAGGCTGAGGCCTGGCTCGAGGGCTCGGGCGAGACGGAAACATGCACGCTCGTCCGAGGCCTGGTTCGAGGCTGAGGCCTGGCTCGAGGCTGAGGCCTGGCTCGAGGGCTCGGGCGAGACGAAGAACGCACGCTCGTCCGAGGCCTGGCTCGCGGGCTCGGGCGAGACGGAACAGAACGCACGCTCGTCGAGGCCTGCCTCGCGGGCTCGGGCGAATCGGAAAACAGGCGCGCTCGTCCGAGGCCGGACTCGGGGGCTCGGACGAGACGGAAACAGGGGAGGGATTGGTCCGGCGATTTCTCGCCGTCGGTGAGGTCGCCGGCGCGGAGGCTGGGCCCTGCGGACTCGTCTCAACGAGGCGCATCCGGCGGTACCGGTGGTTTGGCCAGCGCACGGCCGTAGCGTGCCGGCGGCGAGCGGCAGCGCGCACGGCGGCGGCGGCATCGCGCGGCTACGCCGTTTCCGGCGGTCGCCGGCTAAACTGGCGGGCGTGTGAGACTCAGTGAACCTAGAGGGGAGTCCTAGGGGTGATGGTTTGGCCGGAGGTGCGCTGGTGCGTGCTGGCCACGTGTGAGGTCCGCGATGGCGGCAATGGCGCTCGGCCATGGTGAACAGAGGGATAGGGAACGGTAACGTAGGGCTAGTTGGTGTTCTCACCTTGCCTTGGCTTGGCGAAGCTGGAGGAGGAAGAAGGGAGGCGGTGGAGCTCGGGTCGGGGACGAACGGCTCCGGGCTCCGAGCGGCGCTGAAAGCTTCCGCGGCGGGGCTCTTCGGACTTCGGCGTCGGTGGAGCTCGGCGGATGGCGCGGGGGTGCGCACCGTGTGTCCGAGACGAAGGCGGGGCAGTGGCCGGGGTTAATCGGCGGTGATGGAGGTGGTGACTGGAATTTGGGAAGGGCCTTGCGGCGGCGGTGGTTGCAGCGAGCGGAGAGCTCAGTTCGCTTCGTGCGCGGGTGAGAGTGGGGAGTGAGAGCGAGAGTGAGTGCGCGAGTGAGTGAGGGAGTGGGAGAGGCGCTCGGGCTTTTGCCCGCGGAGCGGAGGGCGGCCGGTCGTGGCGGGGCCACGGCGGCTCGGTCAGCGAGGCGGCGGCAGGCGGCTCGGCAGACGAGGATGCGCGGGAGTGGCCGGCGAAGATCGCTGGCGTGCTCTGGTGGGAGAAGATCGGAGAGGGAGTGGTCAGCGTGGATTTGGCGCAGAGAAGGGGCGCCACGCGGCAAGCCGGCCGGCGTACGGCGCGGCCGTGTCGGTGGCCGGCGCGCGGTGCGCGGGCGCGCGCGCGCGGGCGAGGCGGCGAGCGCTGGGCCGAGGCGGGGAAGCGGGCCGAAAGGCCGGATGGGCCGAAAGGGTTGGCGCCGGAAAGAAAAACATTCTTTTTCTTTTTCTCACCTTTTCAACTTTTGACCATTTCAAACAGTTTCAAAAACTCCAAACTAGGTTTTGACCAAAATATAAAAGTTGCTCAAAATTTTTCTCTACAACTTTCATATAGAACACTTTTTCTGAAAACCATTTTTAAATCCTCCTCAAGAATAAAGCCAAAATGAAAGCATCAAGTCAAATAGAAATCCAATTTCAAATAAACAACAAAAGATCAAAGGCATACTTAAACACATGAAATGATGCAATGCATTGCTTATGCTTTCTTAGTGGCTAATTGCAGTGCCTAATGCAGTGCTTGACACCAGGGTGTCACAATAGTGAGGAACAGGCTAGGCTAGTACCCAGGGTTTTTGCAAAAAGAGGGGATAGATTATGGGAAACCTTTGCCCCTGTACCCGTTTAGAGCCATTAGAATCCTTCTAGCCCTTTTCTGCTTCAAGGGTTTTAATTTAAGCTTTCAGATGGATGTTAAGAGTGCTTTCTGAATGGTATATAGAGGAAGAGGTTTATGTAAACAACCCCCCAGGTTTTCGAGGATCCCAAGTTTCCAAACCATGTTTATAATAACCAAAGCTTTGTATGGTTTGAAACAAGCCCCGAGAGCGTGGTATGATCGTTTGAAACCTTTCTTCTCTCAAAGGTTTTAAAATGGGACGGGTTGATAGGACTTTGTTTCTCCTCAAGCAAGGCAATGACACCTTGATAGTCCAGATTTACGTGGATGACATCATCTTTGGTGGCTCTTCTCATGCGCTTGTTGCCAAGTTTGCAGATACCATGAGCAGGGAATTTGAGATGAATATGATGGGCGAGTTGACTTTCTTCCTCGGGTTGCAAATCAAGCAAACCCGGGATGGGACGTTCGTGCACCAAGGAAAATACACGAAGGACGTCCTGAAGAAATTCGACATGGGTGAGGCCAAGCCTCTCATGACACCCATGTCGACGACTGAGGCTTTGGATGCTGATAAAGACGGAGAGCCGGTTGACCAAAAGGAGTTCAGGAGCATGATAGCTCACTTCTGTACTGTACGTGACGGCAACGAGGCCGGACATATAGTTTGCTGTGTGTTTGTGCGCTCGTTTTCAGGCGTCCCCTCGGACTTCCCACAAGCAAGCGGTTAAGCGGATCATGAGGTATCTTCGATACACTCCTGAATTTGGCCTTTGGTATTCATCTTCTTCGAATCTCTCGCTTTGTGGGTATTCCGATGCGGATTTTGCTGGATGTCGTCTTGAGCGCAAGTCCACTTCTGGGACTTGTCAGTTTCTTGGCTCTTCTTTGGTCTCCTGGTCCTCCTGTAAGCAGTCGAACGTAGCCCAGTCAACCACAGAAGCCGAGTATGTCGCTGCTGCCTCTTGTGCTTCGCAGCTTTTATGGATGGTTGCTACGTTGCGTGATTTTGGTCTAGAGTTTGGTAGGGTCCCTTTGCTTTGTGACAGCACCTCAGCCATTAGTGTAGCAAAGAACCCAGTCCTTCACTCCAAGACCAAGCACATCGATGTCCGCTTTCACTTTCTTCGTGATCACTATGAGAAAGGCGACATTGATCTTAGGCATGTAGACACCCATAACCAGGTTGCAGATATCTTTACCAAGCCTTTGGACCTCTCAACTTTTGCTAGGTTTAGAGGTGAGCTTGGTGTGTGTTTCCCCTTTTAGATGGGGGAAGCATTTTGTTTATGTACCATAGACTGACTCTTTTTGTTTTGTGTCCTGAGTCTTCTTAGTGTGTCTTTAATGTTTGTCTAACTTCATCATGTATTCATCTTGCATTTTGAGCTTCATGTCTATATTCTGGAGAATGAATCTATGCTCTATTTAGTGTGTGCTTCGATGATATATGATGATGCTTGTAGCTTAGGCTCTTTTGATCACTGATACATGTTGTGAGCTAAGCTATTTTTTTCAGGATGATGAACATGCTTAATGAACTAAAACTTGATACATGTTCACCATTGAGATTGGCATCTAGCATGTGTAGGATGTGTTGAGGGCACTTGAGCTATTTCATATATGATAGGTTGCTATGTCTCTAGTTCTGAGTCTCTCACTTGCTTGATTGTTCATATGATGTTTAAAATGAACCAAGTATGAGTGAGTTGAAAAGATCGAGATGGGATTGCTTTGTCAGCACATCACGGTATCGAGACGGTTTCTCATTGCACATTGAGTTAAACTTGAGCCGTGTAGTGTAAGACCGAAACCGATGCTTTAAGCTTCTGATTGCATATGCATAGGCTTAGCTCGGTTGAAAAGTTAGGCAATGACAAGCTTTCAACCTCTCGCAATCACATGCTATTTTTGATCTTGTGTTTAATACCGCTGCAAAATACTCCGATAAAATCTGAAAACACAAGTCTATGTTTCACTCTATGGCATGATGATTGAACTTTGCTAGGGGTAGTTCACCTTGTATACATGGTTTAGCACTTGTTTTGACCTCCTGTCTATACATGTTTAGTGCTATCTTAATGGTGAACTACTTTTGAATTGGCTTAAAACTGCTCACCTGGCTTGTACTCATATTTCGTATTCTGTGATCAGTTTGAGCCTTTGTTAGCACTTGTATATGTTGCTATGTTCTCGGATCAGCACTCTCTAGAGCATTTATTCACTCTTTCGAGTATATACCTGAAGCTGCTAACATGCATTCTAGTCTCATTTTGCATGTGCTTGACCCCTGTAGGCATGGCCTAGCTCCGATTAACCCCGTTTAGTTGCAATTTGCCCCCAAGGGGGAGAATTGTTTGAATGAATATGCTTGTGTGGTGTCAATTTGCAATTTTATGCGTTTTTTTGTTGAGGGGGAGTTTGAGTAAGGGGAGTTCTTTTCTGCTGCTAGTTGTGTTGAGCCTCTGTGCCTCTATCTTGAGGACTAGCAGTTGCCGCTTCTCATGGTGTTTCAATTGGTATTTGAGCTTTCAGCTAGTGGTGTTGAGCCCGTTCTGCCTCTTCTTGAGGACTAGCTTGCTTTGACTTGGTTGCGTCGAGCCGTTGCCCATGTCTTTGGGAATCAAGTGCTGTGCTCTGATTTTGATCGAGTTTTGCTTCTTGATGAGATGCTGCTTCGATTTCTTGCTTGGTTGTGTCGAACCGTTGCCCATGTCTTTGGGACCAAGCTTTGCTTATCTTGAGTTGATCCTCTTCGGCCTTTTCTTTGGCTTGTGGTCTTCTCGAGTAAGTTTTCTTCTTCTATCTAATTCTGCTTTCTTCTATATTCTGGTTACTATTACGTTTGGTTGACGATGCACTCATCAAGGGGGAGATTGAGAACACAAGGTTGATATGTGCCCTTGTGGTTCCTTCCTGAGTGATGAGCGATCGATCAACTGGCAACATGTCTCTTGGCTGTGTTGATGTGCAGGTGCGGAGCTCGGAGACAGTGGTCGAAGGTGAGGTGAAGGTCAAGTGGGACGTGTCGTGCCGACGGACCGGGAGCGGTGAAGGGCGAACGTGGAGCTTGGACTGACGGACCGGGAGACCTGAGGACTAGCTGTGGTAGCTGGCACGTGGCATCGACAAGCAAGAAGACATGGGGATGTGCGGTGCATCGGCCGAGTCGGGAGGAAGGTGATGGCGTCGTGACACTTGGCTGGAGGCCGAGAAGGATGGCGAATGCACTGTGCCCGGCGTGGAGGCTGGACATGCTCCGGCATCGGTGCGGGACTTCGGGGTGTGCGAACCACATCCCGTCTACGGCACGGGTTCGGTGGCTCAGCCTCAAAAAGCTACCATCGACGGTTTCCGAGTTTGGGCCGCAAAACTCGGGGTGGACGGTTTCCAGGTTTGGGCCACAAAACCTGGGCTCGCGGGTTTTTCCTGAGTTTGGGCCACAAACTCAGCCTGGAGGACGGGTTTCCCGGTTTCAGCCTCAAAACCGGGGGATGGCCCAGGTTTCCCGGTTTCGGCCACAAAACCGGGGGTTGGTCCGCAAAAAGGACGTGGCGGCACGTGGCGGCATCCTGAGGCTTGCGTCGAGGCGAAGCAAAGGGTGAGGAAGGCGCTGGCCGTCGGATCATCTCCAAGCAGAGTTGGATCGGGATACCCCTAGGGTTGGCCGTTTCGCTCAGTTATCCTAGGGTTAGCAGGGGATTATTGTTTAGGCTATAAATAAGAGAGGCACCCCTCCTCTCCAGTCATCCTTTACATCCTTTATATTTTCACAGCAGTCATTAGCCCTAGCTCTCTCTCTCTAGCCCCCGCTTAGGGTTCTACTCATACAGAGTTGTAGAGGATCCCCAGAACTCAATCATGTCTCTGTGTTTTGGGAAGTTCAGGAAGTGAGGCCGTAACCTCACGATTGTAGCGTGTGTTCGCCACACGGTTGCAATTCTTGTGCCTGCAATTTGCGTTTGTTGTGTTCTTCGCGAGTTGCTTTTGGTGCTTTCCTTCCCGTCGCTTGATCTCTCTTCTTGGTGCGTTATTTGCAAATCCGCTTGAACCAAGTTGTTTTAGGTCGTGAGGCAATCCCTTCATCCAAAGGAATTCATCTCAACCTCACGGTCTAGGAGATCGAACGATTTTCGTGTTAGATCACGTTTTGCTCTCTTGCCCCGAAATCTCTTCGATTCACCAACTTGGAGTTAGGTTCGAGCCATGATCTCTTAGGAGTAGCTCACTAACCTCCTTGTGATCCCTCAGATCGAATCCCAAGCCTAGAGCAATTGATTCGGAGGAGATCGGGTTGAATCACCGAAGAACTGCACAGTTTTCGGGGGCATCGGACGCTGGCTCGTGAGCATCGGACGCTGGTGTCAAAACCATCGGACGCTCCGGTGACGCGTGTCACGCTGTCAGATTTTTGGGGAGCATCGGACGCTAGGCATCGGACGCGTCCGTTGTCCATCGGACGCGCCGGAGCTCTAGCATCGGACGCTGGGTGATCACTGTTCACAGCGTCTGATGCCCGAACAGTAAGGTTCCAGATCGCACCTGATCACATCGGACGCGTCCGTGGATCAGGCATCGGACGCTGCCAGCGTCCGATGTAGCTGGTTCTGCACTGTTTCGTCCGCCGTTCGTTCGTTCGTTGTCGGTTTTGATTTCCGGCTTTTGCGTTGGGTTTCCTAGTGTCGTCTAGTATCCCGCTGTGTCTCTGGGAGACATCCACCCTACATCTAGGGTCGTGGATATTATTCGAGCTCTAGGCTTGTCATTAGGGTGACTTCTGGGACAGTGGCTAAAAGTTTCTGAGAGAAATTTTAAGCTCCCATTCACCCCCCCCCCCTCTGGTCGCTAATCCGGTCCTTCAAGTGATTCTGGCTCTTTCGAAGCTGCGTTCGTTATCAGTTCGAAGGGCCCTCATCAACACAGACTCGCAAGTCATTGCGGGTCACATCGAGAAAAATTACAAAGCAAAAGACCCAGAGTTACAAAAATACTTCAAATATGTCCGAAGGTTAGAATCTTTCTTCCTCGGCATAACGGTAAAGGCAATTTCAAGGAACGAGAACAGCGAGGCAGACTGCCTAGCCAAAGCAGCCGCTCAGCAGCTACAACTCCCGCCAGATGTGTTCTACGAGGTTGCCACCCGGTCAGCCTTCGAGGTTTCAGAAATCAACATCAAGCTGGTAAACTCAGTGCACTGCGAAGACTGGAGGGCACCCATCATGGCCTACATTAAAGGGCTTCACGAACCAACCTCCAGAGAAGAAGAAAATAGAATGAAGCAAAGAGCGCGAGGTTACAAAATCATTGACAACACTCTGTACAAAGCTTCGGTAACCTCGCCATGGCTAAAATGTGTCTCGCAACCCGAGGGCAATGACATCCTCAAGTTGATCCATGAAGGCATATGTGGTTCCCACAATGGCCCAAGGGCGCTAGTCGGCAAAGCATTCAGGCAGGGGTTCTACTGGCCAATGGCATTAAGAGATGCAGAAACCATCGTGAAGCATTGCGAGGGTTGCCAGCTCATGGCAAAAAACCAAAACGCCCCAGGAGCACCCACCACTCTCATAATCCCAACCTGGCCGCTGCAAAGGTGGGCAATGGACCTCGTAGGCCCATTATACCAACAGCTCCAGGGAACCTTCGTTATGCAGTGGTGGCTGTGGGAAGTACTTCACTAAAATGGATCGAAACGAGGCTCTGTCTTCCATCACCTCTCTCGCAGTAAAAGAAGTTTTTTCTGGCAGCAAATCATTTGCCGTTTTGGTGTCCCTCGGCACCTAACTGTTGACAACGGCACTCAATTGACTGCGAGGTCTTCAAAGAATTCTGTGCACAAAATTGGAACTATCCTATGCTTCGCCTCAGTTCGGCATCCACAATCCAATGGTTTGGTCGAAGAGCCAAACGCCATAATCTTCCAGGCAATATCAAAAAAAAGTTGCAGGGCAGACCTAAGGGCAAATGGGTTGATGAGCTACCTTCGGTCACCTGGTCTCATAACACCTCCGAGTGCAGAGCCACAAAGTTCACTCCTTTCAAGCTCCTATTCGGCGAAGAAGCAGTACTTCCAGAAGAATTAAAGTATGGGTCACTTAGAACAACCCTCGCAACCGACGAAACAAGCTCAATTGCTTGAAAAGACCTGCTTGAGGAAGCAAGGTGCGCCGCGGTGCACAACCTTCGCAAATACTAGGAAGAGACCAAAAAATGGAGGGACCAAAAGATCAGGATCAAAGAACTGCAAATAGTGACCTCGTCCTCATCAGAAAGCAGAATGCCAAACTTGGCAGGAAAATTCCAGCCCAAGTGGACTGGACCCTACTTGATTGTTGAAAGCAATCGCCCCGGCTCTTTTCACCTCTCGACAGCGAAGGAAACATTCTACCTCATACATGGAACATCGACGACCTTCGTAAATTCTATCCATAGCGGAGCCTTAGCGAGCCCTCGCACTATGTAATCTTCTTGTTTTCTTTCTACTTCTGTTTCACTGTGTCTGTAACCAAAAAAACCAAAGGAGCTGCACTCTTTTCCTTACGAGGGGGCGTAAGGTTTTTTAACGAGGCAGCATCCGTAATATTATTATAGGATAGAATCCCCCATAAAAGCAAGAGTACAATACGGCTAAGTCCATCAGATGGCATCGAAAGGCACCTCTCCTACTAGGAAGTGCCACAATCGATGCGAACCTTTCTCCAAGATTGCTTCCAAAAAACGAAATTTTTTCTAAGCAAACTTCACCTCCACCTAAGATATAAGGAGAGGCGCGAAGTCCAAAAAGTCGAGTACCCTCGCAAAGCACGCCAGGGGCTCGCAAAAAGCAAACTTCACCTCCACCTAAGATAAGGGGAGGCGCGAAGTCCAAAAAGTCGAGTACCCTCGCAAAGTACACCAGGGGCTCGCAAAAAAGCAAACTTCACCTCCACCTAAGATAAGGGGAGGCGCGAAGTCCAAAAAGTCGAGTACCCTCGCAAAGCACGCCAGGGGCTCGCAAAAAAGCAAACTTCACCTCCACCTAAGACAAGGGAGGCGCGAAGTCCAAAAGCCGGGTACCCTCGCAAAGTACGCCAGGGGCTCACCTCCACCTAAGACAAGGGGAGGCGCGAAGTCCAAAAAGTCGGGTACCCTCGCAAAAATCGCGCCAGGAGCCCTACAGATTAGGTCTTGGGTCCGTTTTTTCCCTACCTCCGCAACTGCCGCGCCAAGCCAATACCAGGAGAGCATTCTTAAATGCCTCAAACAAACCCAGTACAGTAAAATACCACACCTAACCTCCACCTACCAGTTAGCCTCAAGCATTCTATGCTCGAGTAAATGAACCAGTCCTGCATCCAGGACGAGGAAAAGCACTATAAAGAAAGCCCAGTGGGCGCAACCCCCCCCCCCCATGGGTCTAAGAGCCGTTCTGTACCTTCAAATAATCATCCAGAGCCAAAGTGCGAATAGGAAGCACCGGGAACCAAACCTTCGCTTTTATGATTGTGTCATCTGCCTCACGCCCTCCCGTCATCACCAACCCGGTATCTGTAGGCAACTATACCTTCGCACGGCTCCACCATGCAAATCAAAAGACGGGAAGCTAGCAACCCCGCGCATGTAACTGGACAGCAACACGAGCAATGTTGCTTTTGTACCCCAAATGAGCCTGTTTTTTGTGAGTTGTAAAGTCGCTTTCGGAATCAAAATCCTGCAAAACGCGAGCCTCGCTAAAAAGAAAGTGGGGGCGTCGCTGTTTTCTCAAACTCAGCGTAATTTGAACTCAACGCGAGCCTCGCTAAAAGAAAGTGGGGGCGTCGCTGTTTTCTCAAACTCAGCGTAATTGAACTCAACGCGAGCCTCGCTAAAAGAAAGTGGGGGCGTCGCTGTTTTCTCAAACTCAGCGTAATTGAACTCAACGCGAGCCTCGCTAAAAGAAAAGTGGGGGGCGTCGCTGTTTCTCAAACTCAGCGTAATTGAACTCAACGCGAGCCTCGCTAAAAGAAAAGGGGGGCGTCGCTGTTTTCTCAAACTCAGCGTAATTGAACTCAACGCGAGCCTCGCTAAAAGAAAGTGGGGGGCGTCGCTGTTTTCTCAAACTCAGCGTAATTGAACTCAACGCGAGCCTCGCTAATGGAAAATGGGGGGGGCGTCGCTTTTTTCTCAAACACTCAGCGTAATTGAACTCAACGTGAGCCTCGCTAGAAGAAAGTGGGGGCGTCGCTGTTTTCTCCAACTCAGCGTGTTCAAATCAAACGCGAGCCTCGCTAAAAGAAAGTGGGGCGTCGCTGTTTTCTCAAAAATCAACGTGTTTGAGCTCAACGCGAGCCTCGCTAAAAGAAAGTGGGGGGCGTCGCTGTTTTTCTCAAAAATCAGCGTCATTAAAATCAAACGCGAGCCTCGCTAAAAGAAAGTGGGGGCGTCGCTGTTTTCTTAAAATCAACATGTTCGAGTTCAACGCGAGCCTCGCTATTCAACATGTTCTCAGAAGGTTACATCTGCTAGCACTAAAAACAATTACGAACCAACGTTAGACCCCCACAAAAGAGAGCAGAACGTCATAAGTCACAATATACAGACTCCAACTCATCATCAATCAACATCAAATCACTAAACCCTCATCACCCCACCCAATTTCCTCCTCCACGGGGACCAGGGGTTCCCCACAACAAAGGAGCTACCGGAACAATCGGCAGCTCCCCTGGCAAAACCCTCGCCCTGTACATATACCTACGACTAGTTTCGCTAGCATCAAGGGCTCTTCCTTCGGAACCACGAGTGCTCCGTCTGACCCAACGTCAAGTGTGCTCCGCCCAAACAAGTAGTCCAAAGCTGTGTGTTCTCATCAATGTCATTGTCGGGCCAACTTGCGAAGTCGAGGATGAACCAAACAAAAAACGCGTCGCTTGCCTATCGGTATAGTCCGTTTCACGCCAAAATTGACTTGCCCCACTATTTTTATATCGTACCGCTGCGAACCTTCGTCCACCAAAACGCTCAAGGATAACGAAGGGTGCTTAAGTTTCGCACGCGCCCACGACTCGCCCGTCATAAAGACATCTTGATAGTTAAGCATCACGGCGTCACATCAAACACCTCTAGCCTGTTCCATCAGGAACCCTAGATTTTGACAAACACACAAAGTGTTTTAGACACACCAAGTCTTACATCCACAAAATGTGCACAAAATACCACCTCGCACCGCCAACCCCCAAAGTTTTCACACCTGACCAGCTTCCTCTTGTTCATCGGCGGTAGCTCCCTGGTCGTCGCCCCAGAACCCTCGCCAATGGCGGCTTCGGAGCTTCAGCAGGCGTTCTCCTTTGTCGCCTCCTCAGCAGCAGCTTCGTCGGTGGCGACAGTTCTTTGTCCCATCATCGCCTCTTCGGCGGCAGCATCCCCAGCGCATGGATCCTCCTCGAGCATCGCTTCAATCTCCGCAAGTGTGACCCCTGCGTTGCCACCTTCGGAAACAAGTCCCGAGCTGCCCCCCGCCTCAACGGTTGTTGGCGGCGAGGGCATCGCGTCTTTTGAGCCTATAAACCAGCAAACCAAAAAACTGTAAGTAAACTGAAATCCACCGCTACCCGGCACTCAAAGTCAAAAAAAAAACAAACCAACAGGAAAAAGTCACCAACCTGGCGTGTGGCCTCGGCAGCTTCCTCAAAGGCGAGGGCCCGACCTCCGCCCGATATCCAGAACCTGCGAAGCAAACGCATCGCACAATTCCGGACATCATTGTCTTCGGCCTTCATCTGACGCACCTCATCGACTGTGGGGAACACATGGTTGGGTTTCTTAATCTTCCGGAGTGTTCACAGCCGGCCTGGCGAAGCGTCCCAGTCATGGCCAAAGCCCCCGCATAACAACCAAAGTCGGCCGCATTCCCCACCAGCGAGCTAAAAACATCGAGTTCATTGGCCAGCCAACCCTCGAACGCCTCGGCGCTGGCAACAGGCAATGGCTCTCCAGCCGAACCACCGGCCTCGGTCAGACAACTATCCAATTTAGCTTTGATGTCCCCATGCTTTTCTCCCAGGCTTCGCCCCGTTTTGACAGCTCTTCAGTCAGCTCCTCAACGCGTTTGTTCGCAGCTTCTAAGTCTCGGTCTTTTTGCTGACTTTTAGCCAAAAGCTCCGCATTGCAATTCACAATTGTCTGAGACTCCTCGCGCAATTTTTTAATCTTTTCCAGAGCTTTTTTAAGCTCGGTCTCCTTCGTCTCCAAATTGCGCAAGAGCTTCTTGTTATCCTCTTCGGCCTTCACCACACGGGCGTTCGCAAGTTGTAAACTTGAGTCCGCCTTCCGACGAGCCAAACGGCTCAAAAGCATCAACTCCGCAACCTTAACATCAATATCTTCATGTAGGTCGCTCAAAGGGTTGGTTCAACAAATGAAGCTCCGCCTCCGGAAGACATATTCGGTCAAAAACGCGACCAATGAAGCGCTTCTCCTCTGAGGTGCTTTGCAAATGGCACCCGCGAAGGTCGGGGCTGGTATACAATTCGGTCGCCGGATCGGTGACGCCGACCCTCGCAGCAAAATAAGGAAGCGAGTGTCGACTGGCTTCGCCGTACGGCCTCTTCCCCGGATTCCTTTCCGCTTCAAGGTCAACGCCGACCTCAACCCCGTCGATCCAGACATGCGACCCAGCGTACTCTAGCACCTGCCTTCGGGCAGGGCTCTCAACCTCAACCTCTAACATCATCTCGTCAACTCGACGCGTAACCTCCGCGTCAAGACTGGAAGAGTCAACAGTCCTATCACGGTCATCTCTCTCTGAAGAGGCCTCGCTGTTGGAGCCAGCCCCTCCGCTGGATCTGTCTCCGGCTTCATCTGTAGAGTTGTTCCCGCTGGTCTCCTTGTCACTGCCATCCTTTCTTCTTTCTCCTCTTCACCGGAGGAACCCTCGTCATCGGAAATCCGAATCTGGGCACCAATCCCTCCAACACGAGGTATCCGCCCGCCAGCCCTACCAACGCCTCGGCCACTTGGGACGACGGCTGAGGACGCGGCAGCCACGCCACTGCTCGACGAAGCCACGACCTTCGTCGAAAGAACCTTCGTCTGGCCTCCAGCACCGCCACGACCGCGACCACGTCCTCTTTTCGGCCGAGATACTATCCTTATCCCCGGCAGCGGAGCATTTCCTTTTCTTTGGGGCATCCTCGTCGGTGGGGGCCGGCCAGTTAGGGTATTGTATCCCAAGCCATCGAACATCCTGTTAACGCGGCCTCCGCTGCCTATAGAGCTGTGGATTGCTTTTGTCTCTGAGGTCGAAAACTTTCCAACAAGCTCCTCCGTCCACCCTTGCACCCGCTTGTAGATGGCTTCGACTCCTTCTTCCCGACTAGGAAACTTCCGCAACAGCTTCTCCCAAGCTTTACCCAAGTCTACCTTCGGTTTTTTCAAGCCTTTAGCTTGATACCTGACGTCCTCCTCAACAGCAAACCATGCCTGCTTGCTGTTAAGAGGCCAAATCCTAGCACAGCAGTATTCCTCCACCAAGTCTCGGGCACACTGCGAACGTGCCACCACCCTCAAGCAGTCCACGGACGCGTGCGCCTCGGCGTCCATCTTCGCCTCGGCAACAACCTCCCCGAGAAGGGGAAGCTCCCCACAAAGATCCGATGCATCATCCAGCTTGTAGTAGAACCAATACTCCTGCCATCTCCCAGACCACTTATTCTTCTGTGCCTGCACCGGCAGCTCCGAGCCGGCGCGATAGCAGAAGGTATACACTCCAAATTGCCCAAGCCGGGCATCTCCCTCGCCAAAATCAATTTTGCGAGGCTGCATGTGCACTCGGTGCGTGCGCACAAAGCCCTCGACATGCGGGGTAATGCCCTGCGAGCGGCACGCCCATACATAAACCGACATCTTCGTAAAGCACGAGGGTGTCATCTGATGAAACCTCAAGTTGAACCTTCGTAGGACTGACACAACAAATGGAAGCACCGGGAAGCGAAGGCCAGCCGAAAAAAAAGTCTTCAAAAACAACAACTTCCCCCGCTTCTGGCTTCGGAACAGTCTCCCCGACACTAGCCCTCGCTTTCCCTCCTTCGATCCAGCCTTTCTTGACATACTGACCAAAATCTGTGCTCGTAGCCTGGCTTAATCCAAATTCAAAAGTCACCCCCTCGCTAGCGGCCGAAGGGGAGACAGCACGAGCAGTTTGCTTCAACCTCGCCATCTCAACACAGGACGGAAAGCTCCGCAACTAAAGAAAGCAACCTTCGCAAAAACGGAACTAGCGACAACAAGTGGGCAGGGAGCGAACGAGAGCACAAGTCAATCCCCCCCCCCACCTACCACCTGTATTTATAGGCCGGGGGGAGACCGCGCCCGCCCGACAAGGTCGGCGCGACACCCGAAAAATCAGGCGCAAAAATCGGAGCAGGGGAGCAAACAGTACCAAGCGGGAACAGCTTTAAAAGAAGCCCGGCCCCAAAGCAGCCGCGGGCGTCGCTGCCTATGGTTTTCTCCTCACCCCTCATCCGAAAGCGTTGCTTGGGCCCTGACTCCGTTTCCCAGATCCGAAGCAACGAGGGGCTACTGTTGGGGGGAGAAACCCTCGGTCGCAACGCCACGCGGAGCCAAGGCACGGGTAACCCTCAATCGACCCGCTTGACCCGCTCACTCGTCCCTCGCCGCGAGGCCAGCGTGCGTTTTGCTAACCCTTGCCGAAGGGCTGCCCCGAAGCACTTTATCTGTTCTCTGCAGGTTTCCTGTTGAGGGTAATTTGGCGGACGACCCTCGATCCTCCGGCGAGGGTAGTCCACCCGGCGAAGGGACTTCGAAGGAGCGACGGAGGGCGCCAGGCCGCACGTGAGCGAGCTCGAAGGGTGGCGCCCGACGCTCGCCCCGAAGGTGTGGACGCGATCGGGTGGCGGCGCGCAGGGGAGAGACGGATTAGGGTTTCCGCCCAGTTGTGTTTTTACCTCTTTGCCCTTCCTCCCTACGCGGGGACAGGGAATCTTTGTTGTACCCTATTGTAATTGACCCCGTGACCCTTGGTATTCCCTATAAATACCAGGGATGAACAGTGTAAGGGGGGATTTTTCCGATTGAGAAATACAGCCACTTTACTCCTCTTTACTATCAACCTTCGTTCTTGTTTTTGACGCTCGGTCACCTTCGCCCCTCTCTCGTGTAGAAGCGAAGGGGGCAAGTGTGTTTCCAACAATCTGAGTCTGTAAAAGACTGGGCGTCGGGGTGGTTTTTACATGGGTAATCCTCCCCCGGCACTGCTTCGTCATGATGGGTGGCCGCCTCAGAAGACCCGTGAATGGAAGAGAGCATAACTGACGAGGAGCTCACCACCATCGAGCCTCTCCTTCTTCAGATAGAGGCCCTGAAGAGTACTGGCCTGTCCGGGTACAACGTTGTTCAAGACTTCATTGCCCGGCGGATTCATCCATTGCAATAGCGAGCGAACTTTGGGTTCGAGTTCTTAGGACTTGGAGACCCGAGTCGTCATGCTGAGGAGCCTCTCACCAATCGTGAAGTATTGGAGCGAGTGAACCATCTACTAAAGAGTCGTGCTCACCTGTCCCCTATCATGACCACCTTTTCAAGCCTTAATCCTCCTCCGCAGGTTAGTCTTTGGACTATTGGAGTCATTAGTATTCTCTGTAGGAATCCTTCTGACTTGTTTGAATCATGCTTTTATGTAGGGTCAGGGTAGAGACAACAATGTCTGCCCACCTCTGCCTCCGCCAGCTCAGGAAGGTGGAGGCATAGCTTTGGAAGGACCCATCCGAAGCGAAGATCTGTCAAGTAAACTCAGTTCCTCTATTGATCTAGACTGGCTGGACTCAGAGTCAACTGATTCTGATGTCATAATCGTAGATGCTGGGGAAGGAAGCAGTCGGAAACGGTCGCCAACCCCTCAACAAGACATCGGGGCTCCTCCTCCCAAGAAGGCTCGCACCGGTAATCGCCGTGCTTGTCGTAAAGTTCTTTTACCACAAGATTTATTCCAAAAATACTGCCAGCCGGGTAATCCTGGTAAGGGAAAACCCGAGTACCCGATAGCCCTGTCATATGTTATTGCTTGTATCACTCATATGTGATGTTGTGCAGGTACTGAACCAGAGCAGGGACGTCTGGGGCTGGTGACGGATCTTCTGATCTGCCGCCGCCGTTGAAAGTACCCAAAACTTTCAACTTTGCCAAGTAAGCTATATTCTTCTGCTTTATCATAAAGTCTGAATATTATCTGTGATGAGACTGACTCTGCCTTTTTCAGAAAAGTGAAACCGGCTGCTTCATCTATTGATGTTGCGCCGGAACCTGTTGGAGCCAAGGAGCCGGAAATTTGCGCGGTGGAGGACTCGACGGTGCCACCTACCTTCACTGAGGTAGATGTGCTACCTGCATCCTCTCTTCCCGAGCCGACGCCTATTACTGCCCCTGATGCTGCGCCTAATACTCAGGTTGGTTGGCCATACTCCATTTTTCGTTCTCAGGCGCAATTGGAGTTTGATCGAGTGTGGAGTGATTGGTTTTTTCATACCGACAGCCACACGAGCCACTCTGGAGATGGTAGTGGCACAAGTCCAAGCGGAGACGGCCAATCTTCCCGGGGGGGTTCTCAAGATGTGCTCGAGTCCTCTCGCCAGGGAGCAACTCTAGATGTCTTTGGCTATGAGCAGGATCTCACTCAACTGAAAGAGTTGAGTGACCAGCTGAAGGCACCTTTTGACGCTCTTCAGCAATTTGTAGCGGTAAGAAGTCTCAATTCTTCCTCCGTAAGTTAGATGCTCATCCGAGTACTTATCATATACTCTGTATTTGCAGGCTTTTGACTTCAAAGTCCGGGATCAATGTTGTCCGCATCCGGCGGGAGATAGCCCGAGAGGTGGAGCAGCTGAAGGAATATATTGCCGAGGATATAATCCGGCAAAAAATTGCGACCCAGGCGCTCACCAACAAAATTAATGAACTCCAGGGCAACCTTGAGTCTGTAGTGGCTGAGCGGGACTCTGCAGTAGCCCAGCGAGATGCTGCTAATGACCGATAGATCCAGCTGATCTCCAAGGCGGCTACTGCAGAGCAAAAGATCAAGGACTTGAAAAAGTCCTCCAAGAAGCAGTTAGAAGGTACGTCATGAAATCCGAGTACTTAGTTTTCTTTTTGCTAAAATAACCCGATCTTATGATTCTTGATTTGAACTTGATCAGAAGCGAATAATAAGGCATCAGGATGGCAAAACGCCTTCAACCGCAAGGAGGCGGAACTTGAAGAGGTACTTGCTACTGCGCAATCTACTCTTGAAGAAGCCAAACTGATCCGTGAAGGTGCTGACTGAGATCTCCTGCAGGCTTTGAAGTCTTCACAGGAGCTGCAACAAGCCGTGGAGCCTCTTCTCCGGATGATACCTGCGCCTCAAGGAGCGGAGGAGTCCTTGATTGAACGAGCCAGAGCCGCTCCCAAGCGACTGGCTCAATATATAAGGACATGTCCTTCTCCGTGTGTGCAGGGACTGATGGCTACTCTTCGACTTTATCTGCCGTCTTTTGATCTTGGTACGTTGATGACCCTTCCTGAGGGTAAGAGTGTTGAAGACCACGCGGCAGTGCAAGAGGAGGTGAAGGCCATAGCAGAAGAGTACGCGGATATCTTAGAACTCATGTAATAGGTTCGCCGTGTTCTTCAGCATTAAACTGTAGACCCCTGTAAATACTTTTTGAAGTAATGAAATATATATATTGCAACAAGTGAATACTTGTCAATTGATTGTGTATTATTTTTTATGGATGTATGACCAGGCGTCTTAGTACACGAGTCAATCCGAGTGCTTCTAGCACTTTAGTTGGGTCATAGGACTCTGTTTTTCTACTTTTAGTAGAGACCAGTAGTCGTGCCCGAGTACTACTCTTAGTACCCTTGTTCAGGGGATAATGTCGATCAAGCACCTCTTCGAAGGATCTGTGCGTAGATTCCTTCTGGGTCAATCGTATCCTCCTGGGGATCGCAGCTTGAGTGCGAAAGTTGGTGGACCTCTGTCCAGGGTGTTGTGTAACAAGGTGGGTACTTGTCCCGCCTTGTTACGCCTTATAGAAACCAGTATCTACTATGGTAGATTCCGTATTTGCTATAGGCTGATAGCCGGGTGCTTAAGCCGTACTATCATTTGAGTTGTATTAAGCTCGAAGCTCGTAACTCAAGTTTGGTTTCTTATGAACCAGGCTATCCGAGTAGTTAATACTAATCGGAGGTAGAGTCCTGCCTCCGCAGAGACTTAAAAGACTAAATAGTCAAAAAAATTGTGGATAAATCATAAGGTTTCTATTGAACTCCAAGCTTTATTAACATCCGACTAGTTATTACAATTGCCCTGAGTCTGTAGCATAGTCCCTTAAGTATGGAACTTTTTCAAATGCTCTATATTCCATGAATTAGGCAGTGGAGATCCATCTTCAGTTACTAGCTCAAACGACCCGGGTCTTGTTACTCTGGATACAATATAAGGACCCTCCCACGGACTCATAAGCTTGTGACGTCCTGTAGTATTCTGAATCCTTTTTAATACCATGTCTCCCACTTGGAAGGTACGGTGATGGACGTTTTTATCGTAGTAACGTCTCATCCCTTGAAGGTATCTCGCAGATTGGAACAGTGCGGTTAGCCGTGCTTCTTCTATGCTGTCGACTTCTATCCGTCTGCTGTCATCTGCTTCTCCTTCATTGTACTGCTCTACCCGTGGGGAGTTCCATATTAAATCAGCTGGTAAGATTGCTTCAGTACCATATACCAGGAAGAAAGGAGTCTGTCTAGTTGCTCGACTGGTTGTGTGCGGAGTCCCCAGACTACCTTGGGCAATTCTTCGACCCACTTACCACCATGATCTTTGAGTAAGTCAAACAGTCTTGGTTTCAACCCTGCAAGGATCAAGGCATTGGCTCGTTCTACTTGCCCATTGGACTGTGGATGAGCTACTGAGGCGTAGTCTATTCTTATGCCACAATCACTGGCCCATGACTTGAATTCGATTGCCGTGAAAGGGGATCCGAGATCAGTTATAATTCTATGCGGCATGCCAAACCTGTGGAAGATGCTTTGCATGAACTGCACTGACTTGGAAGCGTTGAATTTGACTAGAGGCATGTACTCGATCCACTTTGTAAACTTGTCGATAGCGACGTATAAGTACTCAAATCCACCCGGAGCACGCTTGAGAGGACCCACCATATCGAGCCCCCAGCAAGAGAAAGGCCAAGATGGAGGGATGCAGATTAGCTCATGTGCGGGTACATGTTGTTGCTTGGCAAAGAATTGACATGACTGACAGCGGCGGACTAAGTCTTCTGCGTCTTTTAGAGCTGAAGGCCAGTAATATCCTGACCGGAAGATTTTTCCGACTAGTGTCCTTGAGGCTGCATGATTGCCGCAACACCCCGAGTGGACTTCGTTCAGGATTTCCTTGACTTCTTCTGGTATGATACACTTGAGGAGGACTCCTGACGAAGCGCCACGTCTGTATAACTTATCCCCGACTAAGACGTAGTTCTTGCTACGCCTGGTGACTTGCTCTGCTTCTGCCTTGTCACTTGGAAGTTTATGCTCTTTAAAGTAGTCAATGAATACTTGCGTCCAGTCGGATGATAAGAAGAATGATTGGAGGGCACTGCTTCAGGCTCTTCTGTTTCTCTGATTGATGGCTTAGATAGCTCATGCACAAATGTACCGCTAGGAACTTGCGCTCTGTCAGAACCAATTTAGCAAGGATATCAGCAGCTACATTAAGATCCCGGGTAATGTGGATGAGTTCCAGCCCCGCGAAGTGCTTTTCTAGCTTGCGGACTTCAGCACAGTAGGCATTCATTGTCTCTTTAGTACAGTCCCAATCCTTGTTGACTTGATGAATAACCACAGAGGAATCGCCATAGACTATAGTCTTTTAATGCCTAGAGTAACTGCAAGCTTGAGTCCATGGAGTAGTGCTTCATATTCTGCTTCATTGTTTGTAGCCGGCCACAATATTTGCAGAACGTATTTGAGCTGTTCTCCTGCCGGTGATACAAAAAGGACCCCGGCTCCTGCCCCTCCAGTTTTAAGGACCCATCGAAGTACATCTTCCAATGATCAGGAATAGCATTGTCTTGAAGCTGCTGTATTTCTGTCCATTCAGCGACGAAATCAGCTAGTGCTTGTGACTTGATTGCTTTCCTGGGAGTGAACTTGATGTTAAGCGCACCTAATTCGACTCCCCACTTAGAAATTCTGCCAGTAGCATCACGGTTGTGAAGGATTTCTCCTAAAGGAAAATCTGTAACCACTGTGATTTCGTGAGCGTCGAAATAGTGTCGCAGCTTCCTTGAGGATATGAGCAGGGCATAGAGCAGTTTCTGCACTTGTGGGTATCTGACTTTGGAGTCGGAGAGCACCTCACTAATGTAGTAAACTGGTCGTTGAGTACTATATATATGCTTGTCATCCTTGCGCTCCACCACAATAGCCGTGCTTACAACGTGTGTAGTGGCGGCGATGTACAGCAGCATTGGCTCCTTAGGCTCTGGTGGCATCAGTATCGGGGAGTTAGTGAGGTAGCTTTTAAGTTGCTTGAAGGCTTTGTCTGCGTCCTCAGTCCACTGAAACTTGTCACCAGCCTTAAGTAGCTTGAAGAAAGGTAACCCCTTTTCTCCTAAACGTGAAATAAACCGGTTCAATGCAGCCATGCATCCGGTTAGCTTCTGAACATCTCTGACTGAGGTAGGAGGCTTCATGTTGATAATAGCAGCAATTTGCTTCTGACTAGCCTCGATGCCGCGATGGCTAACAAGAAAACCGAGTAGTGTTGGCCTGAGGGTACCCCGAAGACGCATTTGGTAGGGTTTAACCTCCATTGATAAGCGCGTAGTCGGTTGAAGGTTTCCTCTAGGTCTGTAACCAAGGTAGCCGGGTCCTTTGTTTTGATGACTACATCGTCGACATAGACCTCTGCGTTGCGACCAATGTGATCACCCAGACAATCTTGAATGGCACGTTGATAAGTAGCCCCCGCGTTTTTTAAGCCAAAGGACATGGTTTTGTAGCAATATGCTCCGAAAGGAGTAATAGACGATGTCTTGGGTTGATCTTCCTCCTTGAGTGCAATCTGATGATATCCAGAATAACAATCCAGAAAAGAAAGTAGGGCGAAACCTGCGGTGGCATCAACTATCTGATCTATCCTTGGTAATCCGAAGGGATCCTTGGACAGTGCCTGTTGAGGTCCGTGTAGTCTACGCACATGCGCCACTCAGCAGAGTTCTTCTTTCTTGACAAGTACTGGATTGGCTAACCACTCGGGATGCAGGATTTCTCGAATGAATCCGGCAGCGAGTAGTTTAGCTATCTCCTTCTTGATTGCTTCCTTCTTTTCTGTGAAAATCGTCTCAGTCTTTGTTTGATGGGTCTTGAGCCTTCTTTCAATTCGAGTTTGTGCTCAGCCAAGTTCCTTGGTACTCCAGGCATGTCTGCCGGTTTCCAGGCAAATATATCTTTGTTTGCCCTAAGGAACTTGGTGAGCGCGAATTCCTATTCTTCGGATAGGTGAGCACTGATAACCGCTGTCTTTGAGGGATCACCGGTTTCCAGGTCAATAGTTTTTGTAGAAATTTCTGCTGATGGTTGGATAGTACCCGCCTTCTTAGTTGGGATTTCTGAATCTCCAGGCTTGGTATTATGCACCATCTGAGCGAGTTCCTGAACCTCAAGGGCGAGTTGAGCTTTTTCAGCGATTTGACAGCCTCTGTGTCACAATCAAACGATCGCTTCAAATCACCTCTGAAGGTTAGGATTCCTTTAGGACCCGGCATCTTTAATAGGAGATACGGGTGGTAGTGGGGGGTATGCCATGAATTTAGCAATTGCTGGCCGTCCAAATATAGCATGGTATGACGACTCGAAGTCTGCTACCTCGAAACTGATATACTCCGTCCTGTAGTTGGCTGGTAGTTCAAATGTGACGGGTAGTATGATCCTTCCGAGTGGTACGACTGCTTTTCGGGTACTATCCCGTAGAAGGGAGCCGTGGATGGAGTGAGCTGGGTTGCGAGGTCCAGGTTCATTTTCCTTAGAGTGCCCGCAAAAATGACGTTGAGTCCTGCTCCACCATCAATAAGTACCCTTCCGAGATTGTAGCCTGCAACCGTTGGATCAAGGACTAACGGATAATGCCCTGCATTGGAGACGCTAGTCCACTGATCGGCTCTGGAGAAGCTAATTGGGTGCTCGGACCAGTCAAGGTACTTAGGTGCCGCTGGTTCTGATGCCATAATTTCACGAAGAGAAGCTTCTGAAGCCTCTTGCTATCGCTGGTGGTTACACCGCCAAAGATGACATTGATAGCACCTTTGGGATGTTGGAAACCACCATCCCCCTGTGGAGGGTCCTCAGCTGTCTTCTTTCCTTTCTCCTTTTTTGTGTTTGTTGAAGTCCGGGTTCAAGCCTCGTTCCTTGAGCTGTCGGCAGTGCCTTGCCATGTGTCCCCCTTTTGGTGGAAAGGACAAGGTCCGTCGAGTAAGTCGTCGAAGGTATAAGGCTTGTTTCCTTTCTTCTGGGGTTCCATGGCGGCTACAGTATTATCCCCTGCTCTCTTGCGGGTGTTTTGCTGTGACGCCTGGTTACCCTTTTGATTGTTGCCTCGATCGCCTTGCGTGTTCCTATCCGGGAAGCGCTCCTGGGTGCGCTCTTCGGTCGCCATCATGGAGTTTACAGCCCGTGGAAGTCGTCAGCGGTGAGGGTGATCGGGTCTACTTGATGAAGTCTTGTAATTGTACCTTTCGCAAATTCCATTGCCAAAAAGGTCAATTACTTCTCTATCAGTGATGTCGGAGACTGTAGAGCGGATTTCTGAAAACCGTCTGTAGTACTCCCTCATCGATTCATTCTTCAATTGCTTGCAAGCTCTGAGCTTTGTTCGAGGATCCGACCTCTCTGGAACGCCTTCGAAGTTTTCAATAAAGATGCGATGTAACTGCTCCCAAGAGTCGATGGACTCGGGCTTGAGCTTGTCAAACCAGGCGAGTGGCATTGTCTCAAGAGCCATAGGGAGGTAGAGTGCTTTGATATCATTGCTTCCTCCAGCTAGCTCAACTGCCTGTGCATATAGCCGAAGCCATCGTTTTGGCTCTGTTTTACCATCATACTTGGAATAGCCCCCGGGTTTGAATTTCCGCGGGAAAGCGACTTCTCGTAGTCTTCTAGAAAAACAGGGAAATCGATCGACTGAGTCGAGCGTAGTGATTGTCACTCCTCTATATGAGACTCTGCTCCTCCTTCAGCTTGATCAGGGACTCGGGGGCCCAGGCGACTCCTGGCTGGGACCCTACCGAGCCTCTCCTGAACAGGGCGCCTCTGTCCTGGATTAGATGAATCCTGTTCATCAGCTAAGGACCCGAGGTTACGTCCCTGAAGTTGGAGCGCAGTGGTCTGAAGCATAACTAGTCATCGTTCTTCATCCGGAGTGCGGTTGGATTTGGCGCCCATCTCTGTGGCTAAAGCCAATATATTCTGGTAGGGTGTCTGGTAGACCTTGTGCCCCGCCACCCTCATGAACTCGGGATCGAGGTTGCGAGAGCAGTCGGGGGGCGCCTCCTGGTGCTGTGAGAGTGATTGTCTTCATCACGATTTTGGCGCTCCACCTTTGCTTCCAGACGCCTCCGAGTATTGTACTCGTCCAGACGCGCATTGTAGCGCTCTACAGCTTCCTTGCGATGCGTGGCCCGCCTCCGGCGAGATTTTGGCTTTGTTCCTTCGAATTCTATCGGCTTTTATAGATTCAGTTTCTCCGGGTGCTTCTGGGTCGTTATCCGAGATCATGCTTAATGTCTCGTCATCTGGGGAGACATCCGGGGGAGTTGGTGGTCGTAGAGACGACTGGTGCCCCGCCATGAAAACTTCTCGGTTGACGCTTTGGCCTGATCCCGGAGTGACAGACTCTAGTGTAGAAGTACTGGAGATTAGCTCTGTTGAGGTGTCGTGGTCCTCAAAGGGGAGCTGATGTCCGTGCTGATATGGAAGTTGCTGGTCGATCGTTCCAACCAGTCTAGCGGGGCAGGCTGAGGCTGAGTTGGCCAATGGACGATAACACCCTCATTGGTAGAGCTGAAAACGAGTCCTTTTTGAGCTCCAGTCAAGGGTATCTGCTGATACTCTTGGAATTTGGCTCCAATTATGTCTTGGATGCTTTCAGCGGTGTTCCGCAGACCAAAAGGGAAAGCCTGGGTGGGATCCGAGTCCTTTCCTTGAAATTCTGGATTTAGATAGGAGTCAGATGTCCCTGAGTCGTCCTCCTTTGGATGCGTTTCTTGGATCCGCAGTCTGCGAGTTGCTGGGTGAGTAATTCCGTGTTTGGCGTGTCTTGCATCTGCGGTTGATCGTCAAGTTGACTATAGAGCCTTCCTTGATCGTCGACGATGCAAGTCCATGAGCCAAAAACGAAAATTGATCCCGCCGAGAACATGTTGATTGGTTTCGCCGAGCTTTTTGATCGTCGAATCGCCGAAAGCCCCTACCTGGCGCGCCAGCTGTCGGTGTTTGTTAACCGGCAACTAGTCTTGATATTACTCAGGACTATTTGTTCGGTGGGATCGGCGTCCGTAGGACTCGGTGATTACACAGAGAGACAGCGATTTATACTGGTTCAGGCCGCTAAATAGCGTAATACCTTACGTCCAGTGCGGCGTGTGCCTTGTGTGTATGATTATGATCGAGAGTTTAGTTGTCTAAGACCTGTGCTTGGCTCCCCTTATATATCCGGGTGATCCATGGCTCAGTCCGAGTCCTAGCCGGTTACGAGAGAAGAGTCATATTCTAATTATAAGACTTCCCTGTACAACTCGGCTAAGTTACAAGTCGGAGTCCTAATACAAGTACATTACGTAGCTAGTCTTTGGATCTCCTACGCCGTCCAGGTATGATCGGAGTAATCATCTTCGGATGATATCTCTGACATCCTGGTCCGTCAGACAGCTGCAACGAGTACAGTGCTGCAGATCAACAGTTCCAGTGTTGGACAAATACTGTAAGGGCCCGTTTGGATGCTTGGAATTGAATTCATTTTAACAATCATAATTTAGACATATATTAATTAAACTAATATGATTATATATGGATTATATTTGTATACTTTTTTTTTATACGAGAGGGATACTCATGTATTGCGTTTCTATCATAGGAGAGTGAGTTGAAGAGAATGTTAAGTTGCAAAGTAGAAATTTAGTATAGTGATGTATGGAATCCATTTCCCTCTCCCACCCTATGAATTTGAGTTAGACATATATGTGAACCTTGGAAAGTGGTGGAATATCAATTTCAAGACAAATAGGCTAGTTTATTGAGTGAATTCCAATTCCACCAAAATGAAAGGATCCAACGGGCCCATAATAGATTTGCACTGAATTATGAGTTGCATTAAACATATATAGGTTGAAGGACATTGCAAAAAAAATGCCTGAAATTAAAAACGCACTGCCTAGGACTGCATTATACAATATATATTATCAATATCTGAAGCTAATATAAATCTGGACAATGATGATACCAAAGGTGTTCGATGAGGTCTTCTGTTAACTGCACATGTGTTTGTGTGTCTCGAATTTTTTTGTGCGCCTCAATGAATTCTTCAAGTGTACGATGAGCCCGGCCATGATCGGTTTCGACGTTGTCACCACCGTCCTCAAAACGCTCATTAGGATCGACCACATAACCTTCATCTTCGACAATCATGTTGTGCATGATCACACAAGCCGTCATTATCACTGACAAAGTCTCAACGTCCCACACGCGAGCTGATCCTCGAACAATTGCAAAACCTAGCCTGAAGAACCCCAAAGCTCTCTCTACCATCTTCCGAGCTGCTTCCTGCGCTTTGGCAAAATATTGCCTCTTGTTACCAATAGGATGTCGAATTGTCTTGACCAAAGTAGCCCAATCGGGGTATATACCATCTGCAAGATAATACCCCATCTCATAATCATGACCATTAACAGAATACTTCACATCAGGAGCTTTCCTTCCGACAAATTATCAACAAAGGGGACCTATGAAGTACGTTGATGTCATTATGAGATCCAGGCATTCCGAAGAAGGTATGCCATATCCAAAGATCATCCGAGGCCACAACCTCCAATATGATAGTGGGCTTGTCCACATGACCCTTGTACTGACCTTGTCTGTCATATGGACAGTTCTTCCACGACCAATGCATACAATCAATCGACCCTAACATTTCGGAAAACCCTTTTGCTCAGCCATTGCAAGTAGGCGTGCCACGTCCGTCTCATTTGGATGTCTAAGGTACTCTTCTCCAAAAATTTCTACCACTGCGGCAACAAACCGACGTAGGCTCTCAGTGCAGTATTTTCGCCAATGCGCACGTACTCGTCAGTAGCATCTGCTGCAACCCCATATGTGAGCATACGCATTGCGGCAGTGATCTTCTGGAAGCAACTCAATCCAAGTACACCGGCCCGTTCCTTTTCTGTACAAAGTAGTCGTCATGTGCTTCAACTGCATTCATTATGCGTACAAAAAGCTCCCGAGACATCCTGTACCTAAATAAAACAAATCAATAGTTAACCAGCTAGAATAATATATGTCAACAAACAACAAAGTAATCGAAGTGAAAGAACGTAAACCTTCGACGGAACATATCAGGACCGTATGTTGGATTCTCTGCCAAATAGTCTTGAAACATCCTAGCATGTCCGCCTTCTCTATCTCGGTAAATAACTTTATGACCAGGGATGGAGCCACCGTGTTGCTTTTTGACATTCCAAAATCTTTCTACAATTTCAGCAGCCTCCGCAATGAAAAATTCATCGTCATCGGACGATGAATCACCCAATTGGCTTCGAAGTGCGGATCTCTTCCTAGACATTTTCTGAACAAAAAGACATCTGGATTCAACAAGGACAGCATGTACATGTACAGAAACGAAAGAACCGACATACACAGTACACCGAACGATGGGGTGAGACGCAGGCAAGGAGATTCGAACCTGGTTCAGGGAAGAAGGAGACGAACGCCTGGCTGAAACTCGTCACCGGTAATGGCTGATCCAGGTGACCCGATCACGGCAGAGGCAGGGCGTGCGGAGGAGAGGCACAGCGCCGGCGCGGCTTCCTTCAGGTCCTCGCGAGAAGAAACGAAAGGTCGCGGACTCGCGGCGAGACGAAACGACGGATCGGATGTGAATTTGGATCCGGAAACGCTGGTGGGCGTGCTTTTTTTTTTATTTTCCAAGTGTGTTTAAGGAGTTGTTGGAGACAAGGACTTTTTCAACTTGGAAAAGAAAATAGCAACCTGTTATTCCTATAGATATGGCAAGTCTATTATAGGGAGTTCTTGGAGATGCTCTAAAGCACCAGCAGCAAATCCATCTCTATTTCAAATTCATTTGAATCCCGTCTTCTCTCCCCCTCTCTCGTTATCACACCACACGAGCATCATGTCCAGATCTTGTGCTCGCTCACCTCTCTGTCGTCGTCTCCGATGTCGGCGGCGTCCCTCCTCCGGCGAAGCTTCGCGGCAGCAGAGTCCGACCGAGGCGGTTGCGTCGGCTCTGCGCGAGCATCCCAGGCGAGGCGCACAAGCTGGCGTCGGCATGAGGAGACATGGCCGTGGCCGGGTGCGGGCGGCGGGAGCCTGAGGTGGTGCCGCTCAACGGCGCCATGACCAACGAGGTGTACCAAGCGCCGTGGGCCACCAGCACCGGCGGCGCCGAGGCGGCGGGCGGAGGGGCCGGGACTCGCCGCCGACGCCGGGGGAGAGGAACCCGCGCACGGTGCTGGTGCTAGTGCGGGTGTACGCGAGGGCGCCGGCGGGACGACTGCTCCTTCGCCCCCAACCGCATCGTGTCGGAGCATGGCGAGTAGGCACCCAACGTGGTCTACCGCCGCACGCTCTTCACTCCAGTCGCACCGTCGCCATGAAGCGCTTCGGCCGCTCCGCCTGGCCGGACTCACGTCAGTTCCTGGCCCGTGTACCTTGCTCCGTGTGATTGATGGATTGTTTCTTATGTTCATTCTCTTGCCTCTGTGGTGTTTGATTGAATGTCTGTGTGTCCGTGGGTGCAGGAGGAGGCGAGGGCTGTTGGGCATGCGCAGGGCCGGCTGGCCAATCTGATCGGTTGCTGCTGCGAGAGCGGCGAGCGTCCTCTCGTCGCCGAGTTCATGCCACACGAGACCTTTGCAAAGCATCTCTTCCACCCTATATATGTTTGGTTTCTCCTTCCTTACTCTTCTCTTACGTTAGCTACAACTAGCATATCTTGGCTTGTTAGAGTTGATTCTGATGTGGTACTAGTTCGAATGTAGCATCAAAGTGATGGTACTGGGACCCATATTTAAGGATATGTGTTTGTCACCTGTATCTATAGATGGGGGGTGCTGTTCCAAATGGGTATCCGCGGTTCTCCTCTAGTTCATTTTAAAGAACTAACTAGATAATTTCACTCCTCATTTTGCAATCTAGTTCATTTAGTTGAACTAGGGGAACCCGCGGATAACCATTTGGAGCATCATCCCCATCCTTACCTGTATCCATCCTGGAAGTGTTGTCTATAAATTGTGCTAACTGGAAATCGACACTGGAAGCCTGTAGTGTATGCCTGTATGGATCACCATTCAATTGGTTATGCGTTCAAACTGTTATTGGGCTCACAGGTTATATCTGCTTTGCTTGTTCTTGAATTAGGGATAGAAAGATTTGTGAATAGCAAGAGTTCTGAATTTTGTAAGTGGTTATTACACTAACCAACAAGACATGTATGGAATTAATAAATTGATTGGATGCTAGAACTAAAAAATATTGATGTGAGCAGACTGACCGAGTCCTTGATAAGATTCAATATTTCAGTTATGTATTCTTCAATTTTTATTTTACGTAGACCCCTCTAAATAAATAAGATTCAGTATTTCTGCTTATGAATCTAGGACACTAGGACTAATGCAAGGCAAGGCCTGTGCACCCCTACATTGACCGGTGAAACAATATATCTGGCACAAATGCTTGGTGTTATAACAAAAATATTCATATGCCTGTTTCATTTGTCTTGACCTGTGATTTGTGGCTAAAAAAATTAGCAGGTTGAGCCTCATTTGTACACCCATTGCATGTTTATGCAGAGCCACAAGGACAAGGATCGGAGGGGTCGTTCTTCACTGTCAAGAGGTTCATCTCCTCAATTTCTCTGAATCGTGAACCATAATTCAAGCCAAATATGCTTCCTGAGATGAAATATATAACCACAAACCTGAAACTTTTCTGTTTCGATGCACTAGATTTCAGGTACTCGAAAGAGCAATGCACCTGGAGATTGGAATAATGCACAAAAATATCTTTTTTTATCCTTCATAGTATTGGACAATTTTATACATTGTTGAGCAGTTTTCTGTATGATTTTTATACGGTTCTAAAATTAATTTATATTCATCAAACTATTAATTTCTATACAATGTCTACAAGCACATGGAATTCTAATCACATGCTACCGATTAATTGTATTGCTTGAGAATTATTTGTTGGATAACAACACGTAGTTGGCCTCTTCTATTTTTTGATTTGTTGATGCATAAAAACGTGAGTTGAGCTTCCGCACACCATTCTGTCAATATGTTGAAATTTAAGATTTTTGGTAGAAAGTTTTGTACGCATAAAATCCAAATTTTATTTATACAATTGCTTTCGTTTACTGATTTTTTTTGCAAGCAACTAAAGGTTTCTATGCAGTTTTGATTCATAATATGGATTCATTTAGCGAGAGACAATTTTATCTTTTTGCGCTTAGATGCATATGTTTCTATGCATAGGAAAAAATTTGCAAGCAACTAAAGGTTTCTATGTTTCATGTGTTAAAATTTTTTTGTCTTTTGATGTTACATGTAATTTAAATGCAAATTGTTTCTTATTTTTCTACGAATTATTAAAATGTTAAGTTGTATGTAAATTTGTTTCATTTCAGAATATGGATGCAGTTATTAAGATACCAAATTGATTTTTGCACTTGTATACATAAGTTTCTATGCGTATGCTAATTTGACAATTTGACTAAGTAAAAATAATGTTCCATACATTGGTAGGCTATTAATTACGCATGAACCTCTAGGGTTATGTGCATTGGTGAACTATTCGGAATACTGATTCGTTAACTTAGAGACAAACATTAACCCTTATGGATGTATATATTTCTATACTTGGTTGGTATTATTCTATATATTTTTGGACCAACTTCCTATACATTGTTCTATGCATTGTTGGTATTCATGATTGTTTAGGGTACCTCTAATGTTGATGGATTATGCATTGTTTATGTCAAGATTTTATGTATTGTTTCTCTACTAGTTATACACCCCTAAAGTGAGAACCATTATTTTGTGAGAGTGGTATGTACTCCGTATGTTTTTGATGAGATGTCTTTACAATGATGATGCGCTTTTATACATTGTTAGAATATTTGAACAATTATTTGTGTGCTTCTGTATAATTCTAAACATTATCAGTTCTATACATTGTTGATACATAATTTTATACACACTAACATAATTATATATATTGTTTTATGTGTCAGTCCCTGACTAATTATACATCTCCTTGAGGGAATAGGTTCGGTGGGGCCGGCACGGACATCTCCACATGACAAGCAGCAAGGTCGTCAGCGCCCCCTCCCCAACATAATTCATCTTCATTGTTTCCATTTGTTGGTTTTATGCCTACAAGCATAGGGTTCTATGTATTGTAAAGCTGTGTTTTTTGATTCGAGGTTTGTATGCATGGATGAAACTGTAATATCTGTCATGTGGAGATATTTTTACAAGCATAGGGTTTTATGCTTACAGAATTAGGTTCAATGCTTACAAGCATCATTGTTGTGTCAGTTGTAATATTCATCTTGTGGAGACATTTTTATACACTAATAAATTAATTAACTTTTGTTCATCTAACTACAAACTTCTATGCATCGTCGGAGCCAAAAACCTTTTTATGCATCTTGACTATTGATTCTATGCATCCAATCGGCCATCACGTGCTATTTTTTCAAATTCAAAACTTTGGAGAAACCATTTGTTTCTATACCTCAAACTGGTGGAATTCAAATTTTATATTCTGAGCAAAGACATAGTACCTAGATTTTTATATCTCGGGCCATTAGTTTCTATACCTCAGGCTGGATGAAATTCAAATTTCAAATTCTAGGCAAAGGTAAGGTACCTAGATTTTATACCTTGAGCTATTAGTTTCTATACCTCAAGTTCGGTCGAATTCAATTTTAAATTCTAATTTCTAAACAAAGACACGATACATATATTTATATACCTCGAACCATTAGTTCTTATACCTCAGGCTCTGTGGAATTCAAATTTTAAATCTAAGCAAAGAAATAAAATTTGATGGTTTGAGAGTTTTCTATGCATCATTCATCTGATAATTATGCATTGTGCTATGATGAGAGCCTTCATGTCAACGCGCCATGATTGAAATTTTGATCTTTTTGCAGAATACAAGATAGTCTACATGTTTCTATACTCAATGTCACATATTTCTATGTGTAGCATTAAAAAAAAACTATATCTTAAAACGTAAATTTATGAATTTCAAAAAAAAATTAAAAAAAATCAAAATGGATCTTAAATCATGCATAAAAAGTCAGGAGTCCAATGGTGAAAACCGTTTTTGAATTAGATGTTTCGTTAAAGAGTTATTGCGAAAAATAGAAGAAATCAGATTGAGTTACACACATGCATGTATGTGTCAGGTGTGTCAGCTTGTGTCAGGTGGGATGTCCATCCCGCACAAAGGTTTTTTTTTGCAGTAACAAAGTGAAGTTTTATTCATTCAACTATTAGTTTTTATGCATGGTCGGTGACAAAAAAATTACGCAACTTGACATAGAATTTTATGCATCCGGTCGACTGGGTCCACAATGGTCCTCCACCTGCACGCGTCAGTCGCTCCATGGACCCCGCTATTTGTAGCGTACCTGGGAGGCGTCTGACACACCGACAGCTCCAACAACACAATCATAAAAACATGGCTGTTTTCACTGGCCGCAACTGTAAATCGTAGCTATTTTGGCTCTGACAACCGTAAAAGTAATCATCTTTTCACTCCCGCAACCGTAAATCATAGCTGTTTTGGCTCTGACAACCATAAAAGTGATTATCTGAGACACAAGGTAGCTCAGCAGGTTCGGCGATATAACCATAAAAGATGCTAATCGTAACCGTAAAGATACTAACTATTGATTGTTGCAACCATAAAAATAGCCTGTAACTTTATGTACCAACTGATATGCTGCCACACATCAAATCAGTATCCATGCGGCGTCATAGCCACTGCCAAAATCTGATTTAACTTGCTTTGTTGTACGTCAGTGCTTTTATTAAATTTATGGTCATGAGATCCCACCTTTTATGGAAAAATCTCATATTTTATTAACCTTTTACGGTCACAGGTTTTTTTCTTGTGGGAATCACTGGACAGACCGCTGGACGTCTGACAGCCTAAGATAGATATGCTTCCACAAACGCAAAAAAGAAATAGAAATACGGTCATACAGCTGTAAAGAAAGGTCTGATAGCCTGGCTCCTAACCGTAAAAGTACTAATTTTCTTTAAGCATGCTGCTATGCCTGACACCATTAACCATAAAAGGAGAGTTTCCTGTCAAATATCTTAAGATTCTTTTTCCTTTGTCTGCATTCTGGAGCAACACATTCTATTATCCAAATCCAAACCTTAAAAACGATTCGAAAAACTACAAACACCGCTCAACCCTAAAATGGAGTATTTGAGTATTAATTTGGAGGTGCTTGCAATCTGATTCCTCAACCGTAAATGGAATAGGAATGAAGCAACAGTTAGGAATGAACTGCTTAACCCTGTTTTCAATCTTAATTGATGGTAGTTAGGGTGGCCGTTTCTAATGCTCATAAATCCCAATTAATGTACTACTAAATTGTTTGTTTGAAAACTATAACAATAAAAATTTCCATACTCACTCCCAGTCTAGTAGTAATTTATTTATTTTGTAATGTTTAGTCTTATTTGAGTTTTTGCATCTGTAATAATCGGTGAGAAAGTAACCGTATCAGTAATATATTACACATGAATTTTTGGACCAGAATAAAACCAAAATCATTATACTTTGTTCAACAAAAATCCATAAAAAATCAAATCTAGTAGCAGTCATTTTTGGAGTTATCGATCAACGTCTGACACAGCTAGTGAATTCCTCTTCGACAGCAGATCCATGAACGAAGACCAAAGCTATTGCACAAGCAGCATCAGATTCCAATCTGAAGTTTCTTATCCTCGTATTGGAGAAAACTAAAGTTCTTTTTCTCCATTTCCAAAGCTGAGAAAATTCCCTACAAAAAGAGCAGAGCAAGTAGTCTGAGTCAAAAATAGAAAATATTGAGCTAACTAGTAAATTTACAAAATCATCGTTTTCTATGTAAAAAATACTACAAATCGTCCATTTGATACAACGCCTGGAGTATAAATTAATAAGGCCAAGAAAAGTTACTGCAGTATAAATTAATAAGGCCAAGAAAAGTTAGGAGATGTACGTGTTGTGGAGACAAGAGAGACCGTGATGCATATCTCTTGCTGTCTTGCCCTCGCCGGCATCATCAAATCGTCTGCGATCTGTACGATTCAAGCGAAGAGATAGACAGATAGTATCTTCAGGTCGTCAGTAGGTGCTCCGTACCTTCATCAAACATGTGTTTATCCTGATGGAAATGGCGTAGCGAATGCATCCAAATCTGCATGAACATTTCAACTCTCAAGATTCAAAATCTATAGGTGTTGGGTGCGACTGTGCCGTGAGACGACCACGCCCGCCGTCATTTCACCTAATGGGGTGCTACTGCCGTACCTGGATCCTGCCGGTGGGGAGGAGAGCTGAGGGACCAAGGTCGCGGTGGCCACCGCCGCCGCTCGAAACACTACTACAGAAACATGCCTTTAACCCCGGTCGGTAAGGGCCTCTAGCCCCGGTTGCTGAGCCGGGACTACGCTTCCGGGACAAAGCCCCCCTAGTCCCGGCTCAGGCCACTGGGGCTAAAGACCCCCTTTAGTCCCGGTGGTATACCAGCCGGGACTAAAGGGTGCTGCCAGCGGTGCCCCCCGCAGCACACATTTAGTCCCGGCTGGTATTACCAGCCGGGATTAAAGGTCCCCTGGTTTTTTTCGTTTTTATTTTTATTTCAGTTCTGTTTTTCAGTTTTGTTTATTTATTTAATAGGTTTTCCAATATATATTCTTTGCTGCTAATATATATAATTTATTATATTAGCAGCATAACACAATAAGTTTATTGCATGCATATATAATTGAACTATAGAACTATATATATATAATATATGTACATAAAATTATAAGCAATATACATATATAGAAGTTGTCCAAATATCTATCTACACAAGTTGTACTTCAAAGTTAGTACTGTAAACCTATTACAAGTTGTACTCCATCTACAGGGCATACAAATGATCATCATTGTTTGGAATCAACGACTCGTTGGTACTATAGTAGAACTCGCCGTTTGGATTTATGACTTGTTCCCAAAGAAATCCTGCTATTGTCTCTTGTGTTGCTTTTAATTGGTCTTCTAGCATCACTTTTTGCTTCAACCAGTCAGTCTTCAATTGGAATTAAAGAAGATATTAGTTATATCTATATTATAAGTCTATAAAAAATAAAAAGAAACATGTTACGTACTTTGATGATTTCTTTAGGAATCTATTTGATTCTATCAACATGTATTCGCAAACATAGAATTCGCATAAGTTGGTGCCCTGTTTTTGTCTCAAAATCTACTGTAGAATGAAAGATTCATCTCGTAATAAAGATATGATATATGACATGATAAAGATACACGTACATTGACGAAGGTGTAAACTTACTGGTAGCCGTGGCTTTATTGTAAGTGGGGCCTTACACTGACTCATATGTTCCCAAGCAATGAATTTTTCCCAAACCCTAATCCGCCAATGAAACATTAATAGTTGGATCATTATTTATTAGTATACATATACAAGCTTAGTCTATACTATAAGCATGCAAGGTAGGGATCGAAAATTATTACCTTTGGAGGATGTCTATCATATCTTGGTAATCTGCTTGTGGTTTGCTCAACGAGTCATAGATTAACACATTGCTTTGTTTGAGATTGATGACCATCAATATCTAGTGATAGCTGTTCATACACATGATTCATATATATATTATTAGGGTTAAGTAAAATAAAATATGCACATACTTATTATTAACTATATATGTCTCACGCACTTAAAGTTGTATGGGAGAGAATTCTTTCTCTATCTTTTTGGTTCACGAAGAACCTCATGAGATTTGTACACGACTCATCGCTCCAAGTCGCTGAAGGGTTTGGAGCCTTGAAAACAACATATGGATCAACAACCCAACATAATTGTCGTGTTTATCTCTGAGCTGAGTCATCTGTTACATGCAAAATATCGAGAGTCGATCCATAAGTATGTGTGTAAGAATACTACGTACTATATACACATACTAGAGAGTTCAATGAAAACTATAAAAGAAACACTTACAAACGGTAGCAGCTAAGGAGCGATTTGTCCAGTGCGTCCATATGACATAGCTGGTGTAATTCCTCCATCTGGACTAAGATTAGGTCATCGCCACGGAAGTAGTGATGGTTCCGAATTCGGACAGAAATCCAATTGACATCACCGTCTTTAGAAGCCTCCATGCACCATTTGTTGATTGCAAACATCTGCGTACCAAGTACATGTAAGTGACTGGGGTTCATTAGACTCCTGCCCGGTGCAAAATTTCTCCTCCATTCATCAACTACTTCCGCTCGTGGAAACTCCAACCCAGTAGCAATATTATGAATCGTGTTGTTGAAGGACCGAGAAAGCTCACACAAGGCGACCAGAGGGGGGTGAATGGGAGCCAATCAAAATTCTTTCGAATCTTTGGCCAAGTGTCCCAAAATCAACCCCAAGAAGCACAAACCCAAAGCGTGATGCTCACGACCCTTGGAAGAGGGTGGATGATCCCTAGGATCACAACGGAGCACCACCGAACACAAGCGAAGCAAAGACCAAAAGCTCCGGCACAAGTTTGCCCTTGGAAAACAAGTCCCGAACGTAGATAGACGGCTACGTCGAGAAATCTCTAAACACCGATGCTAACGAGTAGCAAAGATATCTAGAGAGGTTTCTTGGTGAACTACAAGGACAAACGAGAAGTCCGAAAACCAGCGAGCAAGCGGGAGAGCAAACGCACTAAACCGAACAAGCAGCAGGGTCCCGGACAGTCCGCCGTCAGGCTCCCGGACTGTTCGGTAAGAGCCGGACTGTCCGCCACTAAAGGCCGGACTGTCCGTCGGCGAAAACAGCAAAACGCACTGCTGCTGAAACCTCCCTAGACGGTTCCCGGACAGTCCGCGAGGTTGAACTGCAGACTGTCCGCCGTACAAAAATGGGCTGTCCAAACCCGCACGGCAGGGTCTGCACTGCCTTGAATAGGGATGAAACGGATGGATTTTTTTCTGTACCGTCCCTTTCCGTTTTCTATATTTTTCCGTCTGTTTCCGTATTTGCGAGATCCCATTTTCGTATTTGCGGAAGTAGAAAAGGGTGTTTTCCGTTCGTTCCCGAGTAATCCCGTTTTAATATGGAATAGACCCGTATTTATCCCGTATTTATTCCGTTTTCAATCTGTGTAAACATGTTCAACAATTACATATCCTTATTTATGTTAATATAACTATGAATCACTAAATATACATGTTATGTTCACGTATATAGCATATAAATGAATATTAAACTTTGTATACATTATTATATGACTTTATATACGTATATTTTGAGAATATTAGATTATGTTATTTTAATTTAGTTTTCTGGCTCTTTATCCGTATTTATCCGTTTCCGTATGTCCGTATATTCCGATTCCGTTTCCGAACCCGAACTTTCCGAACCCGATCCTGTTTTCCGCTACAAAATATAGAAACGGAAGTAGAAATAGGGTTTTTCCGTCCGTTTCCGTCCGTTTTCATCCCTAGCCTTGAACCCCGATGCCCAGACTGTCCGGCAGGGGAACCGCGGACTGTCCGCGACACCCAGAAAGAGGCGATTTGATCGCCGGATCACAACCTCTCCAAAAATCCGAGCCAAATCACGATCCCAAGTTCCCAAAATTGGAGGAGATGATCACGGGGTAGTTAGGAGACTATCCCCAAGAAATCATCCGCTCAAATCACTCAATCAACGAGAAAATCAAAAGGGAGGTGAGATGAACCGAAAAACGCCACAAAAACGAAATCGACCCGATCTATTCGATCATGAGGTGTTAGATGATTTCCTTTGGTCGAAATGACCTCCTCAATGGTACGAACAAATTGGTTCAAACGGATTTCGCAAAGACGCACCGGAGAGGGAGATCGAGTGACGGGAAAATCATGGAGAAACGAAGAACGCGAAGAACAACAACGAACTTGAATCAAAACACGAATCGACACACGATCTGCGAGCCGAAGCGCAACACACACGCTACGACAAGGAGGTTACGGCCTCCTTTCCTCAAAATCAACAGTACACAGAGATGTGTCTCTCTACGGATCTCAGCTAGCTACAGCAAGGGCTTGGGAGAGCAGGAAGCCTAAGAATGAAAGAGCAAAATGACTGAGATTGGGGGAGGAGGGTGTGTCTCCCCTGACTACTTAACCTATTCTACCCTAAGTACAATTCCTACTCTACCCCTCTCTAAACTAATTACAGAGCGAACCAGCTAACCCTAAGGCTATTCTGGTCCAACCCGAAGTGGTAGGTAGATCCGACGGCCACGCCTGCGCAGTCGTCCGCGTTGCCTCCACACAACCTTCTGATTGCCGCCACGTGCCGCCCTCGCTCTGCACCCCCGTTTTTGAGGCCCAAACCGGGAAACCAGCCTTTTCCATCAGCCCCGGTTTTGAGGCCCAAACCGGGAAACCAGCCTCCAGCCTGAGTTTTGTGGCCCAAACTCGGCAAACCTGCAGCACCCAGGTTTTGAGGCCCAAACCTGGAACCGGCCCATCGCCCGAGTTTTGTGGCCAAACTCGGAAACCGTCCGCGCCCAGGTTTTGTGGCTCAACCAGGAAACCCAGCACCCAGTTTTGAGGCCAAACCTGGAAACCGTCACCCGTTGGTTTTTTCTCTGGCTTAACCAACAAACCGGCGTCGTAGAGGGGATGCAACTCCCGTGCACCCCATCCACCGACATGACCGCATTTCTTCACTTGTAGTCGCCACAGGCTGCCAGCACACACAGCTGATCCTCCGGCCTCTGGTCCCTCAGTCCAAGCCTCACGTCCGCCCTTCACTGTCCGATACATCGCATGGCACGTCCGCCGCACGGCACGCCCATCCTTCATCGCGCCCAGTCCATCGGCACGACACGTCTCAACTTGACCTTCACCTGCCTTTGATCACTGTATCCGTGCTCGACACCTACACAACACAAGCCAAAGAACATGTGCATCAATCCAGTTGACAATCACTCATCACTCAGAGACCTGACATACACCCATGTATCCGCAATCTCCCCCTTGATGAGTGCATTGTCAACTACACTACACAAAATCATAATGGTAACAGAAGAAGGAGGAAGGAGAAGAGACAACTCAACCAAATGACCCAAAGGCATAGCAAAGCCGAAGAAGGTCAAGTGGAAGAAGCAAAGAACTTGGTCCCCAAAGACATGGGCAACGGCTCGACGCAACCAAGCAAAGCAAAGCTAGCCCTCAAGAAGAGGTAAATAGTCTCAACACCGCTAGCAAACACCAATTGAAGTCGGAGACCAACGGAAGAAAAAACTGGCAAAATGCTAGTCCCTCAAGATAGAGGCACAGAGGCTCAACACAACTAGCAAGAAAGCTCGATACCAAAGCCTTCCGGCCAAACAGCTCCAAACCAATTGGAATCACTTCACCCTGAAAATATTTGCTAGTCCCTCAAGATAGAGGCAACGACTCTACGCAACTAGCAAACTCCCCCTCGACAAGTGCAAGCAACTAGGAAGGCTCCCCCTTAGTTGAACATCCAGAAAGCAAAAGAAAACCCCCTTAGTCTCCCCCTTAGTTGAAAATGCACTAATCAAGAACCCAGGGCAAAATTTCTCCCCCCCTTAACATAAGCTCCCCCTTCCAAAATGCATATGAAGTCAGAAATGCAAGTTAGGAGCTTCAGGCATATAAACAAAAGAGTGCAAAAATGCTCTAATCGGTATAGTTCCAATGGCACAACTAAGCACTCAAATAGCAAAGGCTCAAACTGATCACATATACGAAATATGAAGCATATGAGCAAGTGAGCAGTTTTTAGCCAAAAAGATAGTCACCATCAAATAGCACTAAACATGTATAGATAGGAACCCAAACAAGTGCTAAGCATATATACAAGGTGAACTACCCCTAGCAAAGTTCAATCATCATGCATAGGAATGAAACATACACTTGTGATTTCATTTTAATATCGGAGTTGCAGCGGTAAAGAATTCACAAGTTCAATTACTTAGCACGTGATTGCGAGAGGTTGAAAGCTTGTCATTGCCTAACTTTTCAACCGAGCGAAGCCTATGCCGAAGCAATCAGAAGCTTAAAGCTACGGTTTTGGTCATACACTACACGGCTCAAGTTTAACTCAAAGTGCAATGAGAAACAGTCTCGATACCGTGAGGTTTTGACAAGCAATCCCATCTCGATCTTTTCAATTCACTTAAGACTTGGTTCAAAATTTTAAGCAAAATATGAACAACCCAAGCAAGTGAAGGACTCAGTACTAGAGACATAGCAACCTAGCATATATGAAAAGCATGGATGGACTCAACACTCCTACACATGCTAGTTGCATATCTCAATGGTGAACATTTTCAGATTTATATATATTAAGCAATTCACCATTCCAAAAATAGCTCAACTCATAACATGTATTAGTGATCAGAAGGAGCATAAGCTACAAGTATCATCATAAGCATCAGAGCATACTAAACAGAGCATAGTTACATTCTAGTGACTATAAACATGAAGCTCAGAATGTAAATGCGTACGCTAAATGCAAAGAAAAGAAATTCAAAAGAAAGGAGTCAGACTGTACAAGATCCAAATGCTTCCCCCATCTAAAACGGAAACACACACCCAAGCTCACCCCTCAACCTATTAAAGTTGATTCGTCTAAAGGCTTGGTGAAAATATCAGCCAGTTGGTTGTGAGTATCGACATGGCGAAGGTCGATATCACCCTTCTCCTGGTGGTCTCGCAAAAATGAAAGCGCACATCAATGTTTTTGGTTTTCGAGTGAAGCACAGGGTTCTTAGCAACGCTAATAGCACTCGTGCTGTCACAAAGCAAAGGCACTCGAGAAAAGCTCAAACCAAAATCACGCAAAGTGGCCATCATCCAGAGTAACTGGGAACAGCAGCTAGCCGCAGCAACATATTCAGCCTCTGTGGTAGACTGAGCGACACTAGACTGCTTGCGAGAAGACCACGACACCAGAGAAGATCCAATAAACTGGCAAGTCCCAGAAGTGGACTTGCGCTCGATGCGACAACCAGCAAAATCGGCATCCGAATAACCACAAAGTGAGAGGGTGGAGGAATGTAACACCCCTAGTGTTACTAATGTAATTAACTTGACATGTCATCATCTTAAGCATTAATCAATCCTGTGATGCATTTGTATTGCTTAACTACTTTGCTTTAATCCTTTTTCAAAGCCTATAAGCCCAAGTCTCTCTATAAGGGCAAAATGGTATTTCATCTCTGTGACTAGATCTATGTATTTCTTGTTCAAAATTAAAGCCCTGGTGTTTGATGTGTGGTTCAAAGTTCAAAAATCAGATTCTAATTTGAATTCCCTTTTGCAAAACCCTGATTTTCAAATCCTGAGTTTTACCCCTCTTTTGATAAATCTTTATAATTCAAAATTTTGGGTTGGATTAAAAAGCAAAGTTGTAAATCTAGCCAAGAGGAACAACTTTGGTATTTACAAGTTTCTAGGTTTCCATATAAAATTTGAAGTAGTATTTCAATTCATTCAATCTCTAGTTTTTGCTCCTTTTTGGGTTTTCAAAATTAATTCAAAACTATTGAGTTTCAGAAAAAGTGCATATTAGCAAAGTTGTAGGTTTTGGCAAATGGAACATCTTTCATATTTGAAGATTTCCATGTTTCAGTTTGAAATCCAAAGTAATTTTGATTTGAATCAATTTGAAAAGTGTCCCCTTTTCTGTTTTTGAATATAGTTCAAAAAAATGTTTGGAATTTGAAAATGTTCATATTTACAAGTTTGTAGATCTCATTTTTCTGAGCAACTTTGGTATTTTGAGTTTTTCCCTGTGCAGTTCAAATTTTGCGAGAAATTTGCAAAATACAGAAACCAGCAAAAGTCAAAACCTACCCCCTAGCACTGTTCTTCTTCCAGCTAGGGCCAGGGGGGCCCGGCCATGGCGCCCCGCCGGCGCTGCGCCTGCAGCGCGCCTGGATGCTCCCCACGCGCCACCAACCTGCCGCCGCTGTCTCCCTGTTCCCTCCGCGCCCGCACGCGAGCGCTGACCCTCGCTCCCGTCCCCTACAGTCCTCTGCGCGTCGCCGCCGCGTGGCCATCGCCGGCGATTTCGCCCAGGCCCCGGCTGCACGCCAGTACCCCCGCCTGAGCGCAATCGAGTGCGCGTGCGTCCGCCGAGCTTATCCCCCCACCCCGAGCTCTCTACCGACCCTACCGACCCCTGGCGTCCTATAAAAGGCCGCCGTAGTCCCGACCTCCCTCACTCACACCTCCGCCGTCGCCTCCAGCCCGAGCCCAGAGCCTCCCGAGCCCAACCACCTAGCTCAGGAGCTCCGCGTGTTCTTGCACAACTCCCCCACCCACCAATTTGGTCTCTACCGCCCCCGTTTGCCCGGCGTTGCTCGTCGTTGCCGTCTCCGGCAGAAATCCGGCGAGGTCGGAATCGTGAAATTCTCGCCTCCGGCCTCCTCCGGCCTTGATCATCTCCCTCTGACTCTCGCATTCGCTTCCTTGGCTCCGTGCAACTCTAACCCGGCCATCGCGGCTCCGTTTGTTGCACTGGGTCGCCGGGACGCCTGTCGCCGCCGCGAGCTTCCCGCCGGCCAGCGTCGTTCACCCCTCTCCCGTCCATCCCCTTCCCCCCCTCCTCGTGCCGCTCAATCGACGCCGGTGAGTCCTCCAGTGCTCCCTGTGCTCTCGGTTTCGCCCCGGACCTCCTGGTTTGGCCGGCGTGCCGAGCGCCGCCCGTTTATGGTCGCCGGCGACGAGCTCCCGCTGCCGCCGTGCTCTTTTTCTTTTTATTTTGGAAAATGTGAATAGTGTTCTGTTTTCTTTTTTTTGTGGTATTTTCTGTGTTTCACATCCAAAAATCTGAAATTTTTGTGGTAGACTCTTTATGCTCTGAAGTATTTTATAAAATATGAAACTTGAGTTTTGTGCAAAATTTGAAAATGTAAAATCTCCTTTTAATTGAAAAATGAATAGTTTTGGATTTTTGGAGGATGATCCATAGCTCCAAAAATCATGAGATAAATTTTTGCAAGCTTGTTATGTCATAATGAATCTCTGGTAAAATTTTGAAGTCATTTGGAGCAAGTTGATTTTTGAGCATTTATTTTAATTCATGAATAGTGCCTTTTGATAATTAAATGTCCTGATTTAATTGAGCACCTTAATGACCTCCAAAAATTATGAAATTTGTTTTGCCATCTAATTAAGTCATAATGAACTTATGAGATTAATTTGGTAATTTTTGGAGCAACTTCATAAAATGACCTTTTAATAAATTAAAGAAAATAGAAAATGATTAGGGTTGATGATAGGTGTTTGGTGATGTGATCTTTGGATTGATTGACGTTTATAGATCCCCACCCTTGGTCTATAATGTTTGTGATGCTATGATTGGATGATGCTTAGGATAATTATAATAAGGCCTAACTTTAATCAATGTTGCTTAAGGAAGAAATGATTACCTTTATGCTCAACCTAGATTTAGATTATGCTTTGTTTTAAAAGTAATCTAGAATCAGTGGAATTGTCTTGCCCCATAAGTCCATATCATCATTCTCATGAGCACTCATCATTGCATCCGTATAGTTGACGAAGAAGGTACCAGAGTCGAGGCCGCTGTTGACGAACCAACTCCCGAGGCGACCCCGAGCTCCGACACCAATACCTACCCCGAGTCTGCTCTTTTTGCCATCCAAGGCAAGCCCCGGTGCATTTAACCCCCCACCTTGCTTTTATAAATGTTTTCCTTAAAATGATTTACTGTTGCATTAGGTAATAGGAGTTGTGTGATGACCTATTACTTGCATTATCTAACCTCCACCAAAACACCTGTCCTGTTTTCAAAATGTTTACAAAATGCTTAGCAATGCTATTCATTAGATTTGCGATAAAAGTGCCAATTTCAAAAGTGTGATCACTTAAAGAATGTTTATGGGAATTTGGCTTTACTCCCGTCTTTGGCTAGTTACCTGATCCGTACCTAGTCAATTGCGTGGAGGTGGTGTCTTAGCGTACGGTGCCGTCATGTTGTAGTCTGGGACTCAACAGTTGACACCGACCGGGACAGGGTTGCAAAACTGACAGGGCTATCACGCTCGGGTGAGATATGACCGAGGTATAGTCCTGGCAGAAAACTTTAGGAACCATCCTTTGGGGGCCTGCTGGTCAAGTTTTGTAACTATTCACATACTTCGGAAAGCTCTGGCTCCGAGGACTTCTTGATTGGGGCCGACAACCGCGCACTGGGAGTGGCGAGATGGCAGAAGTAGCTTGTACCCACGTGTCGTCGTACCTGGATATGAGTGGTGTACTGTACTTCCGGTGGCGTAGGACCGGTCCAATCATGGAGGAATCGTGGTAGACGAGTTGGCATATGCAAGCTTGGGTGCTACATATGCAGTGTGGATAGGGATCCTCAGCTGAGTATTATTTATTCGGATTAACGTTGCTCCTCGGTTATGGAGACTTGGTCACTGACTGTCAACGGGGATTGGTTTATAACTAGGTATGTTTTTGAAAGGATAAAACGGATGAAGTAAGAATGAAGTTTTGAGAAATACTTTTAAACAAGTTTACAAAAATGCCATTTCTGCAAAATGCTTGAACTTGCTTAAGCCTTACCTTGACTACCCCTAGCCTCTCATCCCTGAGTCTTCCCTTTTCTTTAGTCGGGTAAGTCTTGTTGAGTACCCCGTACTCAGGGTTTGTTACCCATGTTGCAGGTATGCCTGAGACCCCGATTGTCTCGCACCTTGCTGCGTGACCTCTCGTCCAGGAAGAGGCCGATGTGGCCGATGAGTAACTGTGCACCCTCGGGCTGGGTGTTACATGTATCTTTAAGTTAGTGTTTCTGCTACGTTGTCTACTTTGAATCACCCGAACAATGGTTTGTAATAATCGTACTTCTTATCTCATTTGAAACTTCGGTTTGTAAAACTAATGTTATGTAAGTCTCCGCTCTATTTATCTATGTTTTTGTAAATGTGTGAATGCTGTAACCGAAAGGTGAGATGATCCTGCGGACATTGGACGCTGATGTAGCCAGTGGCGAACAGGTCTTAAATCGTATGGAACATAAGTTCGGCTGTCAGAGGTTGACAGGTACTTGTGGGCCATAGGATTAGGACCGTTCCGTCACAGATTGGTATCAAAGCATCTCACTTTACCGTTGCAGTGTTTCTTTTGCGAAAACTTCAAAAGATCTTTTGAGTCCAAACAAATTTAAACTTGACTATTTTGGTCCAATTGCTTTACTCATCTTGTCTTTAATGGCAACACTAGTAGCAGGACAATGGTATATATATTAAGCCCTATATATATGCTAAGTATTGCATTGCCTTGTTCCGTAGGAACGATTCATGCATCATGTCATATTCACTTAAGTTATCTTAATAAGTTCGTTTGGATAGTATACCTATACCTTTTTCTTGCTAGCCTTTTCTCATCTATATCCTCTTGTCCAGATATGGCTCGCATCAAGCTTACCGCCCGCAAGTCGACTGGACGAACGGTGTGCCGCGTCACCAGCTGGCGCCACGCACCGGAGAAGAGACTGGAGAATCCTCCAACGGGCGTCGTTTTCCCCTTCGTACCCGCAAGCAGCTGAAGGAGGAGATCAAGAATCTGAAGGCTGAGATGGAGAACATGGAGCATGACTTCTACCTTTCTTGTCTGGATTTTTATGAGACACGAGCCGCTCTGGAGGAAGCCAACCAGAATGTGGTCCGCGCTATCTAGCAGCGCGATGCAACCTGGATCCGTGAGGACGTCACCAGAGCCCAGCTCCATGGACTGCAGCAGTACAACCGCCTAGATCGAGCAGTTCAATGATATGCTTCATGAGGAAGTGCACCAGCTGCACAACCAGCTTCACCCCCGTGGTTCCACCAGTTGCTGAGGACCCCGAAGATGGAGTCGTGGAGGAACCTGAAGTGGAACATGAGCCCGATCAGAATGAAGAAGTGGAACCTGCTGAAGATGTCCACGCTGAAGATGAAGATGAGGAGGAAGAGCCTGAGCTTATCATCGAGGATGAGGATGACACGATGAAGAGGTGATCATCATCGATGACGACTAGACTCGTCATACCTGTACCATCTGCTTACCTAAACCTTAGTCTAGGTTTGGGAGCGTTAGTCTGTCTGTTGCCAAGTCTGGCATGTATCTTTCTTTTCGTACCTTTTCCCGTTATCGGTCAGATGTCACCTGTCAGTCGTCTTAGCAGTCTGTTGTCATCTTTATCAAGTCAGCTATCTTGTATCAATGAAGTTATCAATCAGTTGTTATCAGAACTTTGTCAATGTATGCTGAGTTCGAAGTTGCTTATACAGATGCCTGTGAACACCCGTACCGGAGCCGGAGGTGCTGGAGATGACCGTCTCCCAAACCCTCCGCCTGTACCAGCTACTCTAGCAGAGGCCATTGCAGCCTTGGCCACCACTGCCAACCTTATGGCTCAGAACCAAGGACAGCAGCACAATGGACACCGTGGTCGCCACAACATCAACCAAGAGACCACCTATGTGGATTTCACTGAAACCCGTCCCCCGGTTTTCACCAGAGCCGATGAACCCCTCGAAGCTGATGATTGGCTCCGCACCATGGAACAGAAGTTTGGTCTTATCCGTTGCACCGAAGTTCAGAAACCCCGGTTCGCTTCCCAACAGCTTCGTGGCCCAGCAAGTGCTTGGTATGCCAACCTCTTGGCTGCCCAGCCCGAAGGTCATCAGTTGACCTGGGAAGAGTTTCGCACCGCTTTCCGTGCACACCACATCCCATCCGGTTTGATGAAGATGAAGCTTGATCAGTTCCTAGCTCTGCAGCAGAAGGACTCCACAGTGATGCAGTATGTGGGTCAGTTCAATCATTTGAGTCAGTACGCCGCTGAATATGTCAACACGGATGAGAAAAAGAGAGATTGTTTCCTTAGGGGATTGCACCCTAAGATCCGTAGAAGCATGTCCAACAACCTGACCGGTTCCTATCATGAGGCTGTTGACCGGGCAGTAGCTTTTGAAGAAAGCAACCGTCAGTACCAAGAGGAGAAGAAGAAGAAGAAAGCAGGGTCTAGCAGTCACTCTGGCAATCACAAGCGCCAGAGGGTCATATATCATCCTAGCCACCACCACAACCGTCCACCTTACCCTCATCAGCAAGTGGTTGTCCGTACCGCGGCTACCACCCACAACGCCAACCAACAGAGCGCCACTCAGCCGAACGCCCCTGGTGTTCGTATCACCACTCCACAGACAGCCTATAACCATCCCTGCTACAACTGTGGTCAACTTGGTCACTGGTCTCGCGAGTGTCCAAAGCCAAAGAAGCCTGTTCAGAACATTCAGAAGGGTCCTAGAGGACCGCAGCAGCAGCAACACCATGCTCCGCAGCAGCAAGTGCAGAAGGGCAAGTTCATCAAGAAGCACGGGCAAGTCTACTACACCACTGTCAGTGACATACCAGAAGGGGAGCCCGTCATGATCGGTAGGTTTCCCGTTGCCAATCACCCTGCAGTTGTGTTGTTTGATTCTGGTGCATCGCATTCCTTCATCAGTCGTACTTTCGTCTCTAAGCATGACATATCAATTGGGGAGTTGAAAGAAAGTTTCTGTATACTATCGCCTGGAGGGCGTATAAACACCAAAGAGGTGGTTCGCAGTATACCAGTGATGTTGGGAAATCATGCATTCCCTACCACCATGATAGTGTTGAAAGATCAGGAGATAGATGTCATTCTAGGCATGAATTGGATGTGCCAGTATAAGGCCATGCTTGACATTCTGAATAGGGTTGTGAGAGTGGATATTCCTAACAGTTCTTCAAAACTCCTTCTCCAACTTCCTATGCCTTCAAAACCCGCTACCACACAGCTAAATGCTACCTATGATCAAGGGATCCGAGACATCCCTGTAGTCTGTGATTTCCCTGATGTCTTTCCTGAAGACTTACCTGGTCTACCTCCTGACCGTGATGTTGAGTTTGCCATAGAGCTTAAGCCCGGGACTGCTCCTATATCCCGCAGAGCTTATCGAATGCCTCCCAAAGAGTTGGCAGAGTTAAAAGTCCAGTTACAAGACTTGTTGGACAAGGGCTATATCCGCCCAAGCTCGTCTCCTTGGGGCTGTCCTGCAATCTTTGTAAAGAAGAAAGACAAGAGTCTCAGACTTTGCGTTGACTATCGCCCGCTCAACGAAGTCACCATCAAAAATAAATATCCCTTGCCTCGTATTGATCTTCTCTTTGACCAGTTAGCTGGGGCCAAAGTATTCTCCAAAATTGACCTCAGATCTGGTTACCATCAAATAAAGATCCGTCCTGAAGTTATTCCTAAAACAGCTTTCACCACCAGATACGGCCTATATGAGTATTTGGTCATGTCCTTCGGTTTGACCAATGCACCCGCTCATTTCATGTACCTCATGAACTCTGTTTTCATGCCAGAGCTTGATAAATTCGTGGTCATGTTCATTGACGACATCCTTGCCTACTCAAAAACTTCTGAACAGCATGCTGAACATCTTCGTATCGTTCTATCCCATCTCAGAGATCATCAGCTTTATGCTAAGTTCAGTAAGTGTGAATTCTGGTTGGATCAGATACAGTTTCTTGGTCATGTCCTATCCGCAGAAGGTGTGTCAGTCGATCCCGGAAAGGTGTCAGATATTCTGGATTGGAAGCCACCTACCTCTGTTCACAAGGTCCGCAGTTTCATGGGAATGGCTGGATACTATCGTCGTTTCATCCCAGATTTCTCCAGAATTGCCAAGCCTATCACTGAGTTGTTGAAGAATTCTGTGAAGTTTGTCTGGTCACCAGCTTGTGAGCAAGCCTTTCAAACCTTGAAGAAGTTGTTAACCACATCACCAGTGCTAGCTCAGCCGAACGTCGAGAAGCCCTTCGATGTCTACTGTGATGCATCTGGTACTGGTTTGGGTTGCGTGTTGATGCAAGAAGGAAGAGTGATCGCTTACGCCTCACGGCAGCTTAAGCGACATGAGGAGAATTATCCAACTCATGATCTTGAGTTAGCAGCAGTGGTTCATGCTTTGAAGATCTGGCGTCACTATCTGTTGGGCAGTGCCTGCAATGTGTACACAGATCACAAGAGCCTGAAGTATATCTTCACTCAAGAAGAACTAAACATGAGGCAGAGAAGATGGCTTGAGTTAATCAAGGACTATGATATCGAAGTGCATTACCATCCGGGTAAGGCGAATGTGGTCGCCGATGCACTCAGTCGCAAGTCATACTGTAACTGTCTGGCTATGAAACCCCATGAATCTTCCCTATGCTATGAACTAGAGAAGCTGGGTATTGAAATGGTTCCGCAAGGAATTCTGAACAATGTCAGGGTAGAAACTTCTATCCGAGAGCAGATCATAGCTGCACAGAAAGATAACCCCGGAATCAAGCACATCATCGAAAAGGTTCGAGCTGAAAAAGCCGACTGTTTCAGGATTGATGATGAAGGAGTGGTATGGTTCAAGAACCGTCTGGTAGTTCCCAAAGTACCCGAGTTAAGACAGTCTATCCTTGATGAAGCACACTCAACTAGGTTTGCCATCCATCCCGGCAGCAACAAGATGTACCAAGACTTGAAGCAGAAATTCTGGTGGACAAAGATGAAGATTGAGATCGCTCGACATGTCGCTCGTTGTGATACATGTCAGAAAGTCAAGGCTGTGCATATGAAGCCCGGAGGAGAGTTGCAACCTTTGTCTGTACCTGGCTGGAAATGGGAAGATATCAGTATGGATTTTATCAATGGGTTACCCAAGACTCAAAAGGGATTTGATTCCATTTGGGTGATCGTGGATCGTCTCACCAAGCAAGCTCACTTCTTACCAGTTAAGACAAGCTACACCGCTCCAACTTATGCCACTTTGTACAAGAACAACATAGTGAAACTTCATGGTATACCCAAGACCATCATCTCAGATCGTGGTACTCAGTTTGTCGCAAAGTTCTGGAAAGCGTTCCATGCTTCTCTTGGAACCAAGTTATTGTATAGCACGGCTTATCATCAGCAGACGGATGGACAGACTGAGCGAGTCAACCAAGTGTTAGAAGATATGTTGAGAGCCTGTGTGCTTACCTTCGCAGATACTTGGGATAATTGTTTGCCCTTGGCAGAATTCTCATATAACAACAGTTATCAAGAAAGCATCAAAATGGCACCCTTTGAAGCACTGTACGGTCGTCGATGTCGTACACCTCTCAATTGGTCTGAGCCTGGAGAAAGAGAATTCTTTGGAGTTGACCTAGTAAAGGATATGGAAGAAAAAGTCAAACAGATCCAAGAGAATATGAAGATTGCGCAGTCTCGACAGAAGAGTTATGCTGACAAGAGACGCCGACCTCTGAAGTTCCAGATTGGAGATTATGTGTACCTAAAGGTCTCACCCACTAAAGGAGTTACTCGGTTCGGAGTAAAAGGAAAGTTAGCACCCCGCTATATTGGTCCGTTCGAGATTCTGGAACGTTGTGGCAAGGTAGCTTACAAGCTAAAGTTGCCCGATCATCTCTCCGCAGTCCATAATGTATTTCATGTCTCCCAACTCAAGAAGTGTCTCCGAGTACCTGAACAGGTGGTGGAAGTTGAAGGTGTTGAGCTAGAACCCGATCTGTCATACTCAGAGTATCCAGTTCGTGTGTTGGATCACAAAGATCGTGTTACCCGGAGAACTACCACAAGATGGTACAAGATCCAATGGAACCAGCACTCTGAAGAAGAAGCCACCTGGGAATCTGAAGATTTCTTGGCAAAGAACTATCCTGACTTTCTCGAATCTCTATAGGTGTGAGGTTTTCTCCTTCGTTCCTTGTAAGACGCGGAATCTCGGGGCGAGATTTCTTTTAGGAGGGAGGGTTGTAACACCCCTAGTGTTACTAATGTAATTAACTTGACATGTCATCATCTTAAGCATTAATCAATCCTGTGATGCATTTGTATTGCTTAACTACTTTGCTTTAATCCTTTTTCAAAGCCTATAAGCCCAAGTCTCTCTATAAGGGCAAAATGGTAATTTCATCTCTGTGACTAGATCTATGTATTTCTTGTTCAAATTTAATGCCCTGGTGTTTGATGTGTGGTTCAAAGTTCAAAAATCAGATTCTAATTTGAATTCCCTTTTGCAAAACCCTGATTTTCAAATCCTGAGTTTTACCCCTCTTTTGATAAATCTTTTATAATTCAAAATTTTGGGTTGGATCAAAAAGCAAAGTTGTAAATCTAGCCAAGAGGAACAACTTTGGTATTTACAAGTTTCCAGGTTTCCATATAAAATTTGAAGTAATTTCAAATTCATTCAATCTCTAGTTTTTGCTCCTTTTTGGGTTTTCAAAATTAATTCAAAAACTATTGAGTTTCAGAAAAAGTGCATATTAGCAAAGTTGTAGGTTTTGGCAAATGGAACATCTTTCATATTTGAAGATTTCCAAGTTTCAGTTTGAAATCCAAAGTAATTTTGATTTGAATCAAATTTGAAAAGTGTCCCCTTTTCTGTTTTTGAATATAGTTCAAAAAATGTTTGGAATTTGAAAATGTTCATATTGACAAAGTTGTAGATCTCATTTTTCTGAGCAACTTTGGTATTTTGAGTTTTTCCTGTGCAGTTAAAATTTTGGGAGAAATTTGCAAAATACAGAAACTAGCAAAAGTCAAAACCTACCCCCTAGCACTGTTCTTCTTCCAGCTAGGGCCAGGGGGGCCCGGCCATGGCGCCCCGCCGGCGCTGCGCCTGCAGCGCACCTGGCTGCTCCCCACGCGCCACCAACCTGCCGCTGCTGTCTCCCTGTTCCCTCCGCGCCCGCACGCGAGCGCTGACCCTCGCTCCCGTCCCCTACAGTCCTCTGCGCGTCGCCGCCGCGTGGCCATCGCCGGCGAGGTTTCGCCCAGGCCCCGGCTGCACGCTAGTACCCCCGCCTGAGCGCAATCGAGTGCGCGTGCGTCCGCCGAGCTTATCCACCCCACCCCGAGCTCTCTACCGACCCCTGGCCGTCCCTATAAAAGGCCGCCGGAGTCCCGACCTCCCTCACTCACCTCCGCCGTCGCCTCCAGCCCAGTCCAGAGCCTCCCGAGCCCAACCACCTAGCTCAGGAGCTCCGCCGTGTTCTTGCACAACTCCCCCACCCACCAATTTGGTCTCTACCGCCCCCGTTTGCCCGGCGTTGCTCGTCGTTGCCGTCTCCGGCAGAAATCCGGCGAGGTCGGAATCGTGAAATTCCTCGCCTCCGGCCTTGATCATCTCCCTCTGACTCTCGCATTCGCTTCCTTGGCTCCGTGCGACTATAACCCGGCCATCGCGGCTCCGTTTGTTGCACAGGGTCGCCAGGATGCCTGTCGCCGCCGCGAGCTTCCCGCCGGCCAGCGTCGTTCACCCCTCTCCGTCCATCCCCGTCCCTCGCCGTGCCGCTCAATCGACGCCGGTGAGTCCTCCGGTGCTCCCTGTGCTCTCGGTTTCGCCCCGGACCTCCTGGTTTGGCCGGCGTGCCGAGCGCCGCCCGTTTATGGTCGCCGGCGACGAGCTCCCGCCACCGTGCTCTTTTTCTTTTTATTTTGGAAAATGTGAATAGTGTTCTGTTTTCTCTTTTTTGTGGTATTTTCTGTGTTCATCCAAAAATTCTGAAATTTTTGTGGTAGACTCTTTATGCTCTGAAGTATTTTATAAAAATATGAAACTTGAGTTTTGTGCAAAAATTTGAAAATGTAAAATCTCCCTTTTAATTGAAAAATGAATAGTTTTGGATTTTTGGAGGATGATCCATAGCTCCAAAAATCATGAGATAAATTTTTGCAAGCTTGTTATGTCATAATGAATCTCTGGTAAAATTTTGAAGTCATTTGGAGCAAGTTGATTTTTGAGCATTTATTTTAATTCATGAATAGTGCCTTTTGATAATTAAATGTCCTGATTTAATTGAGCACCTTAATGACCTCCAAAAATTATGAAATTTGTTTTGCCATCTAATTAAGTCATAATGAACTTATGAGATTAATTTGGTAATTTTTGGAGCAACTTCATAAAATGACCTTTTAAATAAATTAAAGAAAATAGAAAAGATGATTAGGGTTGATGATAGGTGTTTGGTGATGTGATCTTTTGGATTGATTGACCTTTATAGATCCCCACCCTTGGTCTATAATGTTTGTGATGCTATGATTGGATGATGCTTAGGATAATTATAATAAGGCCTAACTTTAATCAATGTTGCTTAAGGAAGAAATGATTACCTTTATGCTCAACCTAGATTTAGATTATGCTTTGTTTTAAAAGTAATCTAGAATCAGTGGAATTGTCTTGCCCCATAAGTCCATATCATCATTCTCATGAGCACTCATCATTGCATCCGTATAGTTGACGAAGAAGGTACCAGAGTCGAGGCCGCTGTTGACGAACCAACTCCCGAGGCGACCCCGAGCTCCGACACCTATACCTACCCCGAGTCTGCTCTTTTTGCCATCCAAGGCAAGCCCCGGTGCATTTAACCCTACCTTGCTTTTATAAATGTTTTCCTTAAATGATTTACTGTTGCATTAGGTAATAGGAGTTGTGTGATGACCTATTACTTGCATTATCTACCTCCACCAAAAGAAACACCTGTCCTGTTTTCAAAATGTTTACAAAATGCTTAGCAATGCTATTCATTAGATTTGCGATAAAAGTGCCAATTTCAAAAGTGTGATCACTTAAAGAATGTTTATGGGAATTTGGCTTTACTCCCGTCTTTGGCTAGTTACCTGATCCGTACCTAGTCAATTGCGTGGAGGTGGTGTCTTAGCGTACGGTGCCGTCATGTTGTAGTCTGGGACTCAACAGTTGACACCGACCGGGACAGGGTTGCAAAACTGATAGGGCTATCACGCTCGGGTGAGATATGACCGAGGTATAGTCCTGGCAGAAAACTTTAGGAACCATCCGTTTGGGGGCCTGCTGGTCAAGTTTTGTAACTATTCACATACTTCGGAAAGCTCTGGCTCCGAGGACTTCTTGATTGGGGCCGACAACCGCGCACTGGGAGTGGCGAGATGGCGGAAGTAGCTTGTACTCACGTGGTCGTCGTACCTGGATATGAGTGGTGTACTGTACTTCCGGGTGGCATAGGACCGGTCCAATCATGGAGGAATCGTGGTAGACGAGTTGGCATATGCAAGTTTGGGTGCTACATATGCAGTGTGGATAGGGTTCCTCAGCTGAGTATTATTTATCCGGATTAACGTTGCTCCTCGGTTATAGAGACTTGGTCACTGACTGTCAACGGGGATTGGTTCATAACTAGGTATGTTTTTGAAAGGATAAAACGGATGAAGTAAGAATGAAGTTTTGAGAAATACTTTTAAACAAGTTTACAAAAATGCCATTTCTGCAAAATGCTTGAACTTGCTTAAAGCCTTACCTTGACTACCCCTAGCCTCTCATCCCTGAGTCTTCCCTTTTCTTTAGTCGGGTAAGTCTTGTTGAGTACCCCGTACTCAGGGTTTGTTACCCATGTTGCAGGTATGCCTGAGACCCCGATGTGTCTCGCACCTTGCTGCGTGACCATCGTCCAGGAAGAGGCCGATGTGGCCGATGAGTAACTGTGCACCCTCGGGCTGGGTGTTACATGTATCTTTAAGTTAGTGTTTCTGCTACGTTGTCTACTTTGAATCACCCGAACATTGGTTTGTAATAATCGTACTTCTTATCTCATTTGAAACTTCAGTTTGTAAAACTAATGTTATGTAAGTCTTCCGCTCTATTTATCTATGTTATTTGTAAATGTGTGAAATGCTGTAACCGAAAGGTGAGATGATCCTGCGGACATTGGGCGCTGATGTAGCCCAGTGGCGAACAGGTCTTAATCGTATGGAACATAAGTTCGGCTGTCAGAGGTTGACAGGTACTTGTGGGCCATAGGATTAGGACCGTTTCGTCACAAGGAAGCAGAATACCAAATCCCAAACTCAGGAGTGAAACGAAGGTACCTGAAGATGCGCTTCACCGCCTGACGGTGAGAAGTGCGCGGCGACGCCTGAAAGCGCGCGCACAAACACACCGCGAACTGAATGTCTGGGCATGTCGCCGTCAGGTAGAGCAGCGACCCAATCATGTTGCGGTACTCCTTCTGGTCCATTGCTTCTCCATCCTTGTCCGCATCCAGGGTAGTCATCGTCGACATGGGTGTTGGAAGAGGCTTGGCCTCACCCATATCGAATCGCTTTAGCAAGTCCCTCGTGTACTTGCCCTGGTGCACAAACGTCCCCTCTCGGGATTGCTTAATTTGCAACCCGAGAAAGAATGTCAGCTCGCCCATCATGCTCATCTCGAACTCCCAGCTCATAGTATCTGCAAACTTGGCAACCAAAGCGTGAGAAGAACCACCAAAAATGATATCATCCACGTAAATTTGGACCAAGAGTGTATCTTTGCCTTGCCTGAGGAGAAAGAGCGTTTTATCTACACATCCCATTTTAAAACCCTTAGCAAGCAAAAAGGTTTTCAACCTATCATACCAGGCTCTAGGGGCTTGTTTCAAACCATACAAAGCTTTATGAAGTTTAAAAACATGGTTTGGAAACTTGGGATTTTCAAAACCGGGGGGTTGCTCAACATAAACCTCCTCCTCTATGTAGCCGTTTAAAAAGGCACTCTTGACATCCATTTGAAAAAGTTTTAAACCCCTGGATGCAGCAAAAGCCAAGAGTATCCTAATAGCCTCCAAACGAGCTACAGGAGCAAAGGTCTCCTCATAATCTATCCCCTCCTTCTGACTATAACCCTTCGCTACAAGCCGGGCCTTGTTTCTCACAATGTGGCCCTCCTCTCCTTGCTTGTTTTTGAAAACCCATTTTGTCCCAATAGGTTTACAGTCAGGTGGAGGTGGAACTAAAACCCAAACCCGATTTCGCTCAAAATTTTCTAACTCCTCATGCATGGCATTTACCCAATCCGGATCCGTCAATGCGTGTCCAACATCTCAGGGCTCAAAATTAGCAACAAAAGCAGAATGAGCAAAGTGCGAGATTTGCTGTGACCTGGAGCGAGTGACTCGCTCGCCGATGTCGCCGATCATCTGCTGAGGGGGGTGCTGGCGCTGGATGTGTCGTGGCGCCTCCCGGGAAGAAGTGACCTCCTCCTCAATAGCAGTTGGTTCCACCCCGGGTACAAAAGGTACCGCGCGAGGTGGAGGATCCCACGGCCCCCAGGAAGAAGACGTCTTAGGACCGTGAGTCGTCGTCGAAGCCGCCCTTGGCGTCACGGCAGGAGGAGGGGGTGCTGGATCGTCCATACCTTCAGCACCCTCATCCTCGTCATCAAAAAGAGGCTCTCCAACCTCGTGATTACCTGCACGCTCAAAACGAGAAGAAGGAGAAACAAGAGTCTCGTCGAAGGTGACATCTGATGTCTCCACGACTCGGTTAGTGTCAAGGTTAAGAACTCTATATGCTCTAGTGTGAGTACCATAACCCAAAAACACACCGTCGGAAGAACGAGACTCGAACTTGTCCAGGTTGCCCTTCTTCAATATAAAACAATGGCAACCAAAGACTCTAAAATAACTTACCTTGGGTTGGCAACCAAAACGCAACTCATAAGAGGTCTTCTTCAAAAATGCTCTCAGAAAAATGCGATTCAAAATATAGCATGCAGTGTTCATAGCTTCGGCCCAATAGCGCCTAGGAGTCCTATGCTCATCAAGCATCGTCCTGGCCATCTCAACAAGGGTCCGATTCTTCCTCTCTACAACACCATTTTGGGGCGGTGTGTAGGGGGAAGAAAACTGATGCTCCAAACCAAGGCGGTTACAAAACTTCTCAAAATCCGAATTCTTGAATTCGGTACCATTATCACTTCTGATAGCTCGCATCGAGTTCAAAGGGAACTCGTTCTGAAGACGCAAAATCAGATTACGAGCATGAGAGAAAGTCTCAGTCTTCTCAGCTAAAAAGAAGACCCACGAATACCTCGAAAAGTCATCAACAACATCCAAAACATACCACTTGCCACTAACCGAGCTCACCCGAGCCGGACCAACAAGGTCCATGTGCAAAAGCTCTCCGGGGTGCGAGGTCATAACCTTGGTCAAAGGATGGTGGGGAGCGGCAACCATCTTCCCATGTCTACAAGAATGACAAACCAAGTCCTTCTCCATCGAAAGCTTGGGCAATCCTCGGATTAGGCCAAGTGAGCTAAGTCTTGCAAGCAAGTCAAAACTCAAGTGACCGAGCCTCCTATGCCACTTCCAAAGATCGGAGGAAGAAGGATTAGCAAAGAGACAGCAAGAAGATCCAAACGACTCTGAGAAATTCGCGCGAAAAACTTTCCCAAAGGGCAAAATCAGACATACAAGATCGCCCTGAGGATCTAAGATGCGACAAAGGTTCGGTTTAAAACGAATCTCATAGTCCTCATCAAAAAGTTGCGAAACCGATAGCAAGTTAAAATGCAGGTTAGAAACAAGAGCAACATTGCGCAACACAAAGTGCTCATTAACCCGCACGGAGCCTCGGGATAAAACCTTACCTTTGCTCTTGTCGCCGAAGGTTATGTACTCCTTTCTGGCGTTAATGAGCAAAGGTAAGGTTTTATCCCAAGGCTCCGTGCGGGTTAATGAGCACTTTGTGTTGCGCAATGTTGCTCTTGTTTCTAACCTGCATTTTAATTTGCTTTCGGTTTCGCAACTTTTTGATGAGGACTATGAGATTCATTTTAAACCGAACCTTAGTCGCATCTTAGATCCTCAGGGCGATCTTGTATGTCTGATTTCGACCTTTGGGAAAGTTTTTCGCGCGAATTTCTCGGAGTCGTTTGGATCCTCTCGATGTCTTTTTGCTAATCCTTCTTCCTCCGATCTTTGGAAGTGGCATAGGAGACTCGGTCACTTGAGTTTTGACTTGCTTGCAAGACTTAGCTCACTTGGCCTAATCCGAGGATTGCCCAAGCTTTCGATGGAGAAGGACTTAGTGTGTCACTCTTGTAGACATGGGAAGATGGTTGCTGCTCCCCACCATCCTTTGACCAAGGTTATGACCTCGCACCCTGGAGAGCTTTTGCATATGGACCTTGTTGGTCCGGCTCGGGTGAGCTCGGTTGGTGGGAAGTGGTATGTGCTTGTTGTTGTTGACGACTTTTCGAGGTATTCGTGGGTCTTCTTTTTGACTGAGAAGACTGAGACTTTCTCATTTGCTCGCAATCTGATTTTGCGTCTTCAGAACAAGTTCCCTTTGAACTCGATGCGAGCTATTAGAAGTGATAATGGTTCCGAATTCAAGAATTCGGATTTTGAGAAGTTTTGTAACCGCCTTGGTTTGGAGCATCAGTTTTCTCCTCCCTACACACCGCCCTCTAATGGTGTTGTAGAGAGGAAGAATCGGACCCTTGTTGAGATGGCCAGGACGATGCTCGATGAGCATAGAACTCCCAGGCGCTATTGGTCCGAAGCTATGAACATTGCATGCTACATTTCAAATCGCATTTTTCTGAGAGCGTTTTTGAAGAAGACCTCTTATGAGTTGCGTTTTGGCCGCCAACCCAAGGTAAGTTATTTTAGAGTCTTTGGTTGTCACTGCTTCATTTTGAAGAAGGGCAATCTGGACAAATTTGAGTCTCGATCTTCCGACGGTGTGTTTTTGGGTTACGGTACTCACACTAGAGCTTATAGAGTTCTTAACCTTGACACTAACCGAGTCGTGGAGACATCCGACGTCACTTTCGACGAGACTCTTGTTTCTCCTTCTTCTCGTTTTGAGTGTGCAGGTGATCATGAGGTTGGAGAGCCTCTTTTCGATGACGAGGACGAGGGTGCTGAGGGTATGGACGATCCAGCACCCCCTTCGCCTGCCGCGCCGCCAAGGGCGGCTTCGACGACGACTCACGGCCCCGAGACGTCTTCTTCCTGGGGGCCGTGGGATCCACCTCGCGCGGTACCATTTGTACCCGGGGTGGAACCAGCTGCTGTTGAGGGGGAGGTCACTTCTTCCCGGGAGGCGCCACGACACATCCAGCGCCAGCACCCCCCTCAGCAGATGATCAGCGACATCAGCGAGCGAGTCACTCGCTCCAGGTCACAACAAATCTCGCACTTTGCTCATTCTGCTTTTGTTGCTAATTTTGAGCCCCGAGATGTTGGACGCGCATTGACGGATCCGGATTGGGTCAATGCCATGCATGAGGAGCTAGAGAACTTTGAGCGAAATCGGGTTTGGGTTCTAGTTCCACCTCCACCTGACTGTAAGCCTATTGGGACAAAATGGGTATTTAAAAACAAGCAAGGAGAGGAGGGCCACGTTGTGAGAAACAAGGCCCGGCTTGTAGCTAAGGGTTATAGTCAGAAGGAGGGGATAGATTATGAGGAGACCTTCGCTCCTGTAGCTCGTTTGGAGGCTATTAGGATACTCTTGGCTTATGCTGCATCCAGGGGTTTTAAACTTTTTCAAATGGATGTCAAGAGTGCCTTTTTAAACGGCTACATAGAGGAGGAGGTTTATGTTGAGCAACCCCCCAGTTTTGAAAATCCCAAGTTTCCAAACCATATTTTTAAACTTCACAAAGCTTTGTATGGTTTGAAACAAGCCCCTAGAGCCTGGTATGATAGGTTGAAAACCTTTTTGCTTGCTAAGGGTTTTAAAATGGGATGTGTAGATAAGACGCTTTTTCTCCTCAAGCAAGGCAAAGACACACTCTTGGTCCAAATTTACGTGGATGATATCATTTTCGGTGGTTCTTCTCACGCTTTGGTTGCCAAGTTTGCAGATGCAATGAGCAGGGAGTTCGAGATGAGCATGATGGGCGAGCTGACATTCTTTCTCGGGTTGCAAATTAAGCAATCCCGAGAGGGGACGTTTGTGCACCAGGGCAAGTACACGAGGGACTTGCTGAAGCAGTTCGACATGGGTGAGGCCAAGCCTCTTCCGACACCCATGTCAACGACGACTGCCCTGGATGCCGACAAGGATGGAGAAGCAGTGGACCAGAAGGAGTACCGCAGTATGATCGGGTCGCTCCTCTACCTGACGGCGACACGCCCGGACATTCAGTTCGCGGTGTGCCTATGTGCGCGCTTTCAGGCTTCGCCGCGCACTTCTCACCGTCAGGCGGTGAAGCGTATCTTCAGGTACCTTCGTTTCACGCCTGAGTTTGGGATTTGGTATTTTGCTTCTTCCACCCTCTCGCTTTGTGGTTATTCGGATGCCGATTTTGCTGGTTGTCGCACTGAGCGCAAGTCCACTTCTGGGACTTGCCAATTTATTGGATCTTCTCTGGTGTCGTGGTCATCTCGCAAGCAATCTAGTGTCGCTCAGTCTACTACGGAGGCTGAATATTTTGCTGCGGCTAGCTGCTGTTCCCAGTTACTCTGGATGATGGCCACTTTGCGTGATTTTGGTTTGAGCTTTTCTCGAGTACCTTTGCTTTGTGACAGCACGAGTGCCATTAGCGTTGCTAAGAACCCCGTGCTTCACTCGAAAACCAAACACATTGATGTGCGCTTTCATTTCTTGCGAGACCACTAGGAGAAGGGTGATATCGACCTTCGCCATGTCGATACTCACAACCAACTGGCTGATATTTTCACCAAGCCTTTAGACGAATCAACCTTTAATAGGTTGAGGGGGTGAGCTTGGTGTGTGTTTCCCCTTTTAGATGGGGGAAGCATTTTGGATCTTGTACAGACTGACTCTTTTATTTTGAGTTTCTCTTCTTTGCATTTTAGCATACGCATTTACATTCTGAGCTTCATGTTTATAATCATTAGAATGTAACTATGTTTTGATTAGTGTTGCTCCGATGCTTATGATGCTGCTTGTAGCTTATGCTCTTTCTGATCACTAATACATGTTGTGAGCGAGCTATTTCTGGAATGGTGAATTTTGCTTAATGTATATAAATCTAAAAATGTTCACCATTGAGATATGCAACTAGCATGTGTAGGGTGTGTTGAGTCCATTCCTGCTTTTCATATATGCTAGGTTGCTATGTCTCTAGTTCTGAGTCATTCACTTGCTTGGTTGTTCATATCTTGCTTAAAATCTAAACCAAGTATTAGTGAATTGAAAAGATCGAGATGGGATTGCTTGTCAACACCTCACGGTATCGAGACTGTTTCTCATTGCACCTTGAGTTAAACTTGAGCCGTGTAGTGTATGACCGAAACCGCAGCTTTAAGCTTCTGATTGCTTCGGCATAGGCTTTGCTCGGTTGAAAAGTTAGGCAATGACAAGCTTTCAACCTCTCGCAATCACATGCTGAAATTTAACTTGTGAAAATTTGCCGCTGCAACTCCGATATTAAAATAAAATCACAAGTGTATGTTTCATTCCTATGCATGATGATTGAACTTTGCTAGGGGTAGTTCACCTTGTATATATGCTTAGCACTTGTTTGGATTCCTATCTATACATGTCTAGTGCTATTTTGATGGTGACTATCTTTTTGGCTTAAAACTGCTCACTTGCTCATATGCTTCATATTTCGTATACGTGATCAGCTTGAGCCTTTGCTATTTGAGTGCTTGATTGTGCATTTGGATCTATACCGATTAGAGCATTTTTGCACTCTTTTGATTATATGCCTGAAGCTCCTAACTTGCATTTCTGACTTCATATGCATTATGGAAGGGGGAGTTTTTATTCAGGGGGAGACCTTTTACTCTAGTTCCTGATTAGTGCATTTTCAACTAAGGGGGAGAATTTTATGCAAATCATATGCTCCTTGTTCAACTAAGGGGGAGACAAGCTAAGGGGGAGATTTTCTAGTCTTCAAATCCTTTTTGCTCCGATTCTTAGTTGCTTGCACTTGTCGAGGGGGAGTTTGCTAGTTGTGTTGAGCCGTTGCCTCTGTCTTGAGGGACTAGCAAATATTTTTAGGGTAATGTGATTCCAATTGGTTCGGAGTGGTTTTCTTGCTAGTTGCGTTGAGCCTCTGTGCCTCTATCTTGAGGGACTAGCATTTTGCCTGTGTTTGCTCCAACCTTCGATTGGTTTTTCAGTTGGTATTTGCTAGCGGTGTTGAGCCTGTTCTACCTCTTCTTGAGGGCTAGCTTTGCTTTGCTTGGTTGCGTCGAGCCGCTGCCCATGTCTTTGGGGACCAAGTTTTCGCTTCTTCCACTTGACCTTCTTTGGCTTTGATAGGCTTTTGGGTCATTTGGTTGGGTTCTCTCTTCCTTCTTCTTCCTACCTTCTTTTTGTTACTATGATTTGTGTTGTAGTTGACAATGCACTCATCAAGGGGGAGATTGCGGATACCTGGGTGTATGCCGGGTCACCGAGTGATGAGTGATTGTCAACTGGTTTGATGCGCATGTTCTTTGGCTTGTGTTGTGCAGGTGTCAAGCATGGAGACAGTGATCGATGGCAGGTGAAGGTCAAGTTGAGACGTGTCGTGCCAATGGACTGGGCGCGATGAAGGATGGGCGTGCCGTGCGGTGGACGTGCCATGCCGATGTATCGGACAGTGAAGGGCGGACGTGAGGCTTGGACTGAGGGACCAGAGGCCGGAGGATCAGCTGTGGTGGCTGGCAGCCTGTGGCGGCGACAAGCGAAGAAATGCGGTCATGTCGGTGGATGGGGTGCACGGGCGGTGCATCCCCTCTACGACACCGGTTTGTTGGTTGAGCCAAGGAAAACCAACGGGTGGACGGTTTCCAGGTTTGGGCCTCAAAACCTGGGTGCTGGGTTTCCAGGTTGAGCCACAAAACCTGGGCGCGACGGTTTCCAGGTTGAGCCTCAAAACCTGGGCGTGGACCGGTTTCCGAGTTTGGGCCTCAAAACTCGGGCGCTGCGGGTTTCTGAGTTTGGGCCACAAAACTCGGGCTGGAGGCTGGTTTCCCGGTTTGGGCCTCAAAACCGAGGGCTGATGGAAAGGCTGGTTTCCCGGTTTGGGCCTCAAAACCGGGGGTGCAGAGCGAGGGTGGCACGTGGCGGCAATCGGAAGGTTGCGTGGAGGCAACGCGGACGACTGCGCGGGCGTGGCCGTCGGATCTACCTACCACCGCGGGTTTGGACCAGAATAGCCTTAGGGTTTAGCTGGTTCGCTCTGTAATTAGTTTAGAGAGGGGTAGAGTAGGAAATAGACTTAGTCTAGGTTAGTATAGATAGTCCAATCCTTCACTGGGCGTCTTACCCTCTTATCGCCGGAGCTTGGAGTAGTTTAGCCCTTAAACAGTAGCAGATCTTTCAATTGTGGTTACGGGGCCCTGTGGTAGGTACAGGGATCCTCGAGCATCTGGTCGAAAACAGCCCCATCGGGGGGCCTAGGGGCCTTCTTGGCTCGAGGGCGCCCGCGAGCACCTCTTGCGTCGTCGTCATCGGCCCACGTTCGCATTCTGGCCCTTTGCGTTTTTGTTTTTCTTACTTTTGTTACCGTCATGTTGTTGTTTTCTCGGCGTACGTTTGTCATTGTTTGGAGCCCTCCGGAGCGATCCCCGCCTTGCCTGTCCGGGAACGGCCAAAGAAGGCCCCCACGGCTCGTCGGCCCGAAGGCAAAGTGGTGACGCGATCCAGGTCCTAGGACCGTCCGGGACGGTAGAGTCCCTAGCTCATGAAACAAGCTATTGGACATGTCGTGCCTGCGAGGAAGGAAGAACGCTGAGATGACGGTCCTCGTCAGGTTAGTGGGGGAGCTCGAGACGTGCTGCTTCGAGAATCGTCGAGCAAAGTCGCGGAGGGGATCGTCGCCGACCTGCCTGCAACGCCGTAGGTCCACAGGGGTTGCCTGGACGCACGCAAGGGGTCCCTTGAAATTCCGTTCAAAGACCTGACAGCGGCCCAGTCATGGATCCGATCAGGCGGGAGCCCCGCGACCACCGGCGGGCGTGTACGAGAGGTAAAGTGGGATTTGAGGTATGATCACGGGCGGTCGTCGTTCTTCGCTCACGCCCAGTTGGCAGCCAAGGCGGGGAAGTCCGAGAGCAGAGCTTGGGCTCCGACCCCCCGTCATACTTCACGCTGATGTTGGTAGGAGGGTCGGGGAAGAAGGGCGGGGAGGGTAGAGAATTGAGATGGACCGGATGAAGACTCGGGGGCCCGGGGATAGAGCGACATGCCGGGTCCTCGCGCTGTATTGTCATAGCGCCCCCCTAGGATGGGGGGCGCTATAGCCACGCTCTTGGGCCACCTTGTCCACTTGCGCCGTCGGATGATGTCGTTGGGGCGCGTGGGGTCTCGGGTGGCCGATGTTGTCGAAGATCCGTTCGCGGGACTGCCTTGGCTCGAGAGGAAGTCCGGCTGGTGGACGGATGCATCGCGACCTTTTTTTTTTTTTGCGTCGCGGGGCTGTGCCGCCGGTCTCCCCGAGGCCTGCTCCGCGTCGGCGTGACGGCCACAAGCTCTCGGCCTGTTGTACCGGGGCGGCTATCTCGAGGAGGTTTTCATTTCCAGAGGCATGCGCCTGGCATCGGGGTTGGAGGACGGAGGGCAGGTCACGGAGCATCATAGCCGCGGCCGCACGTTCTGCCAAGCTCGCGTGAAACATACCTCGGGGCGTGCTGGGTGCCAAGCCCCGAGGATTCCGCCGGTGGGACCTCTCGAGGGCCCGGCCGCGAGCTAGGCCTCGGGGTAGGGTGTTCTGCATCAGGGTTTGCCGGAGCTGCAGCAGGTGTCGCCGTTCCTCCTCGGCTTTGGTGATTGCCTCTTGCACTTGGGCGAGTTGCGCCGCCGGCCAACGTCGTGCTTAGGCGGTACAGCCGGTGCCGGAGGTTCGTCCCTTCCCTGAACGCGTGATCCGCCTGCCGCGGCCACGTCGCTAGGTCCCTCTAGGTCGAGGGCCGGCCTGTCGTCGTCGCCTTCGTCCTCGGTATCGCATACGACTCCCTCGAGTTGGAAGCACTCCCTGGTGGGATCCCAGAGGTCGGGGTCGTGGTAGTCGTATTCGTCGGAGTCGGAGCTGTTGACGGCACGCCGCCTTGACCGATGCTGGGACCGCAGCTCGCGGTACCATTCTCCGACGGTGGCTCGCCGAGGTGGCTCGAAGGGTCGCAAGAAGTTGCGGTCGACGCACGCGGGGTGGACGATTTCCAGGCTGGCCATGGCCTGCAAGCAGCGCGCCCGAACGCTGCTACCGGTCCGCCGCCGTCTGGTCCTGATGGCGCTCGTCGAGGCGGTGGGCGTATACAGCCGCAGCGTTGTCGAGGCCGACCGGGAACCGCTGGCGTCGAGCGCGGCGCGACCGTGCGGGAGGAGGCTGAGCGGCGTCGCGGCGCCCGGCTCGGAGGCCTCTGGCCCGGTTCCTGGTCCGTACGCATGATGAATGCGAAGTCGCTAGGCGGGCGCGGGTGCGCCCTGGAGGTCTCCGGCCGCGCGCCGGGCTGGTTTCCCCTTGGGGACCCATGCACCGGCTACGGGGGCGTAGGTGTTTGCCGCGGGCACCGCCTGCGCCCGGCGACGACAGCTGGTGACAGAAGGCGACGCTAGAGACTTGGTGGAGACGGCAGACGCGTCACGCCCCACCGCGCGCGTTTGGTGGCGTGACACGCACTCCGCTCAGGCCCTTCGTGGAGAGCAAGAGTAGCTCGTTGCCGCTGCCTGTGGCCAGGAACTCGAGGCTCCCGAACCAGACGACCACGGCACCAGCCGAGAACGGAAGAGGGGATGAAGCATCCAGGAATCAACGAGAATCGGCTCGGACACGCGGAAGTCCCCTACCTGGCGCGCCAACTGTCGGTGTTTCATACCCGGGGTATCACACAACGAGTGATATGATCGCGTGCTTCTCTTCCTGGATGGTGATGCAAGAGGACACAAGGATTTATCCTGGTTCGGGCAAAGAAGGCCCTACGTCCAGCGGGGGGGGATGTTCTTGTATTACCTTGCACCTAAGTGCTCGTACAGGGGAGAATACAAGCTCAGCGAGCGTGGACCGGAGTCCGGACTCGTGCCTGTGTGTGGACTCGTGTGTTGTGTTCGTCCTCCTGAATGAGGGCCCTAGTGTCCCCTTTTATAGAGCAAGGGGAGGCCAGAGTTACATAAAGGTATTACAGGTGTCGGGGCGTATGGTGCCCCATACGGAGAAGGTGAAGGACCGAGAATGCAAAAGCAAGGCGACCAGAGGGGGGGGTGAATGGGAGCCAATAAAAATTTCTTTCGAAACTTTGGCCAAGTGTCCAAAATCAACCCCCAAGAGATACTACCGAAAACGTGATACCCACGACCATTGGAGGAGGGTGGATGATCTCTAGGATCACAGCGAGGCACCACAAAAACTTCCCCACCCAAGTTCACGCAAGTCAACTAGTGACAGGATGGGTTTTGGGTAACCTCAACCTCTCCCACGAGCAACGCGAGGGGGGATTCAGGCTATTTTGAAAAGCGAGGAGCCCGATTTCTGTAGAGCACGGAGTCGGGAATCCAACGCAACAAGCGGATCGCAGATCAAAGGTCAGACGAACAAACTGCTGGACGAAACGTGCTGACTGACCTGGACCGGACTCTGCCTGCGTCCGGTCAGCAGGCACCGGACGCGTCCGGTCGTGCAGAAGTGGATTTCGGACCTTACTGTGTTGGACCGGACGCACTGTGTGCTAGCGTCCGGTCGATCACCTAGCGTCCGGTCACAAGTGCCAAACCCCGATGAACAGTAGAAGCGATGAGTCCGGTCAGAATAAAATCGAGCGTCCCGGTCATGTGCGTCCGGTCAAGAAGCAGAAGCACACAGGAAGACGTTCAACGACCGGACTCATGAGCAGAGCGTCCGGTCTCCCCGACCCTGCGTCCGGTCACCCACGAAACAGTTGTTCGTTCACCGATCCGACTCGATCTCACCCAAACGAATCCTCTAGGGATCAAACTTGGTGAGAGGAGTCACAAGGATGTTAGTGAGCTACTCCTAAGAGATCATGGCTCGAACCTAACTCCAAATCGGTGAATCGAAGAATTTCGGGGGAAGGGAGGAAAGTGACCCGAAACGAAAAATCGATCGATCTCCTAGACCGTGAGGGTTAGAGGATGATTCCTTCGGGGGGTGGTGGGGTGTGGGTGGGGGTGGGGGGGGGGTGGAGGTGGGGGGTGGGTGCGGGGGGGGCAGGTGTGGGGGGGGGGGGGGGCGGGGGGTGGGGGGGGGTGCGGGGGGGAAGAGGGGGCGCGGGGGTGGGGCGTGGGGTTGGAGGGGCGGGGGGTCGGGGTGGTGGAAAGAACGGGGGGGGGGCGGGGGGGGGGGGGGGTTGGGTGGGGGGGCTGGGGGGTGGGTGGGGGTAGGTGGGGTGGGGGGGGTGGGGTGGGGGGGGGGGGGGGTGGGGGTGGGGGTGGGGGGGGGGGGGGGGGCGTGGGGGGGGGGTGCGGTGGGTTTGGGGGGGTGGCAAGTGGGGGCGGGGGGGGGGGGGGGGGGGGTGGGGGGGAAGTGGGGGTGGGGGTGGGTGGTGGGGGGGTGTGGGGTTGGGGGGAGGGGGGGGGTGGGGGGGGGGGGGGGCGTGGGGGGGGGGTGTGGGGGGTTTGGGTGGGGGGGGGGGGTTGGTTGTGGGGACGATCTAGAACAACTTGGTTCAAACGGAATTGCAAAAGATGAACCGAGTAAAGAGATCAAGCGACGGGAAAACTCATAGGCACAAAGCAATCCGCGAAGAACATGATGAACATGAAATCAAAACGTGAATTGACACCAAGAGATGGGATCCAAGGTGAGGATACGGCCTCACTTCCTCGAATCAACAGTACACAGAGTGGAGTCTCTCTGCGGATCTCAACTAGCTAAAGCAGGGGATGGGAGAGTGGAAACCCTAGGTGCTAGGAAGCAAATGACTGCGCATAACTGAGATAACTGATGATAGGGAGGAGGGTGTCTCCCCTAGACTACTTATACTAACCTAGCCTAAGCCTATTTCCTACTCTACCCCTCACTACTGTATTTACAGAGCGGACCAGCCTAACCCTAAGGCTATTCTAGTCCACCCGCTGGTGGTAGGTAGATCCGACGGCCACGCCCGCACGGTCTTCCGCGTCGCCTCCACGCAACCTTCAGATCGCCGCCACGTGCCGCCACCACTCTGCACCCCCGGTTTTGTGGCCCAAACCGGGAAACCAGCCTTTTCCATCAGCCCCCGGTTTTGAGGCCCAAACCGGGAAACCAGCCTCCAGCCCGAGTTTTGTGGCCAAACTCGGAAAACCGTCCGCGCCCGAGTTTTGAGGCCCAAACTCGGAAACCGGCCCACGCCCAGGTTTTGAGGCTCAACCTGGAAACCGTCGCGCCCAAGTTTTGTGGCTCAACCTGGAAACCCAGCACCCAGGTTTTGAGGCCCAAACCTGGAAACCGTCCACCGTTGGTTTTTCCCGGGCTCTACCAACAAACCGGCGTCGTAGAAGGGATGCACCGCCTGTGCACCCCTTCCACCGACATGATCGCACTTCTCCGCTTGTCGTTGTCGCAGGCTGCCAGCCACCACAGCTGATCCTCCGGCCTCCAGTCCATCAGTCCAAGTCCACGTCCGCCCTTCACCGTCCGATACATCGGCATGGCACGTCCGCCGCACGGCACGCCCATCCTTCATCGCGCCCGGTCCGTCGGCACGACACGTCGCAACTTGACCTTCACCCGCCATCGACCACTGTCTCCGTGCTCGACACCTGCACAACACAAGCCAAAGAACATGCGCATCATCTCCGTTGACAATCACTCATCACACAGAGACTCGGCATACACCCATGTATCCGCAATCTCCCCCTTGATGAGTGCATTGTCAACTCCACAACAAATCATGAATAAGAAGAAGGAGGTAGGAAGGAGTGAGAAGAGAAAACCCAACCAAATGACCCAAAAGCCTAACAAAAGCCAAAGAAGGTCAAGTGGATGAAGCGAAAACTTGGTCCCCAAAGACATGGGCAACGGCTCGACGCAACCAAGCAAAGCAAAGCTAGCCCTCAAGAAGAGGTAGAACAGGCTCAACACCGCTAGCAGATACCAATTGAAGATCGGAGGACAACAGAAACAAAATGCTAGTCCCTCAAGACAGAGGCAACGGCTCAACACAACTAGCAAGAAAATCACTCCGAACCAATTGGAAATCAACCCAAACCAAAAGGGAAAGCACACCAGACGATACCAATTGAAAGCCAAATGAAAAAGCTTATGAAAAGCTAGGAACGTTTGCTAGTCCCTCAAGACAGAGGCAACGGCTCAACACAACTAGCAAACTCCCCCTCGACAATTGCAAGCAACTGGGACAAATAATTCTCCCCTTAGTTGATCAACACAGGGGCATATGATTTGCATAAATTTCTCCCCCTAGTTGAAAATGCACTTATCAAGGCCAAAAGGTATCGGAGAAGCAACTCCCTTCACACAAACTCCCCCTGAACACAAGATCTCCTTCCACAATGCATATTCAAAATGCAAGTTAGGAGCTTCAAGTATATAGTCAAAAGAGTGCAAAGATGCTCTAATCAGTATAGCTCCGACATCTCAATTTAGCACTCAATAGCAAAGGCTCAAACTGATCACTTATACGAAATATGAAGCATAGGAGCATGTGAGCAGTTTTAAGCCAAAAAGGATAGTCACCATCAAAATAGCACTAGACATGTATAGAAGGAATCCAAACAGGTGCTAAACATATATACAAAGTGAACTACCCCTAGCAAAGTTCAATCATCATGCATAGGAATGAAGCATATACTTGTGATTTCAAATTCATATCGGAGTTGCAGCGGTAAAAGAGTTCACAAGTTCATTTTTAGCATGTGATTGCGAGAGGTTGAAAGCTTGTCATCGCCTAACTTTTCAACCGTGCGAAGCCTATGCCGAAGCAATCAGAAGCTTAAGCAACGGTTTCGGTCATACACTACATGGCTCAAGTTTAACTCAAGGTGCAATGAGAAACAGTCTCAATACCATGAGGTGTTGACAAGCAATCCCATCTCGATCTTTTCAATTCAACAATACTTGGTTCAGATTTTAAGCAAGTTATGAACAACCAAGCAAGTGAATGACTCAGAACTAGAGACATAGCAACCTAGCATATATGAAAAGCAGGAATGGACTCAACACACCCTACACATGCTAGTTGCATATCTCAATGGTGAACATTTTCAGATTTATATACATTAGGCATAATTCACCATTCCAAAAATAGCTCGCTCATAACATGTAACAGTGATCAGAAGGAGCATAAGCTACAAGCATCATCATAAGTATCGGAGCAATACTAACAAGAGCATAATTACATTCTAGTGAATATAGACATGAAGCTCAGAATGTAAATGCGTATGCCCGACACAAAACTGAAAGAAAGAAGATACCAATTGGAAGGACTCAAGAAACTCAAAAGAAAAGAGCCTCAAAATAAAAGAGTACAGTCTGTACATCTCAAAATGCTTCCCCCCCCATCTAAAAGGGGAAACACACACCAAGCTCAACCCTCAACCTTTAAAAAAAGGTTGATTCGTCTAAAGGCTTGGTGGAAAATATCAGCCAATTGGTGGATGAGTAAATCGACATGGCAAGGTCGTATCACCCTTTCTCCTGGTGGTCTTAGTCCTGGTTCAAGCAATCAATTTCGATAGCGCACCAGCAGGGTCCACTTGTTTTTTTTTTTTTTCGTTTGAAGCACGGTTCTTAGCAACGCTAATGGCACTCGTGCTGTCACAAAGCAAAGGCACTCGAGTAAAGCTCAAACCAAAATCACGCAAAGTGGCCATCATCCAGAGTAACTGGGAACAGCAGCTAGCCGCAGCAACATATTCAGCCTCCGTGGTAGACTGAGCGACACTAGACTGCTTGCGAGAAGACCACGATACAGAGAAAGTCCAATAAACTGGCAAGTCCCAGAAGTGGACTTGCGCTCAATGCGACAACAACAGCAAAATCAGCATCAGAAAAGCCACAAAGCGAGAGGTGGAAGAAGCAGAATACCAAATCCCGAACTCAGGCGTGAAACGAAGGTACCTGAAGATGCGCTTCACGGCCTGACGGTGAGAAGTGCGTGGCGAAGCCTGAAAGCGCGCGCACAACACACGGCGAACTGAATGTCCGGCCGTGTCGCCGTCAGGTAGAGCAGCGATCCAATCATGCTGCGGTACCCTTCTGGTCATGCTTCTCCATCCGTGTCGGCATCCAGGGCAGTCGTCGTCGACATGGGCGTCGGAAGAGGCTTGGCCTCACCCATGTCGAACCGCTTCAGCAAGTCCCTCGTGTACTTGCCCTGGTGCACAAACGTCCCCTCTCGGGATTGCTTAATTTGCAACCCGAGAAAGAAAGTCAGCTCGCCCATCATGCTCATCTCGAACTCCCTGCTCATAGTATCTGCAAACTTGGCAACCAAAGCGTGAGAAGAACCACCGAAAATGATATCATCCACGTAAATTTGGACCAAGAGAGTATCTTTGCCTGCTTGAGGAGAAAGAGCGTTTTATCAACACATCCCATTTTAAAACCCTTAGCTAGCAAAAAGGTTTTTAATCTCATCATACCAGGCTCTAGGGGCTTGTTTCAAACCATACAAGCTTTGTGAGTTTAAAGACATGGTTTGGAAACTTGGGATTTTCAAAACCGGGGGGTTGCTGGACATAGACTCCTCCTCAATGTAGCCGTTTAAGAAGGCACTCTTGACATCCATTTGAAAAAGTTTGAAACCCATGGATGCAGCATAAGCCAAGAGTATCCTAATAGCCTCCAAACGAGCTACAGGAGCGAAGGTCTCCTCATAATCTATCCCCTCCTTCTGACTATAACCCTTCGCTACAAGCCGGGCCTTGTTTCTCACAATGTGCCCTCCTCTCCTTGCTTGTTTTTAAATACCCATTTGTCCCAATAGGTTTACAGTCAGGAGGGGTGGCACTAGAACCCAAACCCGATTTCGCTCAAAATTCTCTAGCTCCTCATGCATGGCATTGACCCAATCCGGATCCGTCAATGCGTGTCCAACATCTCGGGGCTCAAAAGACGCAACAAAAGCAGAATGAGCAAAGTGCGAGATGTGCTGTGACCTGGAGCGAGTAACTCGCTCGTCGATGTCGCCGATCATCTGTTCAGGGGGGTGCTGGCGCTGGATATGTCGTGGCGCCTCCCGGGAAGAAGTGACCTCCCCCTCAACAGCAGCTGGTTCCACCCCGGGTACAAAGAGGTACCGCGCGAGGTGGAGGATCCCACGGCCCCCAGGAAGAAGAAGTGTCGGGGCCGTGAGTCGTCGTCGAGGCCGCTCTTTGCGGCACGGCAGGTGGAGGGGGTGCGGGATCATCTATACCTTCAGCACCCTCGTCCTCGTCATCGAAAAGAGGCTCTCCAACCTCATGATCACCTGCACGCTCAAAACGAGAAGAGGGACAACAAGAGTCTCGTCGAAGGTGACATCTGATGTCTCCATGACTCGGTTAGTGTCAAGGTTAAGTACACGATAAGCTCGAGTGTGAGTGCCATAACCCAAAAACACACCGTCAGAAGAACGAGACTCAAACTTGTCCAGGTTGCCTTTCTTCAATATAAAACAGTGGCAACCAAAGACTCTAAAATAACTCACCTTGGGCTGGCGACCAAAACGCAACTCATAAGAGGTCTTCTTCAAAAACGCTCTCAGAAAAATGCGATTCGAAATGTAGCATGCAGTGTTCATAGCTTCGGCCCAAAAGCGCCTAGGAGTCCTATGCTCATCAAGCATCGTCCTGGCCATCTCAACAAGGGTCCGATTCTTCCTCTCTACAACACCATTTTGGGCGGTGTGTAGGGGAAGAAAACTGATGCTCCAAACCAAGGCGGTTACAAAACTTCTCAAAATCCGAATTTTTAAACTCGGAACCATTATCACTTCTAATAGCTCGCATCGAGTTCAAAGGGAACTCGTTCTGAAGACGCAAAATCAGATTGCGAGCGAATGAGAAAGTCTCGGTCTTCTCAGCTAAAAAGAAGACACCACGAATATCTCGAAAAGTCGTCAACAACAACCAAAACATACCACTTGCCACCAACCGAGCTCACCCGAGCCGGACCAACAAGGTCCATATGTAAAAGCTCTCCGGGGTGCGAGGTCATGACCTTAGTCACTGGATGGTGGGGAGCAGCAACCATCTTCCCATGTCTGCAAGAATGGCAAACTAGATCCTTCTCCATCGAAAGCTTGGGCAATCCTCGGATTAGGCCAAGTGAGCTAAGTCTTGCAAGCAAGTCGAAGCTTAAGTGACCGAGCCTCCTATGCCACTTCCAAAGATCGGAAGGAAGAAGGACTAGCCAAAAGACAGCGAGAAGATCCAAACGACTCCGAAAAATTCGCACGAAAAACTTTCCCAAAGGGCGAAATCAGACATACAAGATCGCCCTGAGGATCTAAGATGCGACTAAGGTTCGGTTTGAAACGAATCTCATAGTCATCATCAAAAGTTGCGAAACAGAAAGCAAGTTAAAATGCAGGTTAGAAACAAGAGCAACATCGCGCAACACAAAGTGCTCATTAACCCGCACAGTTCCACGGGACAATACCTTACCTTTACTATTGTCGCCGAAGGTTATGTACTCCTTTCCGGCGACCGGGCTAAGGCTGGAGAACCACTTGGTGTTTCCGGTCATGTGCCTCGAACAACCGGAATCCACCAACCAAATGTCCTCCAACCGTCTCACCTACATCAATAAAAAGACATAGGGTGAGCATACGGTCCAACACTGGGGTTAGTGAAATAAGGGGAAAACCAGTGTTGGGCCGGCTGCTCTAAAGAAGGGTTAGTGTAAAAACCATTCCTAGCACGTCTACGAGGGAAGCGATCACCACGCTGAGAAAAACGTGGTCCGCTGGGGAAGAAGCGCTCACCGCGATACCCAAACTGCGGTGGGGGAAAGCGCTCAACAAAGCCTCCGCCACGGGGTCCGTTACCTGCAAAAGCAGGACCCCGTCGGGCACGCTCTCTACGAGGTTTACGCCTAGGAGCCTGGGGCTCAACTGCTCTAGCGTCTCTCCTCGAAGCTCTCTCCTGCCTAGGCCTGGAACCTGACGTCCGGACCTAGCAGCTCTCCCCTGGGCCTTCGGTACATGTCCACCATGAGCTGGATGGTACATGTCCGGGTTCTCCATCTCCCGAGCCCTGCGCGCCTCTCTCTTGCGCCTAAAGCAGAACTCGCTCAAGTGACCATCTCTCCCACAAAAATCACACTGGTACCTCACCGCACGCACAGGGGGTTGTTGGTGACCAGGCTGTGGGTGTGGCTCACTTTGCCTTTGCCCTTTGGTGGCAAACTCCTCACGAATGGGTGGCATAGCATCAAGCTTGTTTCTGAGGTGGTTTGGCTTGGGTGCCCAAACTGGGTTCTTGGGAGGAACTTTAGGGGTTCCTCAACCAACACACATCTTGGTGATAGGCTTGGCTGGCTCTTTGAGTGGAAGCTTGGCAAGTTTGGGAATAGTGGTGGAATTGGGCTTCTCACATGGGTTCAGACCACTAGACTCTCCAATCTTCCCAAAGGCTGAGAGATCAACACTCTGAGCAAAACCTACACCAGGGGCACCAACAGCTCGCTTGAATTGGGAGATCATCATCCCGAGCTGCGGCTCACTACTGGAGACCCATGACAAGATGGACCGAAGGTATGTGTTTTCTTCCTCGGTTTGCATCTTGCCATGCTTCACATTGGCAATCTCCATCTCCAGGCCTCACACAAAGCACACCTCATGACACAAGTGCTATCTGAGCTGGCCTTCTCTAAAGACTCAAGCTTGGCATTCTTCTCTGCCAACTCAGATTGCAAGACAGGACAAGTCTTGCACGCACCCAACAGCTGCGGCCTAGCTCGGAGCTCATCCACCTCATCTACCACGCAGCATGCTTACTCCTCAGAGTGAGAAGATCCGTCATGTGCGCGGCGCAACTCGCACTCCAACTCCTCCGACACAACCACGGTGGACCGAGCGAACTCAAGCTCCTTCACCGTGTCCTCCCACTTCTGCCTAAACTCCTTGCGCTCTCTAGCGGCACGCCTAAGCAACTTATCTTGGCTAAGGAGGGCAGCAGTCAACTTCTCAACCTCGGAGGAAAGCTCGTCGTAGGTGAGAGATACCTGGGAGGTGTCGTCGTCGTCGTCGTTCCGAGGGGTACGCTCCGGCTCGCCGTCGACCTCATCGCCCAGCGCCATGGTGCAGAAGCCGTCGTCGTCGGCGAAGAAGCAGAGGCCGTTCAGCTTGTCCTCGATCTCTTCTTCTTCTCGGACTCGTCATCGCTCGAGCTGGCGGAGTCGTCATCCGAGCCGTCGACGTCGCTGAGCGTGGCGAAGAATGCACGCTGCTCAGCTTGCTGCTTCTCCAAGTACTTCTTCTTGATGTACTCTTTGTCGAAGCCGCCCCGCTTCTTGTGCCTTGGGGGAACGTGCTTCTCCTTGTACTTGGAGTCGCGCCTGTGGCCGTGATCGCCCTTCCCCAGATGCTTGTTCTTCTTCTTGGGGCAGTCGGCGATGAAGTGGTCGGGGTCGCCGCATCGTAGCATCCGGCGCGTCCTCCTCCACGACGGCGGTTCACGCGGTTGTTGTGGAACCGCGAAAACCGGTTGGCAAGCAAAGCCAACTCGTCGTCTCCCAAAGACTCCAGCTGGTCCTCTGTCACAGAAAAGAGAGAAGAAAGCGCAAAGCCAGCTGAGGGGTTAGAGGAAGAGCCGGAAAACCAAAGCCATGGACGGGCGAGAAGGATTTTCAAAAGAAGCCCTCGCCATAGCATCAATCTCACTGGACTTGAGCTTACTGAAGAGCTCGTCGCAGGTGAGGGTCTCATAGTTCGGCGATTCGATGATTGCCTGAACCTTGGAGTCCCACACCGAACGGTCAAGAGTGTGCAAAAGCTTCAAAGCACGCTCATGATCGTCAAATGGCAACTGCTCTCTGTTAGCCCTCATCCTGTTGACAATCACCTGAAAGCGAGCGAATAAACTTTCTATGCTCTCGCCAGGCTGATGTCGAAAGTTCTCATACTCTCTCTTGAACGACTCGTAGAGTCGGGTTTTGACTTGAGAGGTGCCCTCATGAAAACGCATGAGGGTGTCCCAGATCTCCCGAGCCGTAGAGAGGTGAGAAACGCGATCAACTCACCCACGCTCAAACAGGAGAACAAAGCGTTACGCGCCCGGCTATTGGCTTCGTGCTCATCGATCTGAAGCTGAGAGACCGAGCACGAGCAGGACAACGTAGTTGGCGTTGTTGCAAATCTCCCAAACAGAAGAGCCCATGCTCTGGAGATAGGCCGACATGCGTATCTTCCAATACGCATAGTTCGTCCCATCGAAAAACGGCGGTTTGCCCACGCCGCGATCCATGTCGCCTTCGGTGGATCTGGAACCGGCTAAGGTGGAAGATCCTTAACCTGCTCCGATACCAATTGAAGGACCGAGAATGCAAAAGCAAGGCGACCAGAGGGGGGGGGTGAATGGGAGCCAATAAAATTTCTCACGAAACTTTGGCCAAGTGTCCCAAAATCAATCCCCAAGAGCTACTACCAAAAACGTGATGCCCACGACCCTTGGAAGAGGGTGGATGATCCCAGGGATCACAGCGAGGCACCACAAAAACTTCCTCACCCAAGTTCACGCAAGTCAACTAGTGACGGGATGGGTTTGGGTAACCTCAACCTCCCCCGAGCAACGCGAGGGGGATTCAGGCTATTTTGTAAAGCGGGAAGCCCAAATTCTGTAGAGCACGAAGTTAGAAATCCAACGCCACAAACGAATCACGAATCGAAAGACGAACGAACAAACTGCGGATGAAAACGCGTCGAACTGGATCGACCGGACTCTGGCCAGCGTCCGGTCAGCAGGGACCGGACGCGTTCGGTCAACAAAAATCGGCTCTGGAACCTTACTGTTCGCGACCGGACTCACGAGTACGGAGCGTCCGGTCGAGAGCAGTGCGTCCGGCAGAAACGAACAAGCACGATGAACAGTGAAAGCGATGCGTCCGGTCAAAACATGAATGGAGCGTCCGGTCAAAGTGAAGAACACGGCTACGTGCTGTTCATCGACCGGACTCACGGACCGAGCGTCCGGTCACCCCGACTGAGCGTCCGGTCGACTCGCTGCAGCCCCGTTCGTCCACCGATTTGCCTCTATCTCACCCAAAACAATTCCTCTAGGGATCAAACTTGGTGAGATGAGTCACAAGGAGTATAGTGAGCTATCTTTAAGAGATCATGGCTCGAACCTATCTCCAAAACGGTGGATCGAAGAATTTCGGGGAAGGAAGAAAACTTGACCCGAAACTAAAAATCAATCGATCTCCTAGACCGTGAGGTTAGAGGTTAATTCCTTCGGTGGAAAGAAGTGCCTCACGATCTAGGACAACTTGGTTCAAACGAATTTGCAAAAGATGAACCGAGCAAAGAGATCAAGCGACGGGAAAATCGTGGAGAAAAAGGATTCCGCGAAGAACACGAACACAACGGAAATCACAGCCACGAATTGCAAGCCGAAGCGCAAACACACGCTACGACAAGGAGGATACGGCCTCCTTTCCTCAAAATCAACAATACACAGAGGTGAGTCTCTCTGCGGATCTCAGCAAGCTACAGCAGGGGATGGGAGAGCAGGAAACCCTAGTGCAGGAAGCAAATGAGATGGCTAAAACTGAGATAACTGAGATAGGGAGGAGGGTGTCTCCCCAGGACTACTTATCCTATTCTAGTCTAAGTCTATTTCCTACTCTACCCCTCTCTATTCTAATTACAGAGCGAACCAGCTAACCCTAGGGTTATTCTGGACCAACTCGGTGGTAGGTAGATCCAACGGCCACGCCCGCACAACTCGTCCGTTGCCTCCACGCAACCTTCCGATTGCCGCCACGTGCCGTCCTCGCTCTGCACCCTCGGTTTTGTGGCCCAAACCGGGAAACCGCCTTTTCCATCAGCCCCCGGTTTTGAGGCCCAAACCGGGAAACCAGCCTCCAGCCCGAGTTTTTGTGCCCAAACTCGGAAACCCGCAGCGCCCGAGTTTTGAGGCCCAAACTCGGAAACCGGCCCACGCCCAGGTTTTGAGGCTCAACCTGGAAACCGTCACGCCCAGGTTTTGTGGCTCAACCTGGAAACCCAGCACCCAGGTTTTGAGGCCCAAACCTGGAAACCGTCCACCGTTGGTTTTTCCCGGGCTCTACCAACAAATCGGCGTCGTAGAGGGGTGCACCGCCTGTGCACCCCTTCCACCGACATGATCGCACTTCTCCGCTTGTCGCTGTCGCAGGCTGCCAGCCACCACAGCTGATCCTCCGGCCTCCAGTCCATCAGTCTAAGTCCACGTCCGCCCTTCACCGTCCGATACATCGGCATGGCACGTCCGCCGCACGGCACGCCCATCCTTCATCGCGCCCGTCCGTCGGCACAGCACGTCGCAACTTGACCTTCACCCGCCATCGCCATGTCTCTGTGCTCGACACCTGCACAACACAAGCCAAAGAACATGCGCATCATCTCCGTTGACAATCACTCATCACACAGAGACTCGGCATACACCCATGTATCCGCAGAGGGGTGGCGCGACCAGGGTTTGTACTACGTCATTAGACAGCCGTCGCCCACCCCACGCCCGCGCCTATTGCTCCTCGCAGACCTAGCAGTCTGGAGGCGTGACGCTTCCTCCCTGTACGTGTGGGTACCTCGGAGGTGCTGCATCTGGAGCACAAGGACGAACCGCACGTGGAGACGTGAAGGACGGACGTGAACATCTACACGGCATCGCTGCGACGCGCACGTCTACACCGAGACGTCTTCCGCTGCACCTGCGCGTCTAGTGGTAATCCCGTGATCTATAACTAGTAGTAGTTCCTGGTTTATGGGGTCGAAAATTTTTGCGATCGGCTAGCACAGCAGAAGCGTTCGGCTAACTCGTTCGGCTAACGTAGCAGAACCTTTTTTGGCTAGCGTAGCATCCCCATATCCCTTCATTTTCCCCCACCGCGTTTTGAGTATCGCGATGGACGCTCCTCCCTTAGCGGACCACATTTTCCTGTGCATGGTGATCGCTTTCCCCGTAGGCGTGCTAGGAATGGTTTTTCTACTAACCGTTCTTTTGAGAAGCCGGCCAACACTGGTATGATTCCCATTTTACTTACCCCAGTGTTGGACCGTTTGCTCACCCTATGTCTTTTTATTGATGTAGGTAAAACGATTGGAGGACATTTGGTTGGTGGATTTCGGTTGCTCAAGGCACATGACCGGAAACGCCAAGTGGTTCTCCAGTCTTAGTCCAGTCGCCGGAAAGGAATTTATCACCTTCGGCGACAATAGCAAAGGTAAAGTGTTGTCTCGTGGGTCGGTGCGAGTTAATGAGCACTTTGTGTTGCGTGATGTTGCTCTTGTTCTAACTTGCATTTTAACCTTCTTTCTGTTTGCAACTCTTTGATGATGACTATGAGATTCGTTTTAAACCGAATCTCAGTCGTATTTTGGATCCTCAGGGAAATCTTGTATGTCTGATTTCGCCCTTTGGAAAAGTCTTTTGTGCGAATTTCTCGGAGTCTTTTGGCATTTCTCGTTGTCTTTTGGCTGGTCCTTCCTCCTCTGATCTTTGGAAGTGGCATAGGAGACTTGGTCACCTGAGCTTCGACTTGCTTGCAAGGCTTAGTTCACTTGGCCTAATCCGAGGATTGCCCAAGTTATCCATGGAGAAGGATCTTGTTTGCCATTCTTGTAGACATGGGAAGATGGTTGCCACCCCTCACCATCCAGTGACTCAGGTCATGACTAAGCGCCCTGGAGAGCTTTTGCACATGGACCTTGTTGGTCCGGCTCGGGTGAGCTCGGTTGGGGGGAAGTGGTATGTGCTTGTTGTTGTTGATGACTTTTTGAGATATTCGTGGGTCTTCTTTTTGACTGAGAAGACTGAGACTTTATCTTTTGCTCACAATCTGATTTTGCGTCTTCAGAACGAGTTCCCTACGAACTCGATGCGAGCTATTAGAAGTGATAATGGTTCCGAGTTTAAGAACTCGGATTTTGAGAAGTTTTGTAACTCTTTGGGTTTAGAACATCAGTTTTCTTCCCCCTACACACCGCCACAAAATGGTGTTGTAGAGAGGAAGAATCGGACTCTTTTAGAGATGGCCAGGACGATGCTCGATGAGCATAGGACTCCTAGGCGATATTGGGCCGAAGCTTTGAACACTGCATGCTATATTTCCAATCGCATTTTTCTCCGAGCTTTCTTGAAAAAGACTTCTTATGAGTTGCGTTTTGGAAAACTGCCCAAGGTGAGTTTTTTAGAGTTTTGGTTGCCACTGTTTTATACTTAAGAAAGGCAACCTGGACAAGTTTGAGTCTCGTTCTTCTAACGGTGTATTTTTGGGTTATGGCACTCATACTCGCGCATATCGTGTACTTAATCTTGATACTAACCGAGTCATGGAGACATTCGATGTCACCTTCGACGAGACCATGGTTTGTCCTTCTCGCTTTGAGCGTGCAGGTGATCATGAGGTTGGCGAGCCTCTTTTTGATGACGAGGATGAGGGTGCTGAAGGGATGGATGATCCAGCACTCCCTCCACCTGCTATGCCACAAGCATCGGCTTCTACTACGACGACTCATGGCCCCAACCCCTCTTCGTCGACTACTTGGGGGCCGTGGGATCCGCCACCTCGGGTTGTACCTTTTGTACCCGAGGAGGCACCAGCTGCTGTTGAGGGGGAGATTTCTTCAGCTCGGAGGCGCCTCGACACATTCAGCGCCAACACCCGCCTCAACAGATGATCGGCGGCATCGACGAACGTCACTCGGTCAAGGTCACAACAAATCTCTCACTTTGCTCATTACTGCATTTGTGGCTGATTTTGATCCCCGAGATGTTGGACATGCTTTATCTGATCCTGATTGGGTTAATGTCATGCATGAGGAGTTAGAAAATTTTGAAAAAAAATCGGGTTTGGGTTTTGGTTCCACCTCCTCCTGAGTGTCACCCTATTGGTACAAAATGGGTTTTCAAAAACAAACAAGGAGAGGATGACCACATTGTGAGGAAAAGGCCAGACTTGTAGCCCAGGGGTATATGTCAGAAGGAGGGGATAGACTATGAGGAGACATTTGCTCCTGTAGCTCGTTTGGAGGCAATTAGGATCCTCTTGGCTTTACTACTGCATCCAAAGTTTTAAACTTTTCAAATGGATGTCAAGAGTGCCTTCTTAAAGGCTACATAGAAGAAGAGGTATATGTGAAACAACCCCCCGGTTTCGAAAATCCCAAGTTTCCAAACCATGTTTTTAAACTTCATAAAACTTTATATGGTTTGAAACAAGCCCCTAGAGCTTGGCATGATAGGTTGAAAACCTTTTTGCTTGCTAAGGTTTTAAAATGGGATGTGTGGATAAAACGCTCTTTCTCCTCAAGTAAGGCAATGACACTCTCTTGGTCCAGATTTACGTGGATGATATCATTTTCGGTGGTTCATCTCACGCTTTGGTTGCCAAGTTTGCAGATCTTATGAGCAGGGAGTTTGAGATGAGCATGATGGGTGAGTTGACATTCTTTCTCGGATTCTGCAAATCAAGCAATCCCGAGAGGGGACGTTTGTGCACGAGGGCAAGTATACCAAGGACATCCTGAAGAAGTTTGATATGGGTGAGGCCAAGCCTCTTCCAACATCCATGTCGACCACGATGGCCCTGGATGCGGATGTGGATGGAGAAGTTGTGGACCAGAAGGAGTACCGGAGTATGATCGGATCGCTGTTGTACCTGACGGCGACACGCCCGGACATCCAGTTCGCGGTGTGTTTTTGCGCACGATTTCAGTCGTCGCCGCGCACTTCACACCGTCAGGCGGTCAAGCGCATTATGAGGTACTTATGCTTCACTCCAGAGTTTGGGATTTTGTATTCTGCTTCCTGCACCCTCTCCCTTTGCGGTTACTCTGATGCCGATTTTGCTGGTTGTCGACTTGATCGCAAGTCCACTTTTGGGACTTGCCAGTTTATTGGTTCTTCTCTTGTATCTTGGTCTTCTCGCAAGTAGTCTAGTGTCGCCCAGTCTACCACAGAGGCTGAATATGTTGCTGCGGCTAGCTGTTGTTCTCAATTGCTTTGGATGATGGCCACTTTGTGTGATTTTGGTCTGAGCTTTTCTCGCGTTCCTTTGCTTTGTGACAGCACGATTGATATTAACGTTGCTAAAAACCCTGTGCTGCATTCTAAGACCAAACACATTGATGTGCGCTTTCATTTCTTGCGAGACCACTATGAGAAGGGTGATATCGACCTTCGCCATGTCGATACTCATCATCAGTTGGCAGATATTTTTACCAAGCCTTTGGACCAATCAACTTTTGCTAGGTTGAGAGGTGAGCTTGGTGTGTGTTTCCCCTTTTAGATGGGGGAAACATTTTGTCTATTGTATCATTGACTGACTCTCTTTTCTTTCGTTTTGTTTTCGTTAGTCTTTGCATTTCATCATCATGCATTTTGCCTTTCGAGCTTCATCATGTATATAATCTTCAGAATGTGATTATGCTCTATCTAGTATGCCCGATGCTATATGATGATGCTTGTAGCTTATGCTCTTTCTGATCACTGATACATATTGTGAGCTGAGCTATTTTATGAATGGTGAACTTGCTTAATGAACATAAAATTTGAAAATGTTCACCATTGAGATATGCAACTAGCATGTGTAGAATGTGTTGAATTCACTTGTGCTTTTCATATATGCTAGGTTGCTATGTCTCTAGTTCTGAGTCATTCACTTGCTTGGTTTGTTCATATTCTGTTATAAAATTGAACCAAGTTAAGTGAATTGGAAAGATCGAGATGGGATTGCTTGTCAACACATCACGGTTCGAGACTGTTTCTCATTGCACACTTTGAGTTAAACTTGAGCCGTGTAGTGTATGACCGAAACCGACGTTTTAAGCTTCTGATTGCTTCTGCATAGGCTTAGCTCGGTTGAAAAGTTAGGCAATGACAAGCCTTCAACCTCTCGCAATCACATGCTGAATTTAGAACTTGTGAAATTTCACCGTTGCAACTCCGATTAAAATCTGAAATCACAAGTATATGTTCATTCTGTAGCATGATGATTGAACTGTGCTAGGGGTAGTTCACCTTGTATACATGCTTAGCACTTGTTTGACTTCCTGTCTATACATGTTTAGTGCTATTTTTATGGTGAACATCCTCTTTCTGAATGGCCAAAACTGCTCACTTTGCTCATATGGTCATATTTCGTATTTGGTGATCAGCTTGAGCCTTTGCTGGCATGTATGCTTACTGTTGAGTCATTGCAGTTATACCTTGTAGAGCTTCTTTTCGTTCTATCGACTATATTCCTGAAGCTGCTAGCTTGCATTTTAACTCATATGCATTTTGAAAGGGAGAATGTTGCCTGATAGTGCATTATCAACTAAGGGGGAGAAATTTGACAAATCATGTCCTGGTTGTGTGCACTATTGGAGAGGGAGTGTGCTGAGTTTGCTCGGAGAAATCTTTGTGAGTGTGTTTCTCAATTGGTATCGAGCTTTTTCTGCTTTTCAGTTGGTATTGAGCTTTCCTGCTAGCGGTGTTGAGCCCGTTCTACCTCTTCTTGAGGGCTAGCTCTATTTTGCTTGATTGTCAACTGATATTTCAATTGGTGTCGAGCTTTCCTGCTAGCGGTGTTGAGCCTGTTCTACCTCTTCTTGAGGGCTAGCTTTGCTTTGCTTGGTTGCGTCGAGCCGTTGCCCATGTCTTTGGAGACCAAGTTGTCTTGCTCTTTCCACTTGACCTTCTTCGGCTTTGCTATACTTTTGGGTCATTTGGTCGAGTTCTCTCTTCTCCTTCCTCTTTCTCCTACTTCCATTATGATTTGTGTTGGTAGTTGACAATGCACTCATCAAGGGGGAGATTGCGGATACAAGGGTGTATGCCGAGTCTCAAGTGATGAGTGATTATCAACTGGGATGATGCGCATGTTCTTTGGCTTGTGTTGTGCAGGTGTCGAGCATGGATACAGTGATCACAGGCAAGGTGAAGGTCAAGTAGAGACGTGTAGTGCCGATGGACCGGGAGCAGTGAAGGGCGGACGTGAGGCTTGGACTGAGGGATCGGTGTCCTGAGGATCAGCTGTGGTGGCTGACAGCCTGGGACAGTGACGAGCGGAGACTTGCGGGGCATAGTGTTGCTCGGGTCGAGGACCTGGGGACATGTGTCGGTGGACGGGGTGCACGGGCGGTGCATCCCCTCTACGGCTCGGTTTGGTGGTTGAGCCACAGAAAAACCACCGGTGGACGGTTTCCATGTTTGGGCCACAAAACCTAGGTGATGCGGGTTTGCCGAGTTTGGACCACAAAACTCGGGCTGAGGACGGTTTCCAGGTTTTGGCCTCAAAACCTGGACGCTGACGGGTTTCTGAGTTTGGGCCACAAAACTCAGGTGATGGACGACTGGTTTTCTGGTTTGGGCCTCAAAATTGGGGGTTGATCGTGAAGGCTGGTTTCCCGGTTTGGGCCTCAAAATCGGGGGCGGAGTCTGTAAAAAGGACAAGCAGAGCGGTGGCGGCACGTGGCGGCAATCGGTGAGATTGCGTCGAGGCAACGCTACCAGTTGTGCGGGCGTGGCCGTCGGATCACCACCTACCACGAGTTGGTCCAGAATAACCCTAGGGTTTAGCTGGTTCGCTCTGTAATTAGTTAGGGGTAGAGTGGGAATTAGAATCAGGATAAGTAGGGGGAGACACCCACCTCCCAAACTATCTCAGCCATTTGCTCTTTGCCTTCTAGGTTTTCCTGCTCTCACAATCCCCTGCTGTAGCAAACTGAGATCCACAGAGAAGATAATCATACCTCTGTGTTCATGAGATTTTGAGGAAGTGAGACCGTAATCTCACTGCTGTAGCGTGTGGTAGCCACACGGTTGCAAATTCGTGGTTGTGATTCGTGTTTTGGTGTTGTTCTTCGTGGATTGCTTTTCTCTTTGATTTTCCCGGTGATCGATCTCCCTACTCGATGCGTATCCTTCGATTCCGTTTGAACTGAGTTGTTCTAGATTGTGAGGCACTTCTTTCCACCGAAGGAATTCACCTCTAACCTCACAAGCTAGTAGATCGGTCGATTTTTGTTTCGAAACGAGTTTTGCTCCTTTTCCCCTGAATTCTTTCGATTCATCGACTTGGAGATAGGATCGAGCCATGATCTCCTAGGAGTAGCTCACTATCCTCCTTGTGACTCCTCTCATCAAGTTTGAACCCTACAGGTTTTGTTTTGGGTGAGATTGAGTCGGATCGGTGGATGAGCAGTGGGATATCGGGGTGACCGGATGCTTGCATCGGGGTGACCGGACGCTCGGTCAGAGTCCGGTCGTTCAAGGTTTGATCTGTTCGATTTCTGTTGACTTGACCGGACCCTCTTCTTCCCTTGACCGGACGCACGTTCTTCTCGCGACCGGACACACCCTTCTCACTGTTCACGATCTTTGTTTGAATCGATCGGACTCTGAGCTTGTGACCGGAGGCTCCTCTCTAGTGAGTCCGGTCAGAAACAGTAAGGGTCCAGAAGTGATTTTTCCTGACCGGACGCGTGCGGTGTCCACTGACCGGACGCTGGCCAGAGTCCGGTCAAGTGCAATTTGCGCGTTTTCGTCCGCGATTCGTTCGTCCGTTGTCGGTTTTGATTTCCGGTTTTTGCGTTGGGTTTCTAGAGTTGTGTAGTGTCTCGCTGTGCTTCTCAGAAGCATCCACCCTTCATCTACGGTCGTGGACACTCGCAAGCTCTAGGTTTGCTCTTGGGGCTGATTCTCGGGACAGTGGTTACAAATTTCTGAAAAGAAATTTTGTAGCTCCCATTCACCCCCCCCCACTCTGGTCGCTTTCTGATAGCACTTACGGTCCTTCATGTTGAACTTTCAGTGGAAGAACAAGAAGTGTTGACCCTGCAACCTGATATGAACAAACAGACCAAGTTCAGGCATACCATGAAGTTGTTGGCTCAAATTGGGAAGCATAAAGTTTTGGTGTTAGTTGACTGAGGGAGTATCAGCACTTTTGTCAGTGAAAACCTGGTCAATCAACTGCACTTAACCACTGAGTCTTGCAATCCAGTCACTTATAAAGCCGCAGATGGGGGGTTGATGCTCAGTAATCAAAAGGTAGCTCAACTTAAGTGGTTCATTCAGGGTCATAAGTTTATATCTGAAGCCAGAGTGTTACCATTAAGATGCTATGATTGATTGTTGGAGAGGATTGGTTGGAAGCTTGCAGCCCTATGTGGGTGGATTACAAACTAAAGAAGATGAGGTTTAGTTATGCAGGTCAAATGATTGAGTTAGAAGGAGTCAAAGAGAATACAACACGTGTACACCAATCAGTGCAACAAAACTGAAAGGACTGCTGAAATATGGAGTTGTATCCCATTGTATTCAGATGATTATTCCTGCAGTGGACAAGCCACAGTCTCAGGTGACCCAGTCTGACTCATTAAAAACACAAGAATTACCTGAAGGAGTGGCCCAGTTGCTGTGTGAGTATAGTCATCTCTTTGCTGAATCTACAGGGTTACCTCCCAAAAGAGAAGCTGATCATTCGATTCCCCTAGTGCCAGGAGCACAACCAGTGAAAGTAAGACCTTATAGGTACTCACCCATTCAAAAAACAGAAATTGAAAAACAATTGAAGCAGATGCTCACTCAAGGAGTAATTAGGCCCAGCACAAGTTCATTTGCATCTCCTGTTTTGCTAGTCAGAAAGAAGGATGGCACCTGGAGATTTTGTGTCGACTACAGACACCTGAATGCTATAACAGTCAAGCATAAACATCCAATGCCAGTGGTGGATGAGTTGTTAGATGAATTGGACGGATCTCGGTGGTTCTCCAAATTAGATTTCAGATCTGGGTATCATCAGATTTGTATGGCAGCCGGAGAGGAATACAAAACTGCATTCGGAACACATAATGGGCTCTTTGAATTTTTAGTAATGCCTTTTGGGCTTACTAATGCTCCTGCCACATTCCAGAGTTTTATGAATATCATCTTTGTAGACCTCTTGAGAAAAGGAGTATTGGTCTTTATGGATGATATCTTGATTTATTCTAGATCATTGGAAGATCATATTGCACTATTGGGGAAGGTGTTTAGCATCTTGGAGAATCACAATTTTCTGATTAAAAGGTCCAAATGTTCTTTTGCTACAGCATCAGTAGAGTACCTAGGGCATGTTGTTTCAGGACAAGGAGTTCAAACTGACCCGTCAAAGATTCAGGCAGTAATTCATTGGCCAACTCCAAAGAATGTTAAACAGTTAAGAGGTTTTTGGGGGTTGACAGGGTATTACAGGAAATTTATCAAAAATTATGGAATGATTAGCCAGCCATTGACTGAGTTACTCAAGAAGAATGTGCCATTTATATGGACCTCTAATGTTGATCAGGCTTTTCAGTTGTTGAAGAAAAAGTTATGTGAAGCTCCAGTACTAGCGGTTCCAGATTTTAACAAGCAGTTTGTGGTTGAAACTGATGCTTGTGATCAAGGTATAGGAGCAGTACTTATGCAGGAACAACATCCTATAGCTTATCTCAGTAAGTCTTTGGGGCCAAGGAATCAGGCACTTTCAGTTTATGAGAAAGAGTGCCTTGCAATTTTGCTAGCTATTGACAAATGGAGAGCTTATCTACAACATCAGAAATTTGTCATTCGAACTGATCATAGGAGTTTACAGCATCTCACTGATCAAAGAGTTACATCAAAGCTGCAACACAAAGCAATGGTCAAGCTGATGGACTTGCAGTTTGTCATCCAATACAAGAAAGGTATCAACAATGCAGCAGCTGATGCTCTTCCCAGATGCACTGAACAAACAGAAGTACATGCAATTTCCGAATGTGTGCCTACATGGATTACAAGGTTGCAAGAAGGGTATAATGATGATCCTGCAGCTAAACAGTTATTGGCAGAGTTAGCAGTATCTCCTGTGAACAATAAAGGTTACTCACTAAAAGAAGGTGTCATCCGGCACAAAGGCAGAGTGTGGGTGGGGACTAATATTGCTCCACAAAGGGATATCTTAATTGCATTACATGACAGTGGAATTGGAGGACACTCTGGAATCAGTGCTACTTATGCTAGAGTCAAACAATTATTCTCTTGGCCTGGGATGAAGAAGTCAATACAAGAATTTGTGCAACAATGTCAAACCTATCAACAAGCCAAGACTGAGAGAATTAAAGCTCCAAGACTACTTGAACCCCTTCCTGTACCTTCACAGGCTTGGGAGATAGTCAGTTTAGACTTTATTGAAGGGTTGCCTCAGTCTGACAGTTATAATGCTATACTCGTGGTGGTGGATAAGTTCAGTAAGTATGGTCATTTCTTACCACTCAAGCATCCATTCACTGCACTGCAAATAGCTCAATTATACTTGAATCAGATCTACAGACTACATGGCCTTCCCAAGGCGATTATATCAGATAGGGACAGAGTCTTTACAAGTGCAGTTTGGCAACAGTTGTTTAGACTGTCAGACACTAAACTCTTGATGAGCTCTTCTTATCACCCTCAAACGGATGGACAAACAGAACGCCTAAATCAGTGCCTCGAAGGCTTCTTAAGGTGCACAGTTCACTCATGCCCACGACAATAGAGCAAATGGTTGTCTGTAGCAGAATTCTGGTACAATACATCAACTCACTCGGCATTGGGAAAATCTCCATTCGAGGTACTATATGGCTATTCACAAAGACAGTTGGGAATTGCCAATCTGCAGCTGTGTACTGTGCCAGATCTTGAGAAGTGGTTACAGGACAGGGAATTGCTATCTCAATTGATCAAACAGCAGCTGCTACGAGCTCAGCAACGCATGAAGGTTCAAGCTGATAAAAGCAGAACTGAAAGAGAGTTTCAGGTTGGGGATTCTGTGTTCTTGAAACTACAGCCGTATGTGGCATCTAGGACAAATCAGAAACTTTCTTTCCGCTTCTATGGGCCCTATAAGCTTGTGCAACGTATTGGCCGGGTGGCTTACAAATTGGATATGCCAGATCATGCTAAAATTCATCCTGTAGTTCATGTGTCCCAGTTGAAGAAACACATTCCGCCAGCGGCAGGGTAAGCTCTGATTTGTCAACAGTTTCGACTGATCCATTTCAACAAAGAGAGCCTATCTGTGTACTAGACCATCGTATGGTGCTTCGCGGATCAACGGTGGTGCCACAGTTGAGGATCCAATGGAAGGGATTGCCGAAGGAAATGGCAACCTGGGAGGATGAAGTGCCATTCCGTCAGTACTACTCGGTGGAAAAGCTTGAGAACAAGCTTTGAATCAAGCACGGGGGAGTGTTATGAGCTTGGCTGCATCCAAGTAGTTGGGCCGTGGGCCGTGTAAGTGGATCCGGCCATGCTGGCCTAGGAGGAATCCTTATCGTCGGTGCTCAACCGTCGTAGTTTTGGGGAACAAAGAACAGAACTCTGAATTCTATCCTAACGAATCCACCTCACGGGATTCAGCCGTGCTCCATTCTGCTCTTCCTTGAATTCTTGCTAAATTTCCACCCTCATATTCCATTCAGTTATCGTGGTTCATAACACGTTTTTTTTTTTTTTGTACTGCTGGCTAGCCACGGTTTGCCTGGGGCTATCCGTGCCGCTGTCTGGCACCGATGGGAGAAAGGGAAAGAAGGTGCAGATGGGAGGAGAGAAAAGTCATGTATGGGAAATAAACAAAAAGAATATGAACCGGTACATAGAATAACGAGTGACAGATGGGTAAATATTTGTCCCAAAAGTAGATCTGCTTTCAATTTTGTACTAGAGCAAAAGCTATTTTTAGTTAAAAGCAGTTGCGGTTTTTGGCTTTTGCAAACACAAAAACAGGTTAAAAAGACCAACTAAAGAGAACCTTAACATAGCATACTCATCCGGCAGGGGCAACGTAAACAGATCCCTGGCGGCCACGCCACCGCCCCCCGCCGCGTGATGATTCTCAAAATTCAACAATTACACCACCTGATTCTCTGAAGCATTATCCAAATGAACACATTACCAATGGAATGTACTGCTTGAGTTTTTCTAAATATAGGCTACTGCGCAGGTAACCAATCAGACCCTAGGAGTTTGTCAATGTTATGATTTTTAAAACGAATTACACCACCTGCCCAATTCAACAGCATTTCAAATCCATGATTTAGAATTCTAATTTTAAAACACACACAATACAGGTCCATATGCACCAAATATAATTCCACATAATATGAGAGAACATATATAGTTTATTGCCCATGGATTTGCTACATATGCTCAACAAGTCATCATGAAGTTGTTCCCGTGCCTCACGGGCAAGGTGTTCAAACAGCAAAAAAAAAAAAAAACAGTACCCACTTTCAGACAATGGAAACCTATTCCATGGGTGTCTTGAATGAGGCTACAATGGTTGGGTATCATGCACCAGATTGTGGGGGCAAAAGAAATTTCCCCGGTTTCTGCGCTTATTTTCTCCTGATCTTAACCTTCAGAGTCCATTGGAGCTTACCCTCTGGGCGTGGTATGCCCTGTGGTAAGAGGAGGGGCAACTCAAATTCACCAAGCGACGCCAAAGGTGACTGCAGGTGCAGATTCTCTGGATGGATGGTGATGTTGAGTTGCCTTGCCACCTGTAGGTGAAGTAGACAAATCATGGGAAAACTGAAATTTAGGGCTGCAACATGGGGTATTTAGAGCTTCAAAAGTACCTCGGAAACAATTTCATCTTTTGTTACAGGAGTACGCAGCTCATTTCCAGTCGAGATGAACCTCCTCAACACCTACCAAATATCAGAGATGATCATACTTACATGGCTAAACTTTAATATTAATAAATGAAACATGCAAATGCACACTACAAGAAAACATGAAAACAAATAGTGCAGAAAACTTTCTACTTTTAGTGGTAGCAGACTAACCAAGAGTGCATTATCTAGTCGCTTTGCTGCTGTTTGGTACTGCTTCAATCTTTCTTCCTGTAGCTGTTGAAATGGTAATTGACAAGTAAATCAGTATTTTTTTTCCGAAAGCGTGCAATGGCACGTACTGCTTTAAGAGAAGAAAGAGTTAAGGTACAAACCATGGGTATAGCAACGGCGAGATGTCATTGCTACACCATGGCACACACAAAACACAGATCACCGGCTTCAACGGTGGCGCTAGGTGGGTGTACTAAGAAGTAAACTAATCCGCTAGGTGGAAGCGCCCGCTGGCCTGTTTATGGAGCGAGAGCCGCGACGCGGAGAGCCGGCGGAGAGGCATGGTATCCCGCCGACACCCACAATTCAGCCTCATCCCTATGCGTTGCAAGAGATCAGTCGTTGAAGACGCCCGGTTGTCGAACGTTCTTTGGTTCCGCTCCTTCCATATCTCCCACGAGACCAGTAGGGCGAGCGTGTCGAATCCTCTGCGTAGATCGTCTTGTAGCCTTTTCCTCGCTGTCAGCCACCATTCGACGACAAGGTCGGAATCCTATGGGGCCAGACTCTGTAGACCAATGGCGTTGAGGGTGCGTAGCCCGACCTCACGTGTGTAAACGCAGGAGGACAGCAGGTGGTTGTGGGTCTCATCCAACTGGCTGCACAGGATGCAGGTGGGGGACTGCTGGAGCCCGTGACGGGCTCGCCATTCGGCTGTCCATAGTCGACCGTGCAGGCCAAGCCAGAAAAAGAACTTAACCTTGGGAGGTGCATGAACCTACCAGAGTTCCTTGGCACCGAGCAGCTGTGACGTGCCCGCGAAGAACGCTCTGTAGGCGGTTGAGCTGGAGTACTCCCCACTCTCGGACCACCTCCAGATGAACTTGTCGGGGACGTTAGGTGTAAGCGTAATCTCCGCAAGGATGTCCCAAATCCGAAGCATTTCCAGCATGACCGGTTACGTGCGAGCGCCGATGACATCGCGGGCCCATTGGTTTCCGCTCATGGCCTCCTTGACCGTCCTTCTCCTTCGACGGGGGGCGACAAGGGCGAAAGCGTGCGGAGCTAGCCGCGTGAGTGGCCCGTCCGTTAGCCACGAGTCCGTCCAGAAACGGGCTCTCTCTCCGTCGCCACGCGAACTGTGACGGAAGCCATGAACATGGCCTCGACGGCACCTTCCAGCTTGTGCGGCAGTAGAGCCCACGGTGTCTCTGGTTTGGAGCGTCGGTACCATTCCCAGCGTAGCCTGAGCGCGTACCCAAGAATCCGTAGATCGGGCAGTCCGAGGCCGCCCATTTCCTTCGGTGAGCAAACCACTGGCCAGGTCACCTTGCAGCAGCCACCCGGTACCGAGTCGGCGCAAACCCAGACGAACGCCCGCCTCCTCTTGTCAATCTCCTTGATCGCCCACGAGGAAAGGGCGCAGGAAATGGAAGTGTGCACCGGTATCGCTGACAGTGTGGTCTGAGCCAGCGTTTTGCGACCTGCGACTGTAAGTAGCCCTCCCTTCCATGTTGGTATTCTTGCCGCAACCGAGTCAACTATAGCCTGCTCAGTATCCCGACTGAGACGGGCGACGGAAAGTGGCGCCCGAGGTACCTCATCACGAAGTGGACGATGCGACAAGGGAAGATCTGTAGGACCTCGACAATCTCCGTATCTGAGCATCGTATCGGCGTGATAGAGCACTTGTCAACATTGGTGGCCAAGCCTGACGCCCCCGCGAAGACGTCCAGTATCTGTCTGATGTAAGAGAATTCCAGTGGCCGGGGCGCTAGGAAGACGACGAGGTCGTCCGCATAGATGGACGTCCGGAACTTAATTGTGTTCCCAGGCAGAGGAAGCAGCTGTCCCCGGCGGTCAGCTTCATTGATGAGAGCGTTGAGGACCTCCATGACAATGATGAACAACGATGGTGAGAGAGGGTCACCCTGCCATAGTCCGCGAGCATGATAGATCGTCTTCCCGGACGCCCATTGATCAACAATCAACACTTGTTAGTTGCCGTGGATAGCATATACGATACCCAGTCCCTCCACCGCTCGGAAACCCCAGCTCCTCCATGACCTCCAGCAAAACGGCCAACACCCGTGTCAAAAGCCTTTGCGAGATCAAACCTTAAGAGCAATCGTGGGGATGCCGGCGCCCAATGGCAGCCACCGCTATGTGGAGCTGGACAGTTCTGAATTTCTCATGTATTCGCCTTCCCCTGATGAATGTCGTCTTGTTGATCCTAATAAGGTCTGGCATGTAGGGCTGCAGTCTCATCGCTAGGGTCTTGGCGAACAGCTTCCCAATGGAGTGAATTAGGCTGATCGATCTGTAGTCTTTGAGCCCTTCTGGAGAGCTGGTCTTATGCAGCAGCACCATTGCCGCCTCATTGATGCGGTTAAAATCTCTAAAGTCCAGCTCCCACAGTGCCTGGAATGCCCGTAGAATGTCGGCGCGGACCACCGACCAAGTAGCCTTCAGGAAGGCCGCTCCGAAGCCGTCCGGTCCAGGAGCCCGGTCCGAGGGGGAGTCCTTAACCGCGCGCACGATCTCATCAGCCGAGAAGGGTGCCTCAAGAGAGTGAAGATCAATGTGCGGCAGGTGCAGTTGTGCGAGGTTGATTCGGTGCGTCCGGATAAAAGGCGTCCCCAATATCGCATTGTAGTAGTCGTAGAGGATCTCCTCCTTCGCCTCATCCTCCGTAAATGTGTGGCCCTCATGCGTGATGGCCAGCATGTAGTTCTTCCGTCGTCGGTGGCACGCTTGGAGGTGGAAGAAGCATGTGCATGCGTCCCCCTCGCGCAGTTGCCGAACCTTGGCACGCTGACGGGCCATGGTTCTGGCGAGCGAAGCTAGGCCGAGGACATGCGCCTTCAGGTCGCGGTGCAGGACGAGCTCTCCTGCAGATAGTTGCCTCGTCTCCTGCGCGACGTCAAAGGCCTGGATGATGGTACGCGCACTACTGGAGAACGGGCCTTTAGCCCCGGTCGAAAATGGCCTTTAGCCCCGGGCATGCAGCCGGGGCTAAGGAATCGGGACTAAAGGCCCGACCTTTAGCCCCGGTTCCCGGCCCCGGGGCTAAAGGGGGGACCTTTAGCCCCGGTTGGTAATACCAACCGGGACTAAAGAGGGGACCTTTAGCCCCGGTTGGTATTACCAACCGGGACTAAAGACTGGCCTCTTTAGTCCCGGTTGGTATTACCAACCGGGGCTAAAGACCTTTTTTCTTTTTTCTTTTTCTTTTCTTTTTTCTTTTCAATTGGCTATTGTTTTTAGTTTTTCAATTACATTAGGTTTTCTAATACGTTTTCTTCGATGCTAATATATTACATTAGGATTTCTAATACGTATTCTTCGCTGCTAATGTATGTATCCACATATATATACACATAAAATTTACAATTACACACATAAAATATGAAACTATATATATGGGCTAGCTATACATATTATGTGTATAATATTTTTATGCACATAAAATTTACAGCATTATCCATGCATCCTTGGTATTTACAACACAAATATTGACCGTCACTTAAATGTCATACAAATGGTCGTCTTGGTTTGGTTTCATTGGTTCTTCCGGGTTATAGTAGAACTCGGTGCCGGCTTTGAGGACATGGTCATTAAGAACTCCTGCGATTGTCTCTTGAATTCCTTTCAGGCGCACCATGTCCAACACCTGGTTCTTCAACCATAGCTCCTTCTGTCTCTCTAGAGGAGTTCTTTTGGCATACACCGAGAGAAAGTCGCAAACATAGTACCCACACAAATTGTTCCCTGGTGGTTGCCGTAGAACCCACTGCAAGATGTAAAAAGATATTACTCTCATCATCTCGCGCGTGTGATGAAAGCATGCTACAGTGGTAAAGATGCGGGGAGCTAGTACTACTTACTTGCAATTGGATAGGACGAGGAAGTGTCGCCTTCAAATCCGGACGGTGTTTAGGAACGAACCAAGCCCAAACCCTGCACAATATAATATTGGATCGTAATTAACTATTGCAGATTTAAAGTGTAGAAATCAGTATTTAGAGATCGAAAGTTACCCCTGGATAATGTCTATGATATCTTGATAATCTCCCAGTGGTTTTCTCAACGAGTCATAGATTATCAATTGACTTTCGGAGAGATCGAAGACGATCAATATCCAGTGATAGCTGCATTAATTTGCTTATATAGTCAACATATATCATAGAAATTGAGTAAGTAAAAATAAATATGCACATGATAACAACACCCACCTAAAGTTGTATGGGAAGAGTATATATCTTTTGTTCTTTTGGTTCACCAAGAACCTTCGGAGATTCCTCCCTGTTTCATTTCTCCATATATCATAGGCGGGATCTTTCTTTGGGACCGAGAATACGATATATGGATCAATGAAACCAACCTCCTTGTCATTTCTACGTGCGAGGTCTCTCATCATGTTTCTGCATATGTATATAGGCACGCTAGCTAGTGTTAGCATAATTACATTTACATATACATATGCTAGAGTGAGATATAATTAAAACGAAGGATCACTTACAAACAGAAGAGGCTGACTAGAGATTTGTCTAGAGCATCCAGGTGGCATAGCTGGTGTAACTCATTGAATTGGATAAGTATAATGTCATCACCACGGAAGTAATGATGGTCTCTAATTCTGACGCATATCCAATCATCCGCTTTTTTGGTACACGCTGCCATGTACCACTGGTTTAACAAGTACATTTGAGTGCCAAGTTCTGTGAGGGCCGTAGGGTTGTATAGACTCTGGCCATATACATAATTCTTCTTCCACTGATCAACTTGCGGAGCAGTTTCAATGGGTGCTTCACCGAGCATTTGTGTCAAGGTTAGACCAGTTTCTGCGAAAAATGCATCAAGATGCTCAGGATTCACCTCAAGTTGTTCTAGCGCTTTCAAGTTAGAACCATATTCATTCACAACAAGCGGGGGCACTGATTGTTTCGATTGTTCCCCGAGCTGTGGGACACCCTTGCTTGCTCTCTTCTGTTTCTGCTTCGCCTCCTCAAGTGACTTGGTCATAGTGCGGTCATAGTCTGATGGTGGCGATTTCTTACGAGAATCACGCACTTTTTTCTGATGAGCATCCACCTTTTTCCTGAGCATATCAGGACGTACAAAAAGGTACGGCTTCTCTGGGGTTTTCTTTGCTTTTTGTTTAGCCTCGACGTCCGCCCAAAATTTGTCCAAATCTGCTTTCGCTGCAGCATTTGTTTCCTCATCAGTCATATCATAGGGAAGTTTTGTCTTCTGAGGAACAGCTTGATGTCTTTCTGCAGAGGCTTTCTTCTTTGGTGGCGGTGGGGCCGATGCCTTCATTTTTGTGGCTGGCCTCTTCTTTGATGGGGCCGGTGGCGGGGATGGAGCCCGTGGTGGAGGAGATGGGGCCGGTGGCGGGGATGGAGCCCGTGGTGGAGGAGATGGGGCCGGTGGCGGGGATGGAGCCCGTGGTGGAGATGGAGCCGGTCGTGGAGGGGATGGAGCCGATCGTGGAGGGGATGGATCCGGTGGGGATGTAGCTGTGTCTTTCACTGCATCGCCCGCAGCACTATGATGACTATGTGGTGAATGGATAATTGGACTTAGGTGCGGAGAGGTCCTGCTGTGAAAACAACATAGTATGAGTAAATAAATATTTAATTAAGTCAATACATAACTAGTGAAAAAATGTTTCATTGACTTTCATCTGCACCTAGGGTTAGTTTGCTGAGGAGGAGGAGGTGATGCCCCAGGAATAATGATATAGCGCTTACGCCAACATATGAATGCCTTCTCCGCTTCTCCTAAAGTCTTCTCACCATCACCTCCTTCAATGTCAAGAGTCACATTGCTATGCCCTTTCAATACTCTATCCACCGAGACACTAGCATAACCAGGTGGTACCAATGCCCCATGGCATCTTGGTGTCTTCGTAGGGTCAATAGGAGATACGACACCAATAGCCACCATTATTGTGTCATTCCCCTGTGGAATGTGCAGCTCACAGGTCGTGAGAGGATCAGTGATGTCATCCACGGGGAAGCGCAGCCCTGCGTCACCTTGAATCGTTGGCACCTCCGTGGAAGCACAACTGCTTTTCAACTGATCACCAGGGGTGCTGGTGTTGACTCCTGGCTCTGATGCGGATTGCCTTTGCAGGGAACTCACTGCTAACTGCACTTGCCTTTTGATTTCCTCACTCATTTTGTCTTCAAGTGCCTTTTCTCGCTCTACCGCTTCACGAGCCGCGGCCTGTGACTGAATAACCATTTCCTCCATCCTTCGCATCCGCTCTACCTCCTCCTGCCTCTTTCTTTTGCGGCTTCTATAGGTATCTTTGTCTTGTGGGAAGGCATGCTCCCACGACACCTCCCCATAGCCTCTTGTTCTCCCACCATGTTCAGGATTCTCTAGGGCGTACGTAAGCTCATCCTTTTCTCTGTTCGGCTGCCACGTGCCACTGTTAGCCATGTCTCGAGCATAAGCTAGTCTTTCTGCTGCTCTTTGGAGTTTTGTGCCATACACTACCCCTCCTGTCTGTAGGTCCAGACTTCCTCCATGACCAAAAAACCAATACTTGGCGCGCTCAGGCCAGTTTATTGATTCTGGTTCGATGCCCTTGGCTAGAATCTCCCGTTCCATTTTTTCCCACTTGGGAATGGCACTCTTGTAGCCACCTGATCCCAAGTGATGGTGGTATTGTTTTTGTTGGGCATTCTGTTGGTTCCTTCTGACACGTGCCTCACCCTCTTCTGATTTCTTGAATTCTACAAACTCATCCCAAAAAGGCCTCAACTTGACGTAGGCCTTGGTGTTAAAATCTGGAGTTAGGTCCTTCTTGATAAATGTGTTGTACAATTTCTTCTTCCAGCCCTGGAATAGTGTTGCCATTTTCTTCATAGCCCAATCCCGAACTCTTGCCTTCAAATTTCTATCTTCTGTTTCAAGCGTGAAATGTGCAAGGACATCTTGCCAAACCAGTTCCTTATCACGATCAGAGACAAAACTTATATGAGGAGCACTTCTCTTTCCTTCCATTCACGAGCATTGATCGGGATCTTATCCCTTACGAGATACCCACAGTGGTTAACGAATTTCTGTGCATGTTCTCCAAGCACTTGACCTGTTTCCTCGTTGAATTCTGAGATAATGTATCGGCCATCCAACGGCTTCTTCGGACCTCGTACGGTCCTACTCTTCCCGGTAGTCGTTGTCGATCCAGAGGGCTACGTATGTAGGAACAGTAGATTATAAATACATTTACAAATTGATTAGAATTTTATGTGCTCATAGAGATTGTAGGTATACCTCGCCAGTATTTTCTTGCATAATTTCTTCATAATCGATAAAGTATTGACTGCCGTCATCTACTTCTTGATTATTGTTATCGTCACCTGCTACATCTGGGTTAGCGGCGCTGTTGATTAATTCGTACATTTCCTCCTCCATGTTGTCAACTGGGTCGGCCATTTCTGCGAATAACATGGAGGATAATAAACACCATATTTTTGCAAATAACGTATATTCATACAGACCATGGAGGATAAAGACCAGGGTTAAGGGTTAGGGTTTAGGGTTTAGGGTTAGGGTTAGGGTTAGGGTTAGGGTTAGGGTTAGGGTTAGGGGTTAGGGGTTAGGGGTTAGGGTTAGGGTTAGGGGTTAGGGTTAGGGGTTAGGGTTAGGGGTTAGGGTTTAGGGGTTAGGGTTTAGGGTTAGGGGTTAGGGTTAGGGTTAGGGGTTAGGGTTAGGGGTTAGGGTTTAGGGGTTAGGGGTTAGGGTAGGGTTGGGTAGGGGTTAGGGTTAGGGGTTAGTTAGGGGTTAGGGGTTACGGTTAGGGGTTAGGGTTTAGGGTTAGGGTTTAGGGTTAGGGTTAGGGTTAGGGGTTAGGGTTAGGGGTTGGGGTTAGGTAGGGTTTGGGGTTAGGTTTGGGTTTCGGGTTTGGGGTTTGGTTTAGGGTTAGTGTTTGGGGTTGGGTTTGGGTTTAGGGTTAGGGTTTGGGGTTTCGGGTTTGGGGTTAGTTAGGGTTAGTGTTTGGGGTTAGTGTTTGGGGTTTAGGGTTAGGGGTTGGGTTTGGGTTAGGGTTGGGGTTTGGGGTTTAGTGTTGGGGTTTCGGGTTTGGGTTAGGGTATCGGGTTTAGTGTTTGGGGTTTCGGGTTTGGGGTTTAGGGTTAGGGGTTTGGGGTTTAGGGTTTAGGGTTCGGGGTTTAGGGTTTGGGGTTTCGGGTTTGGGGTTTCAGGTTTCGGGTCTAGGTTTTGACAACATTAAAAATAACGTATATTCATAAAGACCATATTCATAAAAATAATACTATGGACATAAACATATGTAAGTGATTATTCCATAAACATATACATGACCGATTTAAGTAAATGTTTACATATCATATCTAAGTGAACAAAAAAATATATATCTAAGTGATTTTTCCATAAACATATATATGTAAATATATCTAAGTGAACCAAAATATATCTTCTTTGGTGGCGGTGGGGCCGATGCCTTCATTTTTGTGGCTGGCCTCTTCTTTGATGGGGCCGGTGGCGGGGATGGAGCCCGTGGTGGAGGAGATGGGGCCGGTGGCGGGGATGGAGCCCGTGGTGGAGGAGATGGGGCCGGTGGCGGGGATGGAGCCCGTGGTGGAGATGGAGCCGGTCGTGGAGGGGATGGAGCCGATCGTGGAGGGGATGGATCCGGTGGGGATGTAGCTGTGTCTTTCACTGCATCGCCCGCAGCACTATGATGACTATGTGGTGAATGGATAATTGGACTTAGGTGCGGAGAGGTCCTGCTGTGAAAACAACATAGTATGAGTAAATAATTATTTAATTAAGTCAATACATAACTAGTGAAAAAATGTTTCATTGACTTTCATCTGCACCTAGGGTTAGTTTGCTGAGGAGGAGGAGGTGATGCCCCAGGAATAATGATATAGCGCTTACGCCAACATATGAATGCCTTCTCCGCTTCTCCTAAAGTCTTCTCACCATCACCTCCTTCAATGTCAAGAGTCACATTGCTATGCCCTTTCAATACTCTATCCACCGAGACACTAGCATAACCAGGTGGTACCAATGCCTCATGGCATCTTGGTGTCTTCGTAGGGTCAATAGGAGATACGACACCAATAGCCACCATTATTGTGTCATTCCCCTGTGGAATGTGCAGCTCACAGGTCGTGAGAGGATCAGTGATGTCATCCACGGGGAAGCGCAGCCCTGCGTCACCTTGAATCGTTGGCACCTCCGTGGAAGCACAACTGCTTTTCAACTGATCACCAGGGGTGCTGGTGTTGACTCCTGGCTCTGATGCGGATTGCCTTTGCAGGGAACTCACTGCTAACTGCACTTGCCTTTTGATTTCCTCACTCATTTTGTCTTCAAGTGCCTTTTCTCGCTCTACCGCTTCACGAGCCGCGGCCTGTGACTGAATAACCATTTCCTCCATCCTTCGCATCCGCTCTACCTCCTCCTGCCTCTTTCTTTTGCGGCTTCTATAGGTATCTTTGTCTTGTGGGAAGGCATGCTCCCACGACACCTCCCCATAGCCTCTTGTTCTCCCACCATGTTCAGGATTCTCTAGGGCGTACGTAAGCTCATCCTTTTCTCTGTTCGGCTGCCACGTGCCACTGTTAGCCATGTCTCGAGCATAAGCTAGTCTTTCTGCTGCTCTTTGGAGTTTTGTGCCATACACTACCCCTCCTGTCTGTAGGTCCAGACTTCCTCCATGACCAAAAAACCAATACTTGGCGCGCTCAGGCCAGTTTATTGATTCTGGTTCGATGCCCTTGGCTAGAATCTCCCGTTCCATTTTTTCCCACTTGGGAATGGCACTCTTGTAGCCACCTGATCCCAAGTGATGGTGGTATTGTTTTTGTTGGGCATTCTGTTGGTTCCTTCTGACACGTGCCTCACCCTCTTCTGATTTCTTGAATTCTACAAACTCATCCCAAAAAGGCCTCAACTTGACGTAGGCCTTGGTGTTAAAATCTGGAGTTAGGTCCTTCTTGATAAATGTGTTGTACAATTTCTTCTTCCAGCCCTGGAATAGTGTTGCCATTTTCTTCATAGCCCAATCCCGAACTCTTGCCTTCAAATTTCTATCTTCTGTTTCAAGCGTGAAATGTGCAAGGACATCTTGCCAAACCAGTTCCTTATCACGATCAGAGACAAAACTTATATGAGGAGCACTTCTCTTTTCCTTCCATTCACGAGCATTGATCGGGATCTTATCCCTTACGAGATACCCACAGTGGTTAACGAATTTCTGTGCATGTTCTCCAAGCACTTGACCTGTTTCCTCGTTGAATTCTGAGATAATGTATCGGCCATCCAACGGCTTCTTCGGACCTCGTACGGTCCTACTCTTCCCGGTAGTCGTTGTCGATCCAGAGGGCTACGTATGTAGGAACAGTAGATTATAAATACATTTACAAATTGATTAGAATTTTATGTGCTCATAGAGATTGTAGGTATACCTCGCCAGTATTTTCTTGCATAATTTCTTCATAATCGATAAAGTATTGACTGCCGTCATCTACTTCTTGATTATTGTTATCGTCACCTGCTACATCTGGGTTAGCGGCGCTGTTGATTAATTCGTACATTTCCTCCTCCATGTTGTCAACTGGGTCGGCCATTTCTGCGAATAACATGGAGGATAATAAACACCATATTTTTTCAAATAACGTATATTCATACAGACCATGGAGAATGAAGACCATGGAGGGTTAAGGGTTTAGGGTTTAGGGTTTAGGGTTTAGGGATTAGGGTTTAGGGTTTAGGGTTAAGGGTTAAGGGTTAGGGGTTAGGTGTTAGGGTCTAGGGGTTAGGGTTTTGGGTTAAGGGTTAAGGGGTTAGGGTTAAGGGGTTTGGGGTTTAGGGGTTAGGTGTTAGGGTCTAGGGTTTAGGAGTTAGGGTTAAGGGGTTAGGGTTAAGGGGTTAGGGTTTAGGGGTTAGGTGTTAGGGTCTAGGGGTTAGGGTTTAGGGGTTAGGGTTAAGGGGTTAGTGTTAAGGGGTTAGGTGTTACGGTCTAGGGGTTAGGGTTTAGGGGTTAGGGTTTAGGGTTAGGGTTTAGGGTTAAGGGGTTAGGGTTAGGGGTTTGGGGTTTAGGGTTTAGGGTTTGGGGTTTAGTGTTTGGGGTTTCGGGTTTGGGGTTTAGTGTTTAGGGTTTAGTGTTTGGGGTTTCGGGTTTGGGGTTTAGGGTTAGGGGTTTGGGGTTTCGGGTTTGGGGTTTAGTGTTTAGGGTTTAGTGTTTGGGGTTTAGTGTTTGGGGTTTAGGGTTAGGGGTTTGGGGTTTGGGTTTAGGGTTTGGGGTTTGGGGTTTAGTGTTTGGGGTTTCGGGTTTGGGGTTTAGGGTATCGGGTTTAGTGTTTGGGGTTTCGGGTTTGGGGTTTAGGGTTAGGGGTTTGGGGTTTAGGGTTTAGGGTTCGGGGTTTAGGGTTTGGGGTTTCGGGTTTGGGGTTTCAGGTTTCGGGTCTAGGTTTTGACAACATTAAAAATAACGTATATTCATAAAGACCATATTCATAAAAATAATACTATGGACATAAACATATGTAAGTGATTATTCCATAAACATATACATGACCGATTTAAGTAAATGTTTACATATCATATCTAAGTGAACAAAAAAATATATATCTAAGTGATTTTTCCATAAACATATATATGTAAATATATCTAAGTGAACCAAAATATATCTTCTTTGGTGGCGGTGGGGCCGATGCCTTCATTTTTGTGGCTGGCCTCTTCTTTGATGGGGCCGGTGGCGGGGATGGAGCCCGTGGTGGAGGAGATGGGGCCGGTGGCGGGGATGGAGCCCGTGGTGGAGGAGATGGGGCCGGTGGCGGGGATGGAGCCCGTGGTGGAGATGGAGCCGGTCGTGGAGGGGATGGAGCCGATCGTGGAGGGGATGGATCCGGTGGGGATGTAGCTGTGTCTTTCACTGCATCGCCCGCAGCACTATGATGACTATGTGGTGAATGGATAATTGGACTTAGGTGCGGAGAGGTCCTGCTGTGAAAACAACATAGTATGAGTAAATAATTATTTAATTAAGTCAATACATAACTAGTGAAAAAATGTTTCATTGACTTTCATCTGCACCTAGGGTTAGTTTGCTGAGGAGGAGGAGGTGATGCCCCAGGAATAATGATATAGCGCTTACGCCAACATATGAATGCCTTCTCCGCTTCTCCTAAAGTCTTCTCACCATCACCTCCTTCAATGTCAAGAGTCACATTGCTATGCCCTTTCAATACTCTATCCACCGAGACACTAGCATAACCAGGTGGTACCAATGCCTCATGGCATCTTGGTGTCTTCGTAGGGTCAATAGGAGATACGACACCAATAGCCACCATTATTGTGTCATTCCCCTGTGGAATGTGCAGCTCACAGGTCGTGAGAGGATCAGTGATGTCATCCACGGGGAAGCGCAGCCCTGCGTCACCTTGAATCGTTGGCACCTCCGTGGAAGCACAACTGCTTTTCAACTGATCACCAGGGGTGCTGGTGTTGACTCCTGGCTCTGATGCGGATTGCCTTTGCAGGGAACTCACTGCTAACTGCACTTGCCTTTTGATTTCCTCACTCATTTTGTCTTCAAGTGCCTTTTCTCGCTCTACCGCTTCACGAGCCGCGGCCTGTGACTGAATAACCATTTCCTCCATCCTTCGCATCCGCTCTACCTCCTCCTGCCTCTTTCTTTTGCGGCTTCTATAGGTATCTTTGTCTTGTGGGAAGGCATGCTCCCACGACACCTCCCCATAGCCTCTTGTTCTCCCACCATGTTCAGGATTCTCTAGGGCGTACGTAAGCTCATCCTTTTCTCTGTTCGGCTGCCACGTGCCACTGTTAGCCATGTCTCGAGCATAAGCTAGTCTTTCTGCTGCTCTTTGGAGTTTTGTGCCATACACTACCCCTCCTGTCTGTAGGTCCAGACTTCCTCCATGACCAAAAAACCAATACTTGGCGCGCTCAGGCCAGTTTATTGATTCTGGTTCGATGCCCTTGGCTAGAATCTCCCGTTCCATTTTTTCCCACTTGGGAATGGCACTCTTGTAGCCACCTGATCCCAAGTGATGGTGGTATTGTTTTTGTTGGGCATTCTGTTGGTTCCTTCTGACACGTGCCTCACCCTCTTCTGATTTCTTGAATTCTACAAACTCATCCCAAAAAGGCCTCAACTTGACGTAGGCCTTGGTGTTAAAATCTGGAGTTAGGTCCTTCTTGATAAATGTGTTGTACAATTTCTTCTTCCAGCCCTGGAATAGTGTTGCCATTTTCTTCATAGCCCAATCCCGAACTCTTGCCTTCAAATTTCTATCTTCTGTTTCAAGCGTGAAATGTGCAAGGACATCTTGCCAAACCAGTTCCTTATCACGATCAGAGACAAAACTTATATGAGGAGCACTTCTCTTTTCCTTCCATTCACGAGCATTGATCGGGATCTTATCCCTTACGAGATACCCACAGTGGTTAACGAATTTCTGTGCATGTTCTCCAAGCACTTGACCTGTTTCCTCGTTGAATTCTGAGATAATGTATCGGCCATCCAACGGCTTCTTCGGACCTCGTACGGTCCTACTCTTCCCGGTAGTCGTTGTCGATCCAGAGGGCTACGTATGTAGGAACAGTAGATTATAAATACATTTACAAATTGATTAGAATTTTATGTGCTCATAGAGATTGTAGGTATACCTCGCCAGTATTTTCTTGCATAATTTCTTCATAATCGATAAAGTATTGACTGCCGTCATCTACTTCTTGATTATTGTTATCGTCACCTGCTACATCTGGGTTAGCGGCGCTGTTGATTAATTCGTACATTTCCTCCTCCATGTTGTCAACTGGGTCGGCCATTTCTGCGAATAACATGGAGGATAATAAACACCATATTTTTTCAAATAACGTATATTCATACAGACCATGGAGAATGAAGACCATGGAGGGTTAAGGGTTTAGGGTTTAGGGTTTAGGGTTTAGGGATTAGGGTTTAGGGTTTAGGGTTAAGGGTTAAGGGTTAGGGGTTAGGTGTTAGGGTCTAGGGGTTAGGGTTTTGGGTTAAGGGTTAAGGGGTTAGGGTTAAGGGGTTTGGGGTTTAGGGGTTAGGTGTTAGGGTCTAGGGTTTAGGAGTTAGGGTTAAGGGGTTAGGGTTAAGGGTTAGGGTTTAGGGGTTAGGTGTTAGGGTCTAGGGGTTAGGGTTTAGGGGTTAGGGTTAAGGGGTTAGTGTTAAGGGGTTAGGTGTTACGGTCTAGGGGTTAGGGTTTAGGGGTTAGGGTTTAGGGTTAGGGTTAGGGTTAAGGGGTTAGGGTTAGGGGTTTGGGGTTTAGGGTTTAGGGTTTGGGGTTTAGTGTTTGGGGTTTCGGGTTTGGGGTTTAGTGTTTAGGGTTTAGTGTTTGGGGTTTCGGGTTTGGGGTTTAGGGTTAGGGGTTTGGGGTTTCGGGTTTGGGGTTTAGTGTTTAGGGTTTAGTGTTTGGGGTTTAGTGTTTGGGGTTTAGGGTTAGGGGTTTGGGGTTTGGGTTTAGGGTTTGGGGTTTGGGTTTAGTGTTTGGGGTTTCGGGTTTGGGGTTTAGGGTATCGGGTTTAGTGTTTGGGGTTTCGGGTTTGGGGTTTAGGGTTAGGGGTTTGGGGTTTAGGGTTTAGGGTTCGGGGTTTAGGGTTTGGGGTTTCGGGTTTGGGGTTTCAGGTTTCGGGTCTAGGTTTTGACAACATTAAAAATAACGTATATTCATAAAGACCATATTCATAAAAATAATACTATGGACATAAACATATGTAAGTGATTATTCCATAAACATATACATGACCGATTTAAGTAAATGTTTACATATCATATCTAAGTGAACAAAAAAATATATATCTAAGTGATTTTTCCATAAACATATATATGTAAATATATCTAAGTGAACCAAAATATATCTTCTTGGTGGCGGTGGGGCCGATGCCTTCATTTTTGTGGCTGGCCTCTCTTGATGGGGGCCGGTGGCGGGGATGGAGCCCGTGGTGGAGGAGATGGGGCCGGTGGCGGGGATGGAGCCCGTGGTGGAGGAGATGGGGCCGGTGGAGGGGATGGAGCCGTGGTGGAGATGGAGCCGGTCGTGGAGGGGATGGAGCCATCGTGGAGGGGATGGATCGGTGGGGATGTAGCTGTGTCTTTCACTGCATCGCCCCGCAGCAGACTATGATGACTATGTGGTGAATGGATAATTGGACTTAGGTGCGGAGAGGTCCTGCTGTGAAAACAACATAGTATGAGTAAATAATTATTTAATTAAGTCAATACATAACTAGTGAAAAAATGTTTCATTGACTTTCATCTGCACCTAGGGTTAGTTTGCTGAGGAGGAGGAGGTGATGCCCCAGGAATAATGATATAGCGCTTACGCCAACATATGAATGCCTTCTCCGCTTCTCCTAAAGTCTTCTCACCATCACCTCCTTCAATGTCAAGAGTCACATTGCTATGCCCTTTCAATACTCTATCCACCGAGACACTAGCATAACCAGGTGGTACCAATGCCTCATGGCATCTTGGTGTCTTCGTAGGGTCAATAGGAGATACGACACCAATAGCCACCATTATTGTGTCATTCCCCTGTGGAATGTGCAGCTCACAGGTCGTGAGAGGATCAGTGATGTCATCCACGGGGAAGCGCAGCCCTGCGTCACCTTGAATCGTTGGCACCTCCGTGGAAGCACAACTGCTTTTCAACTGATCACCAGGGGTGCTGGTGTTGACTCCTGGCTCTGATGCGGATTGCCTTTGCAGGGAACTCACTGCTAACTGCACTTGCCTTTTGATTTCCTCACTCATTTTGTCTTCAAGTGCCTTTTCTCGCTCTACCGCTTCACGAGCCGCGGCCTGTGACTGAATAACCATTTCCTCCATCCTTCGCATCCGCTCTACCTCCTCCTGCCTCTTTCTTTTGCGGCTTCTATAGGTATCTTTGTCTTGTGGGAAGGCATGCTCCCACGACACCTCCCCATAGCCTCTTGTTCTCCCACCATGTTCAGGATTCTCTAGGGCGTACGTAAGCTCATCCTTTTCTCTGTTCGGCTGCCACGTGCCACTGTTAGCCATGTCTCGAGCATAAGCTAGTCTTTCTGCTGCTCTTTGGAGTTTTGTGCCATACACTACCCCTCCTGTCTGTAGGTCCAGACTTCCTCCATGACCAAAAAACCAATACTTGGCGCGCTCAGGCCAGTTTATTGATTCTGGTTCGATTGCCCTTGGCTAGAATCTCCCGTTCCATTTTTTCCCACTTGGGAATGGCACTCTTGTAGCCACCTGATCCCAAGTGATGGTGGTATTGTTTTTGTTGGGCATTCTGTTGGTTCCTTCTGACACGTGCCTCACCCTCTTCTGATTTCTTGAATTCTACAAACTCATCCCAAAAAGGCCTCAACTTGACGTAGGCCTTGGTGTTAAAATCTGGAGTTAGGTCCTTCTTGATAAATGTGTTGTACAATTTCTTCTTCCAGCCCTGGAATAGTGTTGCCATTTTCTTCATAGCCCAATCCCGAACTCTTGCCTTCAAATTTCTATCTTCTGTTTCAAGCGTGAAATGTGCAAGGACATCTTGCCAAACCAGTTCCTTATCACGATCAGAGACAAAACTTATATGAGGAGCACTTCTCTTTTCCTTCCATTCACGAGCATTGATCGGGATCTTATCCCTTACGAGATACCCACAGTGGTTAACGAATTTCTGTGCATGTTCTCCAAGCACTTGACCTGTTTCCTCGTTGAATTCTGAGATAATGTATCGGCCATCCAACGGCTTCTTCGGACCTCGTACGGTCCTACTCTTCCCGGTAGTCGTTGTCGATCCAGAGGGCTACGTATGTAGGAACAGTAGATTATAAATACATTTACAAATTGATTAGAATTTTATGTGCTCATAGAGATTGTAGGTATACCTCGCCAGTATTTTCTTGCATAATTTCTTCATAATCGATAAAGTATTGACTGCCGTCATCTACTTCTTGATTATTGTTATCGTCACCTGCTACATCTGGGTTAGCGGCGCTGTTGATTAATTCGTACATTTCCTCCTCCATGTTGTCAACTGGGTCGGCCATTTCTGCGAATAACATGGAGGATAATAAACACCATATTTTTTCAAATAACGTATATTCATACAGACCATGGAGAATGAAGACCATGGAGGGTTAAGGGTTTAGGGTTTAGGGTTTAGGGTTTAGGGATTAGGGTTTAGGGTTTAGGGTTAAGGGTTAAGGGTTAGGGGTTAGGTGTTAGGGTCTAGGGGTTAGGGTTTTGGGTTAAGGGTTAAGGGGTTAGGGTTAAGGGGTTTGGGGTTTAGGGGTTAGGTGTTAGGGTCTAGGGTTTAGGGGTTAGGGTTAAGGGGTTAGGGTTAAGGGTTAGGGTTTAGGGGTTAGGTGTTAGGGTCTAGGGGTTAGGGTTTAGGGGTTAGGGTTAAGGGGTTAGTGTTAAGGGGTTAGGTGTTACGGTCTAGGGGTTAGGGTTTAGGGGTTAGGGTTTAGGGTTAGGGTTTAGGGTTAAGGGGTTAGGGTTAGGGGTTTGGGGTTTAGGGTTTAGGGTTTGGGGTTTAGTGTTTGGGGTTTCGGGTTTGGGGTTTAGTGTTTAGGGTTTAGTGTTTGGGGTTTCGGGTTTGGGGTTTAGGGTTAGGGGTTTGGGGTTTCGGGTTTGGGGTTTAGTGTTTAGGGTTTAGTGTTTGGGGTTTAGTGTTTGGGGTTTAGGGTTAGGGGTTTGGGGTTTGGGTTTAGGGTTTGGGGTTTGGGGTTTAGTGTTTGGGGTTTCGGGTTTGGGGTTTAGGGTATCGGGTTTAGTGTTTGGGGTTTCGGGTTTGGGGTTTAGGGTTAGGGGTTTGGGGTTTAGGGTTTAGGGTTCGGGGTTTAGGGTTTGGGGTTTCGGGTTGGGGTTTCAGGTTTCGGGTCTAGGTTTTGACAACATTAAAAATAACGTATATTCATAAAGACCATATTCATAAAAATAATACTATGGACATAAACATATGTAAGTGATTATTCCATAAACATATACATGACCGATTTAAGTAAATGTTTACATATCATATCTAAGTGAACAAAAAAATATATATCTAAGTGATTTTTCCATAAACATATATATGTAAATATATCTAAGTGAACCAAAATATATCTAAGTCATTATTCCTCCTCCATCTATCACATAGGACACACCGTTGACGAGAGGACGACGACGGACGGCGGCGAGGATGACGTTGCGGTGAGGAGGTGAGCACGACGACGGACGACGACGAGGATGACGTTGCGGTGAAGATGACGACGGACGGCAGACGACGGCGAGGTCAACGCGACCAATCTCTTTTTATCTACATGTGTAAACATATATTTTGTTAGGGTAAAAATATTTTCTATAAATATTTTCTACAAATGTCCGTTCCTTGCAAAGGAACACAAGATTTATATATTCATATTCTACATATGTACCGTAATAGGCATGAATATATATATATCATTTTCTGTTTTACTATAAATATATTTATATTTATATTCATTTTCTATATATATCATTTTCTGTTTTTCTATAAATATATTTCTCTTCATATTCATTATATATATATCATTTTCTGTTTTCTATATAAATTCTTTTTCTATTTTTTCACACACGCACAAACACCACTTCACAGCACGCCGCGCACACACAACACTTGACAGCACGCGGCCGAGCACACAGCACACACACTTCGCACAGCACACACGCGCACTTCATCACACAGCGCGCGGCCGAGCACAGTGCAGCAGCGCGCACCTCCGGCGAGGACAGAGAACGGCGGCGCGGCGACGAACGGCGAACGGCGCGAGGGAGCAAATTGCGGCGAACGGCGAGGACGACGCGACGGTGGCGCGGCAACGACGAGCTCGACGGAGGGAGGCCGAGGGCGCGCGGTGGCGAGGGAGGCCGAGGGCGCACGACAACGAGGGAGGCCGAGGGCGCACGGCGGCGAGGGAGGCCGAGGGCACCGCGGACGACGGCGAGGGAGGCCGAGGATACCGCGGGCGACGACGAGGGAGGCGAGGATGACGACGAGAGGGAGAGGACGAGACGACACGGCGGCGCTGGAGACGGCGATGGAGACGAAGGACGGCGGCGCACTAACGTTGATCTGAGGAAGGAGAAGGGCACTATGCCCTATATACCCGGGCAACATTTAGTCCCGGGCGGTGGCACCACCCGGGACTAAAAGACCTTTAGTCCCGGGGCGTAAGCCCGCCCGGGACTAAAGGCTTGGACCTTTAGTCCCGGGCGGGCTTACGCCCCGGGACTAAAGGCACCTTTAGTCCCGGGTGGTGCCACCGCCCGGGACTAAAGCTTTTTTTCCCGCCACTGTTTTGGGCTTTTTCTATTCTGGTTTTTGTATTAGCTACCTTTAGTCCCGGGCGGGCTTACGCCCCGGGACTAAAGGTTCCTTTAGTCCCGGGTGGTTCTATCGCCCGGGACTAAAGGTTTTTTTCCCGTCTGTATTTTGGGTTTTGTATTAGGTTTTGACTATATTAATATGCTGTAATATTTGTTAATTGCATAGTAAATTAAATATTAGGTATAAAATTACTTAAAAATGACAGTTGTATTTCCTTTTACCTTATTGTATAGTAGAAAAATTTGTAACATAAATCCTTTTCTTTTCTTATAATAATGAATATAAATGTAAATAACAATTCATATTTTGTTAATGCAAAAATATAATGTTAAATTTAAATATCTGAAACAACTGGTTCTCGATAGGAAGATTATTTTTGCATTATCTGAACGTTAAATTTTGGGTTATTTATCTTTCATTGTCCAAATGCACGATAGCGAAATTCACTGTTAAATTGCAGTTTAATTTAAAAAGATAAATTTGTGTAGTTCATATACGTTTCTGTGTCGTATTAGTCTCAAACTTTTTCTTAGGCTGTCACGTGGCACGGGTGAGGCAACCAACAAGTTTGTGATTTTTCGGAGGTGAAATTCACCAACTTTTATCTCATTCGGCATAGAAAAAAATGTAATAATTAAAATAATGATCAGAAAAATCTAACACCACTTGTGGGGCATCAATTTGGGCTCATATGCTTGCCAAAAATAAATCAAGTCATTTCAACACCGACATCAACGAACCATGACTATGCATAATCATTATTAGTTACACAAAAACTATAATATATATCAAGCGGGTACACTGGTGATCTTTTTCTTGACGTATGTTCCTTGGTTATGATCATGTCGTAACCATGGAGTCTCCTCAGCATTTAGCAGGATGCTTGGGTCTTTGGTCACACTGAAGGGCGGTATTCGGTCATCCCTTTCATAATCTTCTGACATGTCTGACTTGTCCTCAATTCCCACGATGTTTCTTCTTCCTGAAAGAACTATGTGGCGTTTTGGCTCTTTGGTTGATTTATCATCATTTTTCCCTCTCTTGGGTTTTGTAGACATGTCTTTCACGTAGAACACCTGAGTCACATCAGCAGCAAGGACGAATGGTTCATCTTTGTATCCAATATTGTTGAGATCCACTGTTGTCATTCCATACTCCTTGTCAACTGTTACTCCGGATCCGGTAGCCTTGACCCATTGGCATCGAAACAAAGGGACTTTAAAATTAGGTGCGTAGTCTAGTTCCCAAATCTCCTCTATGCGGCCATAATATGTTTGCCTCTTCCCAGATGGGTCTGTGGCATCTACGCGAACACCACTGTTTTGGTTCGTGCTCCTTTGATCTTGGGCAATGGTGTAAAATGTGTTTCCATTTATCTCATACCCTTTGTACGTGAGGATGTGCCATGACGGTTGCCTAGCCAACAAATATAGTTGCTCATCAATATTGTTATTACCCAGACATTCCTTTCGCAACCAAGTGCTAAAAGTATTCATGTGCTCACGTGTTATCCAAACTTCATTCTTCTCTGGAAATTGGGATCGTAGGAACTCCTTGTGTACATCGATATATGGATCCACCACGGTTGAGTTTTGAAGAACTGTGTAGTGCGCTTTATTGAAATAATCGTTCCCCGTATCGATATATGTTTTCTTCCCTAGTGTCCCCTTTCCACACAGCCTCCCCTCGTGCCGCGATTCAGGAACACCAATCGGGTCAAGGTCAGGAATGAAGTCAACACAGAACTCAATGACCTCCTCTGTCCCGTAGCCCTTGGCGATGCTTCCTTCTGGCCGAGCACGTTGGTGAACATATTTTTTCAGTACTCCCATAAACCTCTCAAAGGGGAACATGTTGTGTAGAAACACAGGACCGAGAATATGAATCTCCTTGACCAGGTGAACTAGGAGGTGTGTCATGATATTAAAGAAGGATGGAGGAAACACCAACTCAAAGCTCACAAGACATTGAACCACATCATTCTGTAGAGTAGCCAGTTCTAGTGGATTAATTGCCTTCTGAGAAATTGCATTGAGGAATGCACATAGCTTCACAGTGGCCAGACGTACATGTGGAGGTAGAATTCCTCTTAAAGCAACCAGAAGCAATTGCGTCATAAGCACGTGGCAGTCATGCGACTTTAAGTTTAGGAATTTCTTCTCTTGCATATTTATTATTCCCTTTATATTGGAGGAGAATCCAGATGGGACCTTGATGTTGTTTAGGCATTCAAACATGATTTCCTTCTCTTCATTGCTAAGAGTGTAGCTAGCAGGTCTTAAGTAATGGCGTCCATCATCTGTCTTCTCTGGATGTAGGTTGTCTCGTTCTTTCATGCGCTGCAACTCTTGTCGTGCTTCAAGTGTATCCTTAGACTTTCCATACACACCCATGAATCCTAGAAGGTTGACACAAAGATTCTTTGTCAGGTGCATCACGTCGATCGCGTGGCGGACCTCTAGTACATGCCAATAGGGTAGCTCCCAAAATATTGACTTCTTCTTCCACATGGGTGCGTGTCCCATAGCGTCTTTCGGAACAGGTTCACTGCCCGTCCCCTTTCCAAAGACTACTTTCACATCCTTGATCATCTCAAGTACATCTTCCCCAGTTCTGTTGCGAGGCTTGCTCCGATGGTCTGTCTCACCTTTAAAATGCTTGCCTTTCTTTCTAACCTGGTGATTCATCGAAAGAAATCGACGATGCCCAAGATACACTATCTTTCTACATTTTTTCAAATATACACTATCCATGTCATCAAAACAATGTGTGCATGCATTATATCCCTTGTTTGACTGTCCTGAAAGATTACTTAGAGCAGGCCAATCATTGATTGTTACGAACAACAATGCTCGCAGGTCAAAGTGTTCCTGTTTGTAATCATCCCACACACGTACACCTGATTTACTCCATAAAAGTAGGAGTTCCTCAACTAATGGCCTCAGGTAGACATCGATATCGTTGCCAGGCTGCCTCGGGCCTTGGATGAGCACTGGCATCATAATGAACTTCCGCTTCAAGCATAACCACGGAGGAAGGTTGTACATACATAGAGTAACAGGCCACGTGCTATGACTACTGCTCTGTTCCCCAAAAGGATTCATCCCGTCCGTACTTAAACCAAACCTTAAGTTTCTAGCGTCTTTTGCAAATTCCGGGAATTCTCTGTCTATTGCTCTCCACTGGGACCCATCTGCAGGGTGTCTCAACATGTTGTCTACCTTACGGTCTTCTTTGTGCCATCGCACCAACTTTGCATGGTCCTTGTTTCTGAACAGACGTTTCAGGCGTGGTATTATAGGAGCGTACCACATAACCTTGGCAGGGATTTTCTTCCGGGGACGTTCTTCACCCTCAACATCGCCAGGGTCATCTCGCCTGATCTTATATCGTGACGCTTTACATACAGGGCATTCATCCAAATTCTCGTATTCCTTGCCACGGTACAGGATGCAGTCATTAGGACATGCATGTATCTTCTGGATTTCTAAACCCAAAGGACAGACGACTTGTTTTGCTTCGTACGTAGTGCCGGGTAATTCGTTAGGCTTCGGAAGCATCTTTTGTTTTATAATCTTCAATAATTGTCCAAATGCCTTGTCAGATACACCATTTTGTGCCTTCCATTGTAGCAACTCAAGTGTTGTACCCAACTTTTTTTGTCCATCTGCAGCAGACGGATATAGTAATTTCCTGTGATCCTCTAGCATACAGTCAAACTTAGTCTTCTCCTTTTCACTTTCGCAATCTCTTTGTGCATCACGAATGACATCACCAAGAACATCATCTTCAGCGACTGTGTCTTCTGCACTTGCCTCTTCTTCACCTTCCTCCATTGCAGTATCACCAAAGTCACCGTATTGAGCAATAATGTCATCGTCAGGGTCCAATTGTTCTTCTTCACCTTCTTCCATCATAACCCCAGTTTCTCCATGCTTCGTCCAACAACTATAGTTTGGCATGAAACCCGACTTGAACAAGTGTGAGTGAAGACTCCTTGAGCTAGAATATTCCTTCGAATTATTACAAAGGGCACATGGGCAGCACATAAAACCATTCCACTTGTTTGCCTCGGCCACTCTTAAAAAATAATGCACGCCATCAATGAACTCTTTTGAGCGACGATCGGCATTGTACATCCAGTGACGTGTCATCGTCTGCATTATATGACATATCACATAATTATATCGATCTCTCGTTCTTATAAACAAATGAAATTATAAAATGACTGGCATGAAATTTAGTAAGAATCACTGGTGGCATAAAAGTAGTAGCAGTTGAACTTGTCTAATTAATTATTACATCAAGATAACAGTGCAGCCTAATCCATTTGGCCACAACCAAAGCAACTAACAACACCTGCACATTTTTCCCACATCACAGTCCAACAAGATGGGCTGTCTGCCACTCCAACCTGATAGGAAGGTAAGGTAGGGGTAGGTGCAGTAGGAATTGAGTTGATTCTTGAGTTGAAAGCCTCTAGAGCTGCAGAAGCTTCCTCAAAAGACTTGTACTTTTTATGCACAGCTCCCTTAACTTTGAGGACATACTGACTGCACTCAGCCCAGCTGGTGTAAATACCTGGCTTGGTGCCCACGAAAACAACATACCAAGCAGACATCCTTCTGCATTTTGTAAACTAAAGTATTATATATTTCTAATTTCTGTAAACTAATAATTTAAGTGATCTCTATTTCTCCAAAATAATAAAATAAACTAATTAAACCGGTCACATTTTGTAAACTAAAGTATTATATATTTCTAATTTCTGTAAACAAATGATTTAACTCATCTCTATTTCTCAAAAAAAAACTAATTAAACCGGTCACATTTTGTAAACTAAAGTATTATATATTTCTATTTTTTTGTCAACAAATGATTTAAATGATCTCTATTTCTCTAAAAGATTAAAATAAACTAATTAAACGGTCATATTTTATTTTTAGAGTAATAATTTGAACTATCAAGTCAATGAACTCAAAATAGCTACAAAAATAAAAAAACTTAAGCTAGTAACCTTTCAAGAAGTCGATGACGGTGTAGATGTGATGAAATAAATCAATCGCCGGAGATATGTTAACAAACAAAAATCACCGGAGAAGACAGCAAACAAGCAAGCAAGTGACTGAATGAAGAAAAAATGAAGACAGGAGCTCGGGCACGGCTGGAGGTGGAAGAACAGTTCAAATATAGGGAGAGACATTTAGCCCCGGTCCTTATTCCCAGCCGGGGCTAAATGCCAACATTTAGCCCCGGCTGGATACACCAACCGGGAAAAAACCTTTTAGTCCCGGTTGGTGTTACCAACCGGGGCTAAAGATACCTACATTTAGCCCCGGCTGGATACACCAACCGGGGCAAAACCTTTAGTCCCGGTTGGTGTTACCAACCGGGGCTAAAGGCCAGTCTTTAGCCCCGGTTGGTAACACCAACCGGGACTAAAGGCCCCTCTGACAATTGAGCCGTTGGGCTGGGGAACTTTAGCCCCGGTTGGTGTTACCAACCGGGGCTAAAGACCTTTCTAGTCCCGGGCGCAAATTTTTCCGTGACTAAAGCTGATTTTGCAAATCGTCCAAAGGCCTGTTCTCTAGTAGTGGCGCAGCTGCTAGCTGGAACCTGATGCAGCCTACTCTGGTGGCGCGCCAACTGCGTAGGGCTCGTGCCAAACGGCGTAGCTTGATGTCGATGGACTTGCACGCGTCGATAGCAAGGTCCGTTGGCCCCCAAGCGGCGGCGATGTTGTCCAGGAAACCATCAATTCTCGTCCAAGCCCGCTCGAAGCGGAAGCGGGGCACCGACCATGGGTGGGAATTTAGGACGAGAAGCAGTGGTGCGTGGTCAGAGCAGTCCGACGAGAGGCTCTTTAGATGGTGGTCCAGGTAAAGTTGTAGCCATTCCACCGACGCGAACACCCTGTCAAGGCGCTCTAGCGTGGGGTGGTCGCGGCCGTTGGACCATGTGAACATCCGCCCATGAAGGTGCAACTCATCAATCTCGAGCTCGTCGATGGCGTCCCGGAAAGCCCGCATAAGACCGCGGTGGAGCCTCCCATTGTTTTTGTCCGCAGCTTGGTAGATGAGGTTAAAGTCACCGCATACTAACCACGGCCCCGGGCATGCTGCACGATATCATGCAGTTCCTGTAGGAAGGAAGTCACTTTTTTCCGAGCGTAGGACCGGCCCATAAACGTTCGTTAGCCACCACTAGAGTTGTGGATTGGCCGTGTAGAGCGCAATGGATACTGAGAAGCGGCGAATGGAGGGTGAGGAGGCACGCCAGATGTCCCTGCGCCATGAGGTGCAGGCCCCCCCAGCCACCCCATTTGCCGGTGGAGAGACGTAGTCGTAATCATAGCCAGAAAGATCAGTGTTCATTGAAGTAGAAAAGTTTGCAACTTTAGTTTCCTGCACACAGACGATGGATGCGCGGTGCTGCTCGACAATGCTGTGTACCGCGCTCCTGCGTGCTCGGCTGTTAAGTCCTCGCGCATTCCACAGAAGTAGATGATTGTCACTCATTGTGAGATCGTGCTGCTAATGTCAGAGAGGGCAATCGCGGATCAGGCTAGATCCCACGCGCCTGCACAGCGCTTGCACCACTGAGCATGGGGAACAAAACCCGCATGGTTTCCCGGCGCTCCTCGGAAATGTGATCGCCAAAGGCCTCTTGGAACCTTGCTGCAATCGCGGGGTCAGGAGTCACCGGGCCAACGGCGGCGGAGCGGCCAGACCACTTGTTGAGCAGCACTCTCCTTGCTTGGTTTTCTGGGTTCGGGTCGCGGTAAGCCGATTTGGCTGCGAGGCGACCACTCCTGCGTGATTTCCATTCATCGTGTTGGATGCTCGATCTCCGCGTCCGCGGTGGTTCAGGGAGTACAGGCTCCTGTAGAGGCAGTATCATGCTGCCGATGAATTCCGCAACCGAGGCAGCCGTAGGAGGTCCCGCAGGAGGCAGAGGTGCCTCCCGGGTCGTCGTGGTTGGGCCGTTGTCGACGTGAGTTGTCGTGTTCCGCACTGGTGGGTGAGTCTCCGGCAGTGTGGCCAGTGAGACCGATCCCTCCGACGTCAGGCTGGCCGGGTTGGGCTCCGAACCGGCGTATTCGACGCAGATGAGGTCCGACCACCAGTCTGCGTGGTTGGGCGAAGGAGCAGTCACCTCCTCGGGGTTGGCTGCCGGCGTGGCTGCCCATGCCTCAACCCGGTGGGAGGGAGGCGAACCAGGCAGGGGAGGCGAACCAGGCGGGGTAGGTTGACGCAGCGCTAGTTCTGCGTCGACGCACGCGGCCCACCAATCGGTTGGTGCTTGGGGCGGTGCGTTGTTGTTGCGGCCGCCGTGCAGGAGAAGCGGCGCGATGTTGAGGAAGCATCCAACGAATCCCAGCGCGTGCACCTCAGTGCCCCGCATGATGTTCTGCGTGGGCGTAGGCAGGAACAGTGCGCGCTGGCAGGAAGGCGGTTGCTGCGGCTGCGTGAGGAACTTGGAAGCCGAACGCGGGATTGTTGGCGTCGTGGTGCGCGGCGGTGAGATCGGCTCCCAGCGCCCCAACCTGCCATGGCCTGGAGAGGTGGGGGAGTCGCGGTAAGATCGCGGCCTTCCCCGTGCGGACGCACAGGACAAGAGACGGCACCCACCACCACCGATTGATACTGCCCGTAATAGTCATGGCCGGCGTCGTACTCCGGCGGGTAATCACAGGTGGGGTGGCAGCTTCGATGCCGGGGATCGGTGCTGGCGGAGTCCCCGTCCGAATCCCGGCGAGGCGTGGGGCAGTAGTCGTCGTAGTCGTCGTGCATGTTATGGTCGTCGTGGTCGCCGTCTTCGCGGTCGTCAAGGTCGTCGTCGTCAGGGGGCGCATCCGCCAGCAGCCGCCGGTGCTGTACCAGGCGCACGCGGACATGGTAGGTGAGCCCGCGTCGCTGGTTGCGGTCGTTTGGGTCCGCTGATTGCAGTACCGGCTCGGGTATGAAGATGGGCTCTTCCCTCGGGAGGTCTGACGGGTGCGAACACCATGCCTGGACGAACATCTCCCTGTCGTCGTCAAGTGGTCGGTCCCGGATATCCGTAGGCTCAACTTGGCAGCAGCAGCGACCAAGCACAGTCTGGGCGACAGCTGCGTTCCTGGCGTGCGCCGGGATGTTTCGCAGGGCGACGACCACCAGGTAGGTGAAGCTTGCACTGTCCGAACCGGCAACTCGTGTCCACTTGCGCCACTGCAGTGGAATGGATGGCCCCCATGGGTTTGAGGCGAGGACCCTGTTGCGGTCACTGTTGCTGCAGAAACGTATGATGAAGTCCTCTGGTTCGTGCCTTCGGATATCCACCTGGGCGGCTGTAATGCCGAAACGATCGCGGAGGGCGTCGTACACCATGTCGGTGGAGATCGTTGGCCGGTTCCCAGCAATGTATGCCACCAGAGCCGTTTCAAGGGCGTCCTCAGCGCCCTGGAGCGCAGCAGAACGCGGCACGACAACCGGCGGCCCCACACGTGGGGGGCCCGTGCCGGCGGACGCCGCGTGGGCGGGCGTATGTGTCGCTGGGGCTACATGGGGGGGGGGGGGGGGGGGGGGGGTGGCGGTGGCGGCGGAGGTGGTGCACCCGCGGAGTCCCGTTGGTTGTGGTCCAGAACAACGACGATAGATGGGCGCCTTCGCGGGCCGCGCAGACCAGGCGTTGGCGATGGCGCAAACGAGGGCCGCGGCGACGGCCGTAAGGGTTTCGGCACGGATGCAGAGCGGCCGGTGGAGACGGAGCTGCCGGGTATCGTGTCGGCCGACTCGGCCCGGTGCGTCGGCGGCGGAGAGCGTCGAGGCCGGGCGCGCAGCCGTGCCCGCAAGTTGTGGTTTTCGACTTCCGTCTGCGGGGAGCGGGCGCGCTTGTGGCTGCCGCGCTGCTGCGCCGCGACGGCAAATCGGCGATGGCGAGGGCGCCCAGCACCAACCGCACGGCGCTGGTGCATTACGTCTGCGGCGATGCGTGGGGAAGCATCCCGGCGGGGGCGACGACACTCCGAGGCATGGTGGCCCTCGTGCCAGCAATTGTAGCATCGCGTTGGGTAGCAGCACGTGGCGCGGACATGCCCATGACGGAGGCACCGGTAGCACGCCCCAGCCAGCTCCGGCGGCAGGTAGGTGGGGGATCGCGGGGAGCGCGGCGAGCGGGGCGGCGACCGCTGCGGCGGGGAGCGCACCCTGCCGAAGCGCCGGCTACGCACCGAGTAGAAGCCTTCCTCGTCGGCGGGGCCCCGCTGCCGAGCCGGGTGGGCGGCCGCGGGTCATTGGTGAAGAAAGTTCCCATCTTCGTCCGTGGCACGCGCACCCCGGGCCACGGCGCGCTCCACCACCCGGGCGGACGGGTGGGAGCGACCTGCCGCAGCCATGGACCCCGGGTGGTGGCGCAGCTGCATCCGGCTCAGATTCGTCGTCCGGCTCCGACCCCGAGTAGTCCTCCGAGTCACTGATGGCCACACGGCCGTCAGGACCTCGGTCGAGGACCACGCGGAGCAGACCAGGGGAGTCGGCGAAGAGCTCTCGCGACGGCGGTAGGGGTTCCCGATCCAGCTCGGCCCACGCGCGGGGGCGGGACGGGCCGGTCGCAGACAGGGGTTCCCGGACCAGCGCAGCGAGCAGCTGGCCGAGGGAGCCGGTCTCCAGGGCGGCCTCCACCTCCGGTGCCCAGCTGCGCGGAGAGGAGCAATCGTCGAGGTCCATCGCCGCAGATCTGAATCTGGCGGAGGGAGGCGAGCCGGGAGTCGCGGGGGGGGGGGGGGGGGGGGGGGGGTTTGCGGGCGGTGGGGAGGGAGGGAGGGAGGGAGAGGTGCCGGAGCGTCGAGGGGGGACGAGCCTAGGGGGCGGCGGCTGGGAAGGCCGTGGCCGGCGGCGGAGCGGCGGTCGCCGCCCGAGTCGCCACTCGGGTCGCTCTTGCCCAGGTCATCCAAAGACCCAGCTGTTTCCTTTTGTGTCAGAATTTCCACACTCCAAGGAAAAAGAAGTGTGCAAGTAAATCAGTACCATTACCATCAAAAAAGAAGAGGAAATATATGGCAGAAGAAAGCACACAATATCAGCCTTCAAGCATAACCGGAAATTTTTAGATCTAAACTTATCCAGAATTTGATCTTACAGTTAAGAAAATGTTGATTATAGTAAGCAAAGGGGCTTTTATTTAACAAAGAAGTATGCACGTTGCATTTTTAAGAGACAGAAAGAAGCTGGTTAACTTATATTAGGCAGCACAAGAACAGTGGTGGCTATGTTTTTCTAAAACAATAAATAACACACTATCTTAATCTCTACCTATCTATATTCTATATCTATGTCTATATATATATATATATATATATATATATATATATATATATATATATATATATATATATCCCCACGCCTCCCACTCCCACATGGACGCTGCCGCCAGCCTCGCCGTTGCGGCGGCTTCTCCTGCATCACACAAGGATCCAAACAGGTGCGGAGCTACATGTATTCATTGGGGTCCGCCGACCCCAATGAAATTTGCTAATCCTTCGGTAATTATATGATAACAATAGAAAATCATCTCTTCAAAATACATAAGATTGCAAAAAAAAGACCCTAATGGCCCCCGACAATACAAAATTGTAGCTTCACCACTGGATCCAACTGCATGCACAGCATTCCGCCGCAGCCTCGTCCCCGGACCCGCAAGCCCGCGATCCGACGGTGGCCTCGTCAGACGTCGAGGCCGTCCTCGAGCCGGCGTCCACGGCCACGGCCACGACTCACGCGGCTTTGGTGTCCTTGGTGCTGCATCGCCAACCTGTTCGGCCACCTAGTGCAGCGCGGCGACCCCAGCGAGGGCGCGCCTCCCGACGCGAGCGGACGTTGAGGCCGTCCTCGAGCTGGCGTCCATGGCCATGACTGACGCGGCTCTGCCATTCCTGTGCTGCATCGCCAACCTGCTAGGATGCCCGGCATGGTGCGGCGGCCCCAGCGAGGGCGCCTCCCGGCTCGAGCGGCCCCAACATCCGGGAGACGGAAATCTAACTCCTCAGCAGTCGCCTGCCGTGTGCACCTCCATCGTCTCTGTCCTTACTGCTTGGGCCGGTACGCTAAGCTCCTCTCTGCCAGATTAGCTATCGCTCTAAATTTCAGTATTGGTCATGGTTCAGTCATTCGGTGGGTGATGTGTGAAAAGGCAACGGTCTGGAGGTTCCGCATGATTCATTAGGCTGGGTTTCTCAATCAGTCAATCACTTCAGGTTGTGTTTGTGGAAGGTAGTGCCACAATCGTGCAGCTTATATGCTGTTACAGGAATACAGGTTTGCTTCACTTTGATAGGGGTTACGCAATGACTCGATCCAGTTGTGCCGCAATCATGGTGTCCATGCAGACTGAGTAGCCTGGTTATAGTATACTCCTGAGTTCATGCTAAGCTTGATAATCATGAGCCCTTATAGAATGATGCTCTAACATTCTATGGTCAGGAAGATTCAGTACATTCATTTTGGAATTAATGTTTGTTGCCTTCGTATTTAATTTTTGTCAACTCATATTCGATCAGTCGATGACATTAATATTGGCAGGAACTGGACTGCATGACGAGTAGAGCAGAACAACAAAACTGATTAGCATGCAAAAAATTCATAGGCTGTCCTTCTAAAGGCAAAAAAATCATAAGCATCATAAACAAACTATTGTTCTGAAAAAAGCTATCTAGCAGACTTTCATAAGCATCATCCATTAAACCAACTATTGTTCAGGAAAAAACAACTTCTCCGTGTCTGTTAAAGGAGAGAGAGCATCCACCTTTGTCAGGTATAAAGCTAGTTATCCCGCTGTTCGCAGCAAGTTATCCCTTGTTCGTAAACCTACTATCGTGAAGATCGGGCCTTTTTCCTTTCCGATCCAAATCAGAACCATTCATTTCTTCAACACTCCAGAGTCAAAATATTTATGGAACTTATCTTCTAAATCTTCCCAGCTCTGAATGGAATTGGGTGACAGAGATGAAAACCACGAGAAAGCCGAACCAGACAGGGATAAAGAAAACATCTTGAATTTAAGTGCTAGTTCGTCACCAACTTCCCCGAGCTGGACTAGAAACTGAGTTATGTGTTCCATGGTTGTCACTGAACCCGTTCCTGTGAATTTGGTAAAATCAGGAATTCTATATCTCGGAGGAAAAACAACCTGATCATACCATTTTGGATACGGCTTCTTGTAGCCAGTCAATGTAGACTTTGGCGTCAAACCAAATTGCTTTTGAACCATGTCGGTAACCCAACTCATCAACTGATCTACTTGGTTCACCGACCCTTGATAGCCGTTGTTCTGCCCCCCGAAGGTATTACCATGATATCACGGATTCTTCTGAGCATCCAAAGTATAAAAATCTGAAACGTAATGATATCCAGGAGGAATGTCACCAGACACTACGTTCCCTTGATACGGTGGTGTATTGAAATATCTGGTAATCCTCCTTGCATGGGGAGCTATTTTTGTAGCCGATGAGTATATGTTATTACTCATATTCGGCTGTTACATTGGCTGCAGTGTCATGCCCCTAAGGCTGACAATCATCTGGTTTCCATTGCCATTAGGACCATTTATCTGTGGTCCGCTAGAAGTTCCAGCTCCTAGATTGCCTCCAACTGTATATGTTGGAACTCTCCTATCATTACCCAAGTTGAAAGCTTTCTTAATGGCATTTGTGAGACTGTTGAGGAACACTTCATTATGATTCATCAGGATAGTAGACATTGCTTTGCTGATCACTTCTTGCATGGCATTGTGTTGGATCTGGATCATTGGATCGACATGATCTTCTAGAACCACTCTTGAAAGATGAGACTTCTGGATAATCTTCTTATCCTTGGTTCTACTGAAGCTTAACAAACACATGTGCCGATATTGCTTAATAGTTTCTTCTATCATGCGTCGAAGTTCATCTAGAAGTTCCTCCATCGTCACATTCAGTACTTCATCATTACCGATTGTCATGATCAGACGATTGTGTCCCACCGGGCGTGCCAAAAGAATGTGTTGGCACGAAAATTTGGTCGAGAGCGCCAACACACTCGTTCACGGTCCTCAGAGACCGCGCAGAGCAAGGTCTTGACCTCCTGGACCTTAAAAAAGGTGGCAGTGCCGAATCTGGATGAGAGCGACTTCTGACGTGCCAGTCAATTTGACCTGTAATTGACAAGGAGAAGAAAGAGTTGTCAAATTGTAGAACCTGCTGGTTTGGTGCCAGACAGTTTCAAATTATACGGCTCTGATATAGCCATTATTTATAGGACACTGACTACAAAGTCAACTCCCAGAAGATTGCATGAAAAACATTGATAAAGATATAAAGCAAAACGGTTATGGTACATGCAAAGAAACACTTAGAATAAGTAAACAGCCGATAAGCTTAAACATGTGAAGAGAAACAAGATCTATGTGTACGTTTAAACGACATGAAATCAATGAATTGACTAAACGACATGAAATCAATGAATTGACTAATTGCATAGGCAGTTCTATCTGTTAACAGTGGAGTGTTTTCATGTAGCCATAATAACAAATAGATCGATAAAATAGCTTAAACACCAACACTGGAGTGTCTCCATACAGCCATAATGATGACCAAGTTAGATCACGTCCGATGCAATAAGTAGATCCGTGAATTCCAGACCACTTGAAAGTACACATTATGAAGGAAGCATAACTGGATCGGCTATTTTAGCCGATACAGGGTCCATGAGGCACGGACAAGATCTATCTGTTAAAACCACGGTCTGATTTAAGATCAAACAAATCTAATCTATCATATATATATCAGTGGGGTTCGGAAATACAGCCGTAATAAACATGTTACATCAAATCTATCTTCTCTTAGATCAGACCACGATTTTATCGGATATCTCGAACGCACAACATGTAACAATCAAGATTGACAAAATAGTCGATGAGAGGCTTAGATTGGCTATTTTCTTTAGTATAAGCGTGTAAAGCCTTTGGGTAGCCAAAACTAAACAGTTTTTAAGGTTAAGCTACTTTGTCAATCTTGATTGGACAAAGATGTGTTTAAATCTTAAGAAAAATATTAAAGCATAAACAACATCGATAACTTGATGAATCTATTGACTTGTCAAAACCAATAGAGCCGATAACTAGTCAAAATCGACTAAAGCAAGAGATTGATCAGAGTCAAGACAGTCTTACAAGAGACGAACTTAAACCGATAGCTAGCCATGCCATAGCTTAACAAGAGTTTGGTCGACGCCAAATACAGCCTTATTAAACAATGATACAAGCCATTGGTTAAACTTACAAGCAATACGGAGGTCGGTCGAAGCCGATACAGCCCTGCCTTGTCGAAGGTTCTGCCGAGTTCTACCTTACTCCTACTCCTAGGGTTTTGGCCGGTGGCCGATGTGTTGATTGATTGATTGATTCTTACAAAATCGGGTTTTTAGCTATTTATAATCCGGTAGACTCCTATTCTAACACGACTAGGATACATAGAGATAAAATAAAAGACGACCCGGACTTAAACTCTTCGGCCGGACCCAATAGCTTTCCAAAGTCGGTCACGTCTGGTCCATATGAACTTTTGGTCGTGTCTGGGTCCAAACAGGTCTCCTTTATTTTTTTCTGGCCGATTTCTCCATTAACGAATCAGTCGTCTGTGCCTACAAAGTAATAATCTTTTTGTCTAAAATCTGGTGTAAACAAAAACTTAGATTGTTTTCGAGCCATTTCGTGATTCTTTTGTTAGAGCTGCGCGTTTATTTGATCAGCGCTTTACAATGAGATAAAAACATGTCCCCATTGTTAATTCCTCTTGTGATAGGTAATTAGATGTCTGCGGAAATAAATTATTTTCTGTCTTTCATTCCTTCCTATTTTATCCTGCAGACGATTGATAAGCTGGGGAAAACAGGGGATGTGGTCAAGGTGGCACCTGGCCACTTCCGCAACCACCTTATGCCCAAGATGCTTGCTGTCCCGAACCTGGACAAATTCGCCATACTCGTCCGAGAGCAGCGCAAGGTAAGCTATGCTCCTTAGTCCTTTAAAATGCTACTGCAAGCATGTCTGTTAGGGTGGGTAGTTGTTGCAAACCATGAGCTTCAGAGTTTGACCAGTAAAAAAATTGTATCTGTCCGAATATGCATTGCACATTGAACTATGCACAGTTGTTTCCTATGGCAATCTGATAAGTAGCCTAATAATTTGGTGATACTTGGTACAATCCGTATTGAACACATTGAAAGTTTTATGGTGCTCTAGTGTCTCTACTCCATTCCTAGTTCCTACACAAGTTTGCTACTTACAGCACCTTTCATCTGCAACTTTATAAGGTGTTGCTCTTTTTAATCAGCTCTATCAACTTGAAGAGGAGGTCGTGGTGAAACAAGTCACAAAGGAAGAAGATGATGCCCGGGTAGGCTGTACATCTCAGTATCTCACAAGTTAGAAATATTTTTTGACTGCCTTATTGATGAAAGTTCTTAGTAGAAAACTTGATTGCATCGACTGTTTATTTCTCTCCAAGGCTAGTTACTAGTTAACATACCTCAAGTTGTTATTCAACTCCAGATAAAAAGAAAGAGAATTAATGAATGAATCTTCGGAGCTCGTGAAATACACTCTCTGTCATGTGATTGCCAACATCATTTTTTCTATCTATCCATTGGATGTATGATTGTTCATAGCAAAAATATCATGACCTTACAACTACTTCAACACATGGGGCAAAACTTATTGTGAGGACATGCAAAAGCTGCATGTAATATCATCTATTAAGTGATCTCTTAATGGCTACATGTAGGTAATCATCGTTACCATCCTGGTTGCTAGGCTATTTTCTTAATAGCTACATGTTGTAACAACTGCACCTAAAATTTAGTATATCCAACAAAAATAATATTATCTGTACATATTCAGATTCAGGTCTGAGGATACATGTTTCAGGTTACATGTTTCATCATCAGAAAGCAGAAACATACAAGCATATTGTAAGGCGCAAGGCGGGGAGGGCGGGTACCGGCGGCTAGGGCTTGCCCTAGGGCTGCCGTGCGGCAGGGAGGGGCGGCGGCGGCTTGCTGCGCTGCTGCTGTGCGCGTGCAGAGAAGGGCAGGGGCGACGGCTGCCGGGGCAGCTAGGGTTTAGGGATGGAGAGCTGGAGAACTAGAATAAGTCTTTCGGCCTTTTTCTTATTAATCTCAAAGGGGTACAATGGCTCTATATTTATAGTCCAGAGAAGACTTGCATCTTAAGTAATTCTATCTATTTTCTTATTCTACCCCCTATTCTATTCTATTTCTAATTAGATCCTTCTGCGGTGACGGCGGCGGCACGGATGAACAGTACCCGCGTGCTACAGTGCCCGCGGGTACTGTTCATGTCGGCGCGGCTGCTAGGGCGTTGGCCCATGGGCCCAACAAGCGCCCTGCTGACCCGTCCAGCCCACTAGGTGCCATTAGGCGTATGACATCTCTCCCCCCTTCTCCGATCAGCGCGTCTACGCGCTGATGCCACAGCCAATTGTTTATGCCATTTGGTGGAGTCGTTGTGAGGTCCAGCATGCTGCCGAAGAAGGAACCCAAGTCGAAGTTGTCAAGCAAGAGGCTGTGCAGACGTGAGTTCGGACGGAGGGCGATGTAGACGTTGTCGACGCTTGCGAACTGATGTCCCAAGAGATCAACGGAGGCCACCATTGTTGTAGAAACCACACTTCCTTCAGACCAAGCCCGACCAAGGAGTATGGTTGACGGTGTCGAGCGGCCGTGCATCCACGAGGGAGGGGTGTAAGCGCCGATCGCTAGGAGCTGCATGTGTTGTGCCCCTCCATGTACCATCAAGCCTGTTAGGAGAGGAGAGGTGATACCGAGGTAGAAGCGACCGTCGAAAAAGAGCAGGCCTTGCTCCATGGACCATGTCGGTGCTGCCGTGCCATTGGTGATGGCGAGGGCAATGCGGCGTAGCTCCCACTGTTCTAGCACCTCGCGCCTCATGTCGATGAAGATAGCGGCGTCGGGGTCGACGTGGTCGAAGATCGATGACCGACGAGCGTGTTCTGCCATGTTCAACACCAGTGGTGGCGCCTCCTGTGGTGCTGGCGCCTGTTGCTGACGTCGGACAGTGGTGAAGGTGATGGGGTTACCGTTGCGGTAGTGCTGAAGCTCCATGGTGGTGAAGTCCCAAGTGAGACGCCCCAAGTTTGCTAGCCAAAGGCTGCCAAGTACGACGTCGACGTCATTGCCGATGCTGAGGAAGGCGTCGATGTTGAAGATCTTGCCGTTGATGAGTAGAGGCATGGCGAAGGCTGCCTGGCAATGCCCCTCATTGCCACTTCCCATTATGACAGTGGTGTCGATGCGGCGCTCCAGAAGTCCCAGCAGGCGGGCGGAGGTGATGTCAATAACGTTGTGCGTCGCGCCCGAGTCCACTAGAATGTGGACATCTGCTCTATTGATGACACCTGCTAGGTACATGGGTGGGTTACCTGCCACTCCAAATCCAATGGCATGTTATTGAGGTTGTTCGACCATCCAAGGAACAATTTTCAACTGCTCTTGTTGTTGTCGGTGTGGAGGTACAGTTGTAGTGTAGGCGATGTCGCTGATGCTGTTGTTGATGGTGCCCGAGATGCTGGGTACTCTACCTGTTTTGACAACCAGGTGACTGGTTGTGTTTGATGGTGTTCTGCCTGAGTTAGTTGTGTAGCCACTGTACGGAGCTTGTTCCCACTTGGAAGTCCGCCCAGCAAGATATTACCATTGCTGATGTATGACGGTTTGCCGCTGATGTTGTCGGTGATGTAGGGACGCTTTTGCTTGTCTTTTCTAGTTGCGAGATGTTGGCCTAGTCGGGTAGGCTTTTCATCAAACAACTGGTGGACATCGGTGTTAGGCTTTAGCTCGATAAGGACGTTGTTGTTGGTGTCTGGCGGCACGAGATGGACGTCGGGGGCCGGTTTGGTGATTGCGACAAGTGTATAGTCATTGTCGTCCTTTTGCTGCTCCTCCAGAATAGCGTCGTCGACGGCGTCGACGTTGGTGTGCGGCGCTGATGTGATGTTGGGGGCGCCGGTGATGAAGGCGAAGGCGCCTGATAGCTTGGCCGCGTTTTGCGGCGCCGTTGGTGTTGTAGTCGTGGTTTCTTGGCGATGTTCCGCTTGGACGGGCGTTCCATCGAGCAGCTTGTGGGCGTCGTTGGTGGCGTCCTCCATGTCGATGACAGCGTTCAGATCCAAACTGGGTTGGATCATGTCAACGGTGGTGCCAATGGGATCAATCTCCTTGTTGGTCGGGGCGTTGATGATGACGGTGCCGGCGCTGCGTGCCAGCTCGGGTTCCTCGTCGTGGGAGTGGCCATCTAGTTCGACGATTGCATCGTCAATGTTGGTGGTGATGTTGTTGGCGGCGTCTCCCTTGTTCTCTGGCTGGATTAGATCTGTTGTCTGGAGGTCCATCGATTTGTCGCTGACAATGTCGTCGCTGCTGTTGGCTGGGTTGTTGATGGCGACGATTTCTGCGGTACCAGACGAGAGGGATTCCTCCATTGTTGTAGTGATGGGATTATTGACGGTAACGAGTCGAACCTGTTGTGTTTCCACGGTAGTTTCGTCCTCGGAAGGTGACGCCAAGGAAGAAAAAAGTTCCTCCAATTCTTTCGCCCAACGATCGGTGACGACGCGGAAGTTCTCCAGCGCGATGAAGGAGGTGGTGGCAGCCATGGACTGTAGCTGTGCAGGCAGTGTGCTGCTGTTGTTGGTGGTGGGAGCCCCGAAGTTGAAGGTTGGAGCAGGCTCGTTGTTGACGATGGTGTAGATGCCGTTCCTGAGAGGGACGAAGCTGCTGTAGCTGTTCTTGTTGAAGGTCTTCATCAGCGTGCCCGAAGGATCGAAACGGTCTCGCGATACCAGATGTAAGGCGCAAGGCGGGGAGGGCGGGTACCGGCGGCTAGGGCTTGCCCTAGGGCTGCCGTGCGGCAGGGAGGGGCGGCGGCTTGCTGCGCTGCTGCTGTGCGCGCGTGCAGGGAAGGGCAGGGGCGACGGTGGCTGCCGGGGCAGCTAGGGTTTAGGGCTGGAGAGCTGGAGAACTAGAATAAGCCTTTCGGCCTTTTTCTTATTAATCTCAAAGGGGTACAATGGCTCTATATTTATAGTCCAGAGAAGACTTGCATCCTAAGTAATTCTATCTATTTTCTTATTCTACCCCCTATTCTATTCTATTTCTAATTAGATCCTTCTGCGGTGACGGCAGCGGCACGGATGAATAGTACCCGTGTACTACAGTACCCGTGGGTACTGTTCACGTCGGCGCGGCTGCTAGGGCGTTGGCCCGTGGGCCCAACAAGCGCCCTGCTGACCCGTCCAGCCCACTAGGTGCCATTAGGCGTATGACACGTATGAATGCATCTCTCTGGTTTCAATCATGTTTCAGGATCAGCTAGGTAGCCTA
>CM019825.1:18165095-18210209 GCA_009763385.1 Coix lacryma-jobi var. lacryma-jobi | reverse complement strand
AGCACAAAAATGGCCAATAGGTTCTATCGCCCTTAGAGCAAAAAACAGCTGACAGACATGTGTCGCCTTAGCGCGAAAAACGCTAAAACAGAGCCAAATGCACGCCTGATACGGAAAGAGGTCGAACATAGACAAGCACAGAAAGGGAAAACAGATTGTACGCGTGAACATAGCAAAGTAGGACATTGTTCATAAGTGGGGCGGTACGAAAGTGCAGATCATTACCAAGCACCTTGTTGATGAGTCTGTGGATTGGTGACTGCGGTGAGGGCGTGAGCATGATCCTCGTAGGAGTCAGAAAATCGATAACGTCCTCGGACATGCCCGCCGGGGAAGCAACCGCGTCACGGAGAAGTCTCCTCCGTGCGGACCGTTAGCGCCGACAGCCCCAGCGCCACGCCGTGGTGCACACCCTGCAGGGCGACCTGCTCGATGCGGCCGTACACGTTGGCCAGGCGATCGGCGGTGACGCCCTGGGCATTCACCCGGTCTGCGACGGCGTTCGCTGCCATCTTCGGGCGCTCCAGTTCTTCAGACACGCTGTGAGCGACAAAATGGAATGGATCGGTTAAAGATCAGCAAAAACGACCGAAAGCAGATCCAAGATTGGGCGTCATACCCGTGATTGCGTCACAGAACTGCCGGCGCTGGTCTTTCCCATTCCAGCTGGTCAATCCCGTACTGCTTCGAGACGACGGCCAGCTCTTCCCGGGACTCGTCCCGCAGCCGCCATGAAGTTCAAGGCGTCGTTGTGGTCGTAGAGGCCGCCGTCGGAGTCCCGGTCCGGGGCTCGCCTCCCAAGGATGGGAGTGGTAGGAGAGGCTGTCGGAGGAGCTCGACGAGGCCCGATGGTGGAGGCCTCTGGCCTCCCCGGTGTGCTGGAGAAGGCCGGGCATGCCCGCCGGCGGAAGAGATAACGGGGACCCTGTCGGCGAGCCGTAACAGAGCTGTGAGCGAGGTTTTCAAGAAACTGCCACGAAGGACGTAAGCGAGGAGTCCCTACCCGCGCTGACGGAAGGCGCCGAGCGCGGCTCCCTTCGGCCTCCTCAGTCGCCGGGCGCTTGCCGCGGTCATCATGGCTCGCCATTGCACTCGGAAAGTTAGGGTTTTCTAGGGCGGAGCAAGCAAGGAAGCCGAGGTGGCGAGAGTACTAGAGGGAGCGAATGCAAGATTGGGGAAAAGGCAGGCCTCCAGGGATGATTTATGCCGAATATCAACCGGCGGATTGGGGTTTTTCCTGCTTCCCGAGATGGGCCCTCTGCAGTAACGGGCTGTGCAAACCGTCTGGATGCACTCACGTGTTCGGCGGGGAATAGAGCGTGTGCTTCGGCAAAATTGCCGATTTAGGTGTTCGGGACAAACACTGGCCAGATTGCCGAACAGGTTCACACGGTTAAACACGATGTCATCAGAACGGTAACCGATTGGATGCAAAATACAGATATATTACAAGGAAATGTTCGAGTCACTCTGACACAGGATTACAGAGTCTAAAAGTTCATTACACAGCCATCTCAATTGTTCAAGAATTGATTTATAGCCGCAAGAGTATCGGCTTTGACTTGATTAGCATGCTCCAGTGTCTTTTGGTCCTCCTCTTCGGTGCCTTGTGTCTGTGAAAGCCTCGTGCTAAGTTTGATATCCTCATTGAGCACTGATGACAGCTTGGAAGATGTTGTTTCAATGATGTTCGGTAAACCCGATAGCCGAGAGGTGCATGACTGAATATCAGAGTTGACCTGGGCTAGTTGGACTTCCAATTCAGATCTCTTTTCTTGCAGTTCTTTCAACTGAGCCTCCAGAGTCTCCTGGGAGTTCTTGGCTTCTTGGAACTGAGTGTACAGATCATTGACTTCTTGGGTGCACTTAGACTTGGCAGTCCGAAGATCAGTGCTTCTGATTGCTCGTTTTACCTTGGGATAGCAGTCATCCAGTGTAGATACAGCCTCCAGGTGAAGCCTCAGATTTTCTGGAATGTCCTCAGCAATGGGCTCGAGGAAATTTTAACTTCATCGGCGTCTCTGACTAAGGACAAGATGTCTTGGTTCAGAAAATTTGTTATGTTGCTCAGAACATCTTGGACGAATACCGATGGTCTTTCGGCCGCTGTTCTTTTGCCCAGGAACTCGTTGACATCAAATGCATACTCGGAGGCTGAATTGATGAAAGTCTATGTTGATTTGGACAGGTTAGCCGATCAAGGTAAAGTATGAAGAAAGGATGAAATGAGGAATTAATTCTTACCTGATGAGTCGGCTGATTGATAAGGTCTTGATCTGGTTGAGGACCGGATTGGCCAACAGGGTCTGGAGTTGAACCAATGAAAGTCTCATCGGTCGTGTCATCTGTGAAATTATCGATCAGCCGAGGGAGGCAAGATCTGGTGGTTGAAGAGGTAACTGAGGAACGTACCAATGTTAGCATCATCCAGATTCTGGGTGATCATGTCTATTTCCCTGGTGTCTGCATACTCATCTTCCAAGGTAATAAGGACTGGGGGCACTGTTGTTTGAACGTTTTCTTGTTCAGAGGAGGAGGCCTATAGTGACATACAAGCCAATCAAGAATAAGTTAATAATGATGGAAGAGCTAAAACATCTTACCTTTGGAAGAGGTGTGTTCTGCTTGGTCTTGGTGTGCCTAGAACGGGAGGATTCCTCAGTGGCCTTTCTTTTCCCTCCTTTAGCTGAAAGGACGGTTGATGAAGCTGCTTGGGATTTCATGAACCGAGACAATGAAGGAGCGTCGTGCCCCAGGACAGTGGTTGGACCAGCTTGATGATATTGGATGGGCCTGGTGTCAGGATTGGGTATGAAGTCCTGTGGAAATTTTAAAAGAATTAGAAACCCCAAGGATTGAACACTAAAATAGTAGATGACTTGTTATTGTACCTCGCTGTCAGAATTGAAATCTGCTTGGACCTCTAGGCACATGGGGTGGACTGGACTGTTAAAAATATGATCATGCCATTCTTGCCACCAGGACTCAAAAGGGGATGAGCAGACTGAATCAAGTGGAGTGGTACTGGTTGGTAGTCTGGCAGATCTTGTCCCAGCCTGAATACCCGATGGGCCTGCATCCCTATTGTAATCTGCTCTTTGGATTGAATTTGCTCCCTAGGCCTGATGACAGTAGAAAAGATGAGTTTTGGAGGGAGCTGTCCACAACCCAATTGCCTGGCTGCTATGTTGGGGTGATAGAACTCATAGGTGTGCTTCACTTGTCTTCCCCTGTTGAATTCGGCTGGTAGAATGCAGGGTTTGATAAATGAGTTGAAGACTCCTGTGGCCATTTCATCTACGCAGCCATCATCAAAGTTGAATTTGATAGGGAAAGTAAGGTTGTCATCCTCCTGTAAGGTAGCCAGAGTACCTGACTAAAGCCCTTGAAAAATAACTTGAAGAGATTGCCAATACTTTTGTTAATGGTTATAGCAGTGGCTGCTTCCCCATAAGTTTGGCAGGCCTTTTCTGTGGCTTCTTCATCCTCAGCAAAGTTGCTGGAAGGGAAGCTGAGATTGTCCAATGGCACGACAACTATTTGATGCATATATAGCTGAAGCCACATCTGGACAAACCACCAGGGGCCATTGACACAATCAATTGGTGGTAGTCTGACTGTGTCAGCATGAGTGGCATGATACATTTGAGTGGAGGTTTGATGCATCATGTGGTATATGGATCCCAGGAAAAGTTTGCCTAGAGGAATTTGCTTTCCTTTGGACAGTTTGTCAGCCAGTGCAATGTAGTTGAGGGTTGGCTCGTTGGATCTCCCACAGAAGATGAATCTGCACAGCCACATGTTCAGAAAGGCCTGTGCTCTGTCTCTGCCACTGGGCTTGGCGCTTTGTTGTGGATTTCGACGTACTTCATCCATCCAACGCTGACATCAATGGACCTCTGGGTAATTTTCTCTAACAGTTCATCAGCGTTCATGGTCGAAGTAATATTCAAGCCACTCATCATGAAGACATCAGCTAATGTGATCGTCATTATACCATGGCCAAATACAAAAGCATTGAGGGCATCCGACCAAAAATGAGAAGCTGCTATGAGTAATGGCTCATTTTTGGGCATTTCAGCCAGAGATAGTTCCAGGGCATGATGAATGTCTTGAGTTTCCCAATAGGGACCAAATTTCGCCTGGATTCTTTTATACCAGTTCCTCCAGCCAGTGACCGCAGGCAAAGGCCAGTTCTTGAAGGTGTACCGCCACCTGTTCGGCGAAATGACTCCATGCTTGAAGGGAATTCTGTTGGTCTCCATACTGATGATGTCGGTTGGATTGGGGTTTCCCATTGGACCCAAGAAGTAGGAATCGGGGTCCGCATCACAAGGAATCAGAATTTCGTCCCTAAAAGCCTAAAAGAAGATATGTGCAAGAAAAGTTAGAAGAACCGAATGCCAATAGGAGTTGACCGAACGTGTTGAGGGGAGAAGTGAGGATTACCTCTGGAATCTCGTCACGGGTTGCCATTACGGAGCTCAGGTGGAAATTGAAACTGTTGGCGATTTGGGGAGAATGCGGAGTTTGAAGCAGTGCCGATCTAGGGCGCGCGGTGGACTAGTGGTCAATTTCCGAACAAATGCCTTTATTCAGAAATTGAGGGGGCATGTGTTAACACAGAATTTTCGCACTATGACAAGTGGGCCAGCACGATGCAGATTCGGAAGAAGTCGCCACCTAAGGGATTCGGTAGATAGCGAACGCGGTCGGCTAACTCAATGTATTCGGCAAGGCTGTGAAAGCAACTAGTCAACGGCGAGCAGATTCGGCAACATGACGCTGCGGTCGGCTACCTCAAGCCAAGTCGGTTTGCGTTAGAAGATGACAAATACGGCATGACAAGAAGATTTAGCGATGGGGATCTCGTCATTTTAGTCCATGCCGGTTATTAAAGGAAGCTTGGAGCAAAAGGCATCATGTTTTTGATAATTTCCTAATTTTATCATTGTAATCGTATCCTTCTAGGACTCAGAGAACACCAGGGTATAAATATAAACCCTGAGACTATTGTAAAAATGTTCACAATCAATACAACCAACCCGGCCCCGTGCCGTCTTCGAGTCCAAGTCGTGTCATCGTGTTCTTCGAGAGGGGCCATCAATCCGTCGACCTCCGTAAGTTCCGGCAACCTTGTTATCATGTCTAGTATCATGCGGCGGATTTAGATATGGTGCAAGTAGTCTCGTACGTTAAGCTTAGTATCGTGCGGCGGATCTAAGCTTATGACGGGAGGTTTTTGCTTATGCCTTGTATCGTGCGGCGGATTGAGTCATGAGTAAAAATAGTTATCGGCTCTGTTAGATTTGGCAATCTGATAGATTCATTAAGTTACCTTGTGTTATATGTTTTGTTATGTTTATTTCATCATAACACTTTTGCCCAATCTAGATACCGTTAGGTTCGGCTTCATCTTTATAGATCTGCTCTGTTCTTTCACATTTATTATTGAAAAGTCTTTTATGCAGTAGATCTATTGTTCGTAATAGCCGATCGGATCGTATCTGGATTGCCACGTGGTGAGGGTTCATGCATGTTAAGTATGTTTGATCTATGACAAAGCTAGGTGTCGTGCGGCAGGCGCAGGCTTTAGATTAGCTTAGTCATGCTTAGTTTGTATGTTCAATCCCCATGGATCCCAACTCGGTTGTACAATCGAGATTGGTTAAGTTTTAACTTATATTTAATACATCATGCAAGTACGATTCTCATGCAAACGTGTTCGGCAACCTGTTATTCACGTAACTCTGTTCATATTGCCGAATAATCTTTAAACCTGTTGACAGATAGCTTTCATAGCTATATGTCGTCGTAAGTGGCTTCAGGGCCGTATATTTTGGAACTGTCTGGTCATACCCGACATGTTCCAGCTTTGTATTTAACAGTTTATCTCCCTTGTTAGTTGCAGGGCAAACTGACTGGCACGCACCGGACTTCTGAGCACCCGGGCCACGTTTGAAGCCAGCTTCTCCGGCTTGCTGTGTGATTGGCACAGTGCGTCACTTTTGGTGCCAACACCACAGAACCACAATCCCGAACTAATCCACACAATACGGCGCAGCCGAACGGAAGCCGTAGAGCACGAAGTAGGGGACCTCAGAGAGATCTCTCACAAGCCCAAGAAGAACTCGCAAGAACAAAGGTTTGAGTAAGATCACTCAAGAACTCGCTACAACAGCAGGGGTGGTTTATCAATTTATCAAAAGGGTTACAAATAGCTTAGAGGTAGGGGATATTTATACTAGGAACAACCCTCCTAGATAGGTATGAAAATGAAACAAAGTTTCTAAAGATAAGCAATGTGAAAGGTCTCCTCGAGATGGCTTCCCGAAGTGGTTTCGCGTGACTGTTGGCCTCCAGAGCAGTTTCTACTAAACTGGTCATAACTTTTTATTGGGAACTCTAAATGATGTGGCGTTTGTTGGGTTGGAAAGTTAACTTGATAAGCTTTCACACCATGTGCAGCGTGCACCATGAAACATCATAGAATGGTACAATTTTGCATAGGAACTTGAACATCATGCAGACTGTTGAACTTCTGAGCAGTCATCACTTATTCGGTCATAACTTAATGATGCTGAGTCCAAATGCGATGAAACCACTTGGGTTTGAAAGTAGACTCGACAAGCTTTCCAAAATGTGCTCATGGGCCTCAAAAGCTTTAGGGAATCAAGAGTTATGTCATTTCTTTGCACTAGTCCATTTTCGCCATCGCACTGGTCTGTTTTTGCCATCGCACTGGTCCGTTTTTGCTATCAGACTGGTCCGTTTTTGCCATCTCACTGGTCTGTTCTTGTTGGTCTGTCTTCTCTGTGCTGGTCTGACTCTTGTGGTCCTGATTCTTCCTTCTCTTCATGTATACTCCTAAGTACAACCAAAGTAGAGCTATTAGGTAGTATATCATTCTCAGAAGTATAAAGATTACAATTAGTAAGGAAAGAATTCACCTGCTCTTGTAGTTTCTTAGCACGACTTCTTGTAAGGGGACCTTGATCAGTAGTATTTGGACTTAAAGTAGTATGCACAGCTGGCATGTCCTCATCATCCTCCCCCTCTTGAAAAGGAGTCGTCCTCGACTCTTCCAATCCAAAGAATTGTGCTTGGCAATCGACCTGTAGTGTTGTGATAACATCACGATCTTCTTCTTCCATTATAACAAGGTGTTTGAATCTATAATCATATAAACCAAGTAGTAGCCTTGAAGGTGGAAACCTAATTGATTTGGAATCATGTTTAGCTTTCACCTTGAATGGATGTTTAGAACTAATGGTGAGTGTTTACTGCCTTGGCATGGTCTCATCAAGAAAGGACTCGTGGACTTAGTCGATACAAAGCAAGGGAATAATGGGACTAGATGCCAATATCTTCAGAGATTCAGAGAGATGAAAAGTCAATGCTACACTCTGTCGCTTTCAGATCCAGAGGTAGTCAGTATAGCAGTTTGAGGGCTAATACCAGCCATCAGAGAAAAGATTGGTTTCGGTTGTAACAGTATGGCTGATTTGGCTTAGAAAGTAGCAAATATTGATGCTCAGAATAGATACAATCAAGTCTTTAAGCCCAAGAAAGCCTATAATGCAGAGAGTCACTTCTTACAAGAAGACAGTAATTCAAGTGATGAAAGCGAAGATGAAGTAGCTGCTGTTGACTGGGCTTGGAAAAACAGCGAATACATGCCTTGGGCAAAGGCTAAAAATGTTGAGGATGTAAAGTATAACTTTGATATCACTAAGGCCGATAAGATATTTGACTACTTGTTGGAGAAAGGTCAAATCAAGTTAACTAGGAACCACAATATCCCATTGGCTGAAGAGCTCAAGAATAAAAGGTACTGCAAATTCCATAACTCTGGTACTCATACTACTAATGATTGCCGAGTTTTCAGAGATATGATCCAGAGAGCTATTGTCAAAGGAAGAATTGGCTTAGAAAAAGCCAAGGGTATGAGCATCAACGGTCATCCTTTTTCAGCAAACATGGTAGCTCATGCACCTCGAAGTGAGATCAAAGTGCTAACTTCTGACAAAGCCAAAGCAGCTGGGACAGTCGATCCAAAGAAGCAGCTAACAGCCAAGGAGTATCAGGAGATGAAAGGGAAGAAAAATACTGATCAGCATGATCAACCTGAAACTTCAAGGGCTGGTGAAGCAAGAAGACGGCCAACTGTCAGAATCTTATTAAACAAGTGGCAGCATCAGAAGGAAAGAGATCAAATGCAAAGAGAAAGAGATGAACAAGAATATCAAGAGTGGCTCGAAGAGGAGGAATACAGAAGGTCTCAAAAGGAAAAGGGGCATATCAAAGATGAAGAGAAGAATCATTGGGAAAGTTTAAAAGATGAAGAGAAGAATTTTAATTTTGACCGAAAGTTTCCGGAAAGCTGCCATTTTGGGAAAGAAATTTTGTGGAAAAATACCGTGGTCGACCGGCCGACTCTCCTCCAGAGGACGCGCCTTTCCTCGAGGCCTGCAACGCTCTCTCATTGGCCAGCAGGGGCGGTGCCCCTCTCCTCACACAAAAGACCGAGGCCGGTCTCTCCCTTTCCCTCGGTCTCTACCGTGCAGCAGAAGGAAATCAGCAGCAGCTCCCTTCTCTCTTTCTTCCAGCAGAAGGGAACCAACAACATGAAAGCTCTATTCTTTCATTCTCCCCATGGCCACTGCTCCTCTCCTTTTCCCTTGTCCCTGGATGAACACCAGATAAACACCAGCAGGCAGCGCCTCCCTGTTTCCCTCTCTTTCTCGCGCCTCTAGAAAGTGTCGCGCGAAGCCGCGAGGTCGCGGCCTTTCCCTGGCCGCGCCACTCTGGCCGACAGCTCGCGCTTGCGGCCAAGCAGCGGCGCCGGAAGTCCTCCAGCAGCGAGCAGCAGGCGCTCCTCCTCTCCTTCCCTCTCCCTTTCCCTCTCCTGTTTTCCCCTTTCGGCGCCATGTCCACAACACCGCGGCCTCCAGAGGTCACGACATTTTTCTGCGCGCCTCCTCTAGCCTCTGTCGGGCAGCAGCGCAGGGAAGGCAGCAGGCCAAAGGCAGCAGGCAGCAGGTCGCCAGGAAGCAGTCTGTCACACCCCAATTTTGAGAACAAAATTGGAGCACAATATATGTATGCCAGGATCAATTTTCATACATATATCAGACATCATAGTAAATATCAAAACAATGCTTTTATTAATATCTCGAACATTATTACATAAAAGACCCTCGGGTCTGAAAGAAAAGTACAGACTCTCATGACAACTGACTCTAATGAAGACTCTGATAAAGATGCGGAAATCTGGACTCCAACTCCACAGGAAGGTCGACCGGGGGTAGCGCCATCCTAGTACAGGTCGTCAGGGTCATAGCCACCGTCCTCTGGGTACTCCGGCTCCTCGTAGACGTAGTCTCCAGCGTCTGGGTGGGGTAGCAGGGGGACAAAGAGGAAGGGTGAGTACATCGAAATGTACTCCGCAAGTGTAGGAAATATATGCTTATGAGGCTTATAACAAAGGTAGGCTGACACAGTTTGACTCTTGCGCCTAAAGCGACACATCCTATTAATCCTATTAATCCTATGCACCTATTTACTAGGTTATAGACACAGACACTGTAGAAAAGTAACATCACTCGGAGTCGCACCGAGCAACCAACACTTGGAGTCACACCAAGCAACCACACTTGGAGTCGCACCAAGTACCCACACCTTAAGTCCATCAGGCAACCGCACCCGAAGTCCATCAGATGACCCGAAACAGTAACCAGTAACCAACTAATCTCGAAGAAGTTCAAGCCCGCTCGTGACCGTGAGCACGGCTGATATATCAGTTTTACACTCTGCAGAGGTTGCACATCGTTACCCATGAGTCGTGCATTTCCCGTCACGCTAAACACTGTCAAGGTGCATAGCGGGTTGCACTGCAAGGCCTTTACAAAGCCCCCTCCAAGTCCGTTCCACACGTACATCTAAGGTTTCACCCCGTACAAAGGTCTACGACCCCCAGGGCCCCCTCGTGAGCCACTAAAACAAACCCCGTGTGGACCCTCAACTTAGAGGTTACTAATTAATTAGCTAGGTCCAGCCCATCCAGATCTCATGGTTGCGCTGTTTTGCCGGGTTACTTGTCCAAGAATCGGGTCCTAGGGATCCAGGCAGGATAAAACTAGCACGAGCCCAGAACCAGAAAACGAAACCAGCTGCCGAGTCCCACGGCACAAAACCACCAGTACGGGTCCATCCTGCCGGATTTACCTAACACCGTGTTTCTACAAAATTACCATGCCCACATCGTTTCATAGTTCAGTAAACAAGATTATTAACATTTAACTCTCATCCCAACCATGACTGCAGGGCTAAGCAAGACACCTACCCGAAAATCCCAAAACAGGCGACAAGGATAATAGATCAAAATCTAATAAACCATAACATGGGATTCAATTTAATGACAAGCATGCATCTACAGGATCTACTCTACTCTAATACCAAAACTAAAATAAAACATAGGTGCAAGATGTTCAAGAACACTTGCCTGCGGGCTGGGTTGAATCTGCAGGATCACAGGGATAGTCAGGAGCGTCCTCGTACTCCGCACTCTCTGGCCCAATCAACATACATGGCACATACAAAATAAAATAAATAACAGTACAACAAACAGTACAGAAACAGTAAACTAACAGATCTACTGCGTAGACAATGGAATTATGAAACTAACGCAAGTTGAACGGGTCAAATCGGAGTTAAAATGAGCAAGTTATGAGCTTTTGAAATTGGGTGGCATTTCTGTAAATAAACTGAAGTCATTTTCGGGTTTTAAATAAATAAAACTGAAAAAGAAAATGGCGATGGACTAGGCCTCATTTAGCTGGAAGTGCAGGGGCTAGATCGCAATATTTTGGATGACTCAGTATACTGTTCCAGTGGATGGCGGGTTGATTTCAAGGAAGGCGAGGGGTTCTTTTGCAAGATGGCGTGGACGGCTGATGCGGCGCTTGCGTGGTGCTGACGGTGCGCCACGTGTCGCCCGTGGATTGGAGCGGTGCACCACGCGGCCGATGAACCAGCTGACGCGGCTTGTGTGGACTGGGTCCATGGTGCTATGCACCTGGTGCATACCGGTTCGAGTTAGGATCTAATCTGGGCCATTCAGAGGAGATCGGACGACGCCGGATAGAGGAGTGGGGGTGCTGGCGGCGCCGGGAAGACCGTGCGCGGCGGCGGGGCATGAAGAGCGGCGACGCCATGGCCACTCCGCCACGGGAAACGTGGGAATGGCCCTAGAAGCCAGTAGAGACCTAGGTAAAAGGTGAGGAGGAGAGCGAAGGAGATGGCGGGCTCACCGAGGGTATCCGCGAGGTCGAGGGAGGCTCGGGTGACACACACGACCGCGGAGGAGGCGAAGCTGGCTCAGGATCCGGCGCGGTTGAAGCCGTGGAGCTCCTGGCGTCGATTCCCACCGTGATCGGGTCCCTAGAAGGCGTCGCGTGTCCGTGATGCCGGTGGAGGGGAGGATGAGGGTGTTGGCGGCCTCGTGGTGGGGAAATCCGAGCTCGGACCCCGCCTAGCAATGGCGATGGAGGTGGCGGCGCTTGGTAGAGGTAGAGCGAGGGCTAAGATAGAGAAATGGCTAGCGCGTGCGAAGCGGTAGTCCTACTTGTAGAGCGAGGGGTGAGGAGGTGCGGCGGCTGCGTCTGCTCTGCAGATGGATCGGGCGAGGAGAGGCCGTGCGGTGGGGAGGGCTGGTCGCACGCGTAGGGCGGGTTGGGGGGTTAGGGATGACGACCTGACTAGCGGGTCCCGCAGGTCAGTGAATGGGAGTGGGAAGAGAGCGCTGTTGGGCTGGCGGCGCGCGCGAGAGGAGTTGGGCCGCTGTGGTGGCCTCGGCCTGCGAAGTGAAAGGAGTGGGGGAGGGAGAGAGCGGCCGGCGCGGTGGGCTGGCCGGGAGGAGGGGCTTGCGGGCCAGGCGGTGATGGACAGGGGAGGGGGAAGTGGGCCGGTGGAGTGAAGGTGGGTCGGGCCGATTTGTGTACAGGAGTGGGTGCGGGCCGAGCGGGGTGGGGAGGCCACGGGCCAAGGGTGAGAGAGAGGAGGCCCAAGCCATTGTCCTTTTCTTTTCTTTCCTTTTCTCAATTCTTTTGCAAATTGAAATCAGATTTCCAAACCTTTTAAACCAAATCAATTTGCAAACTTTCAAAATGTTTTCCCCTAGGTTTTGAAAATAAAGCTTTGAGTTTTAAAGTTTTCTAAAATTTCATAAACCTTTCATTTATTTCTTAAATAGAATAAAACCGATCCGCCCTATTCGGGTTTAATAAATTTATTTACCACATAATAAAAATATGCAATGGCATGAGTGCAACATAACAATATGAAATACATTTTATTTTCCACCTCTAATAAATAAACCAAACTATTTAATTTCTAATTAATTTAATTCCATTGTGGAAAATTTAAATCAGGGTGTTACAAACCTACCCCCCTTAGAAGAATCTCGTCCTCGAGATTAGGAAGAGTCGGCGAAGAGTTGAGGAAAATCTGCCCGAAGATCATCTTCCTTCTCCCATGTGGCTTCTTCTTCGGAGTAATGCTTCCATTGCACTTTGCAGATTTTGATCCTCTTGTTGCGAGTGCCTCGTTCCATCGTGTCCAGAATCTTGATCGGCTTAGAGAATGTCAGATCATCCCGCAGATCAAGCTCCTCAAGTGGCAACTGCTCCTCTGGAACTCTAAGGCATCTCTTCAGCTAGGATACATGGAACACATCATGAATACCTGCCAGCCGTGTAGGCAACTCCAGCTGATAAGCAACTGCGCCTTTCTTGTCAATCACCTTGAAAGGGCTAATGAATCTCGGAGATAGCTTCCCTTTAACATTAAACCTCCGAAGACCTCTGAAGGGTGACACCTTCAGATAGACATAGTCCCCAATCTGGAACTCTAGCTCTCGTCGTCTGACATCTGCATAACTCTTCTGTCTAGACTGAGCTGTCTTCAGGTTGCTTATGATCTCCCTGACCTGTTCTTCAGCTTCTTCTATAGACTCAGGGCCAAAGACTTTCCTTTCTCCAACCTAATTCCAGAACAGAGGCGTTCTGCACTTCCTGCCATACAGGGCTTCGAAGGGTGACATCTTGAGACTAGCCTGATAGCTGTTGTTATAAGAGAACTCTGCATAAGGAAGACTCTTATCCCAACTCTGGCTATTCTAAAGCGCACTGGCTCTCAACATGTCCTCAAGAATCTGATTCACCCTCTCTGTCTGACCATCAGTCTGAGGGTGATAAGCTGAACTGAAACTGAGGCGGGTGTCCATAGACTCATGCAACCGCTTCTAGAATCTGGATGTGAACTGTGTACCTCTATCAGATACTATGATCTTGGGCACTCCATGAAGACACACAATGCGTGACATGTATAGCTCTGCAAGCTGCGGTCCACGATATGACTCCTTAACTGGTATGAAATGAGCCACCTTGGTCAAGCGATCAACTATGACCCAAATAGAATCATATCCAGACTGTGCCCTGGGCAAACCAGTGATGAAATCCATGCTGATCTCTTCCCATTTCCACTCCGGAATCTGCAGAGGCTGTAACAAACCAGCGGGTCTCTGATGTTGGGCCTTAACCCGCTGACATGTGTCACACAAGGCCACATACTCTGCTACTTCCCTCTTCATCCCATACCACCAGTAATACTGCTTCAGATCCTGGTACATCTTGGTACCGCCTGGATGGAGAGAGTTGGCTGAATCATGAGCTTCCCTTAGAATCAACTCCTTGATAGCCTTCACATCTGGAACACAGATTCTGCCTCTGAACCATAAGACTCCCCGATCATCCTCTGTGAAACCCGGAGCTTTGTCATCCTTGATCAACTGTCTGATGTCCAAAAGATACTCATCAGTGAGCTTCCCTGCTCGGATATCATGCTCCAAGGTCGAATCAACCTCCAAGGCTACTGCATCAGTATGACCAAGAATTCCCAAGTTGAGCTTCACAAACTCCTCATGCAACTCGGGCTGCTGCTCCTTGATCTCTAACACATTGCAGTAGACCTTCCTGCTCAGGGCATCTGCTACAACATTTGCCTTGCCCGGATGATAGTTGATACTCAAATCATAATCTTTGATCAACTCTAGCCATCTCCGTTGGCGGAGATTCAGATCTGGCTGGGTGAAGATGTACTTCAGGCTCTTATGATCAGTGTATATCTCTGTCTTCTTGCCCATCAGATAATGCCTCCAGATCTTCAGAGCATGAAGAACAGCAGCCAACTCTAGATCATGTGTAAGATAATTTAGCTCATGCTTCCTGAGCTGTCTCGAGGCATAGGCAATCACACGACCCTCCTGCATGAGCACACATCCCAGGCCCTGACGCGAAGCATCACAATAGACCGTGAAGTTCTTCTGGACATCTGGCATGACAAGAATAGGAGCAGTAGTCAACCTTGCCTTCAACTCCTCAAAACCAGCTTGACATTCGGGGGACCACACGAACTTGGCGCCCTTCTCAGTCAGCTTTGTCATCGGCTTCACGATCTTGGAGAATCCCTCAATGAACCTGCGGTAATATCCAGCCATACCGAGGAAACTCCGTATCTCAGTGACACTCTCAGGTACCTTCCAGTCCAAAATATCTTGGACCTTGCCTGGATCAACAGATACTCCACCTTCTGAGATGATATTCCCCAAATATGCAACCTTCTTCAACCAGAACTCACATTTGCTCAGCTTCGCATACAACTGATGCTCTCTGAGCTTCTGCAACACTAATCTCAGATGCTTCTCATGCAATTCTTCATTCTTCGAGAATATCAAGATATCGTCAAGGAACACCACGACGAACAAGTCCAGGAACTCCATGAAAACCTTGTTCATCAGATACATGAAGAAAGCTGGGGCATTAGTCAAGCCGAAGGACATCACTGTGTACTCATATAGCCCATATCGAGTCACAAATGCAGTCTTCGGAATATCAGCTTCACGAATCTTCAGCTGATTATAACCTGTTTGCAGGTCAATCTTCGAGAACACCTGAGCACCCTTCATCTGATCAAACAGATCATCAATGCGAGGAATAGGGTACTTGTTCTTGATGGTGGCTTCATTCAATGCGCGATAATCAACGCACATCCGTTGGCTTCCATCCTTCTTCGGAACAAAGATCACAGGGGCTCCCCATGGGGATGTACTAGGACGAATATGCCCCTTCTCTAACTGCTCTTGAATCTGCGACTTCAGCTCAGCTAGCTTTTCGGCATCCATTCTATATGGTCGCCTGTATATAGGTGCAGTACCAGGAACTAAATCAATAGAGAACTCAATCTCGCGATCAGGTGGCATACCTGGCACTTTCTGGAAGACATCAGGGAACTCCTTGACCACTCGGATATCAGGTACCACGACAGCCTCATAAACTCTGGCTTCTTTTGTCATCTTCGTTGGTGCCTGATACACAAGCTTCGTGCCATCTGGATGCTTCACTGTGATGATCCTCTGAGCACAATCAGTAACCCCTTGATATTTGCTCAGCCAGTTCATTCCCAGAATGACATCTATCCCCTCAGAATCGAGGACGATGAGATCAAAAGGGAACTCTACCCCCCTTATGTTTATGCTCAGATTTCGACACACCTGCCTGGAAACCACCTCTCCTCCGGGAGATGTAACTATCAAGCCTCTAAGCATAGGTGAAACTGACAGACTACATGCTGATGCGAACCTCGCTGTTATTAAAGAATGTGATGCACCAGAATCAAAGAGTACTGTAGCTGGATGGGAATTAATAGTGAACATACCCAATACCACATCTGGAGCCGTCTGAGCTGACTTCGCTGCAACATGGTTCACACGACCTCGTGCGAACGCCTGGGCTGGTCCTGCCTGACGGAACTGCTGCGGGGCCTGCTTCCTCGTCGGGCACTGGTTGGCGTAGTGCCCCATCTGGTTGCACTTGTAGCACGGACCAATCTGACCTGCCCCCTGTACTGGACGGGGCTGCTGCGGAGCTGGAAGACCCGGGCGAGGTGCCTGAGCCTGGCGGGGCGGCTGCTGCTGCTACTGGTGCTGGGGTGGAGCCTGGTACTATGGAGCTGGGTGCCTGTACTGGAAAGCGGGCTACTGGAACTGGGGCGGCCGGTAGTGCTGCTGCTGCTGGGGAAACTGCCTGGGAGCTGGAGCAGGTAGAGCGTAGCGGGGACGGGTGGAGCTGCTGGAGGACTGTCCCTGGAAGACCATCTTCCTCTTGCGATCTGCATCGAGGTCCTTCCTTTCCCTCTCCACTGCGAAAGCACGATCAACCAGCTTCTGGAATGAGGAAAACTCATTTGAAGCCAGGGCGTAGCAGAGTCCAGGGTTGAGCCCATGCCTGAAGCAATCCTGCTTCTTGTCATCTTCATCCACGTCACCCGGGGCGTAACGGGACAGCTGGGTGAACCGCGTGAAATACTCACGCACTGACATCGTGTCCTGCCTGAGGTCCAGAAACTCTCGGCGCTTCACCCTGATCTCGCCGGCGGGAACGTGCTGGTCGCGGAAGGCCTTGCGGAACTCCTGCCAGGTGATGGTGTTGGCGTCCGCGTGAGCAGCGGTGTAGGCAGTCCACTAGTCTTTCGCCGGGCCTGAAGCTGGTGCGCGGCGTAGAGAACCTTATCATGGTCCTCAACATGAGCAAGCTGCAACTTGCCCGCAATAGACTCGAGCCAATCATCAGCATCCATCGGCTCGATCGCGTGGTGGAAAACTAGAGGGTGCGTCGTCATGAACCTCCGGAGAGAGTCGTCCTGTCGGGGTGGCTGTGCAGCTCCTCCACCCTGAGCACCCTGGGCCATCTGCTGCATGTGCTGCATGATCTGGGCCATGTTCTGCATCATCTCGTTCTGCACCTGGGCCATCTCGAGCGGGTCGTACGGGAGCGGAGGTGGAGGTGGATGAGGCGGCTGGTTGCCACCTGCCCCGCTCCCGCCAGCGTTACGCGCGCTGCTCCTGGTGTTAACCATCTGTTGCATTTCCAGGAGTAAAAGTGAGACATGATAGATAGATATATGACAACCCTGATTTAGTTAATTAAATGAATTAATAAAGCATTTTAAACAAATGATGTCGCTGCAACCTGACGGTCACAACACACCAACAATCATTACAAAGAACCAAAACATTACATAAGCACAAGTACATGTCAGACAACGTCCTACGACATCACACAATTATGGTGGGCTTTCTACGAGTTTTGGAGGACCTACTTTAAACAAAAGTTTTGAATTTTCAGCAGAGACGGGCTACAGAAGTGGGAAAAAGGGTCAGGCTTATAAAAATAGTTTTATAAACTCGACGACTGGACTAGGGTAGCGTCCTACGGTCAACACAACTCTGATACCACTCTGTCACACCCCAATTTTAAGAACATAATTGGATCACAATATATGTATGCTAGGATCAATTTTCATACATATATCAGACATCATAGTAAATATCAAAACAATGCTTTTATTAATATCTCGAACATTATTACATAAAAGACCCTCGGGTCTGAAAGAAAAGTACAGACTCTCATGACAACTGACTCTAATGAAGACTCTGATGAAGATGCGGAAATCTGGACTCCAACTCCACAGGAAGGTCGACCGGGGGTAGCGCCATCCTAGTACAGGTCGTCAGGGTCGTAGCCACCGTCCTCTGGGTACTCCGGCTCCTCGTAGACGTAGTCTCCAGCGTCTGGGTGGGGTAGCAGGGGGACAAAGAGTAAGGGTGAGTACATCGAAATGTACTCCGCAAGTGTAGGAAATATATGCTTATGAGGCTTATAACAAAGGTAGGCTGACACAGTTTGACTCTTGCGCCTAAAGCGACACATCCTATTAATCCTATTAATCCTATGCACCTATTTACTAGGTTATAGACACAGACACTGTAGAAAAGTAACAACACTCAGAGTTGCACCGAGCAACCAACACTTGGAGTCACACCAAGCAACCGCACTTGGAGTCGCACCAAGTACCCACACCTGAAGTCCATCAGGCAACCGCACCCGAAGTCCATCAGATGACCCAAAACAGTAACCAGTAACCAACTAATCTCGAAGAAGTCCAAGCCCGCTCGTGACCGTGAGCACGGCTGATATATCAGTTTTACACTCTGCAGAGGTTGCACATCGTTACCCATGAGTCGTGCATTTCCCGTCACGCTAAACAGTGTCAAGGTGCATAGCGGGTTGCACTGCAAGGCCTTTACAAAGCCCCCTCCAAGTCCGTTCCATACGTACCTCTAAGGTTTCACCCCGTACAAAGGTCTACGACCCCAGGGCCCCCTCGTGAGCCACTAAAACAAACCCCGTGTGGACCCTCAACTTAGAGGTTACTAATTAATTAGCCAGGTCCAGCCCATCCAGATCTCATGGTTGCGCTGTTTTGCCGGGTTACTTGTCCAAGAACCGGGTCCTAGGGATCCAGGCAGGATAAAACTAGCACGAGCCCAGAACCAGAAAACGAAACCAGCTGCCAAGTCCCCCGGCACAAAACCACCAGTACGGGTCCATCCTGCCGGATTTACCTAACACCGTGTTTCTACAAAATTACCATGCCCACATCATTTCATAGTTCATTAAACAAGATTATTAACATTTAACTCTCATCCCAACCATGACTGCAGGGCTAAGCAAGACACCTACCCGAACATCCCAAAACAGGCGACAAGGATAATAGATCAAAATCTAGTAAACCATAACATGGGATTCAATTTAATGACAAGCATGCATCTACAGGATCTACTCTACTCTAATACCAAAACTAAAATAAAACATAGGTGCAAGATGTTCAAGAACACTTGCCTGCGGGCTGGGTTGAATCTGCAGGATCACAGGGATAGTCAGGAGCGTCCTCGTACTCTGCACTCTCTGGCCCAATAAACATACATGGCACATACAAAATAAAATAAATAACAGTACAACAAACAGTACAGAAACAGTAAACTAACAGATCTACTGCGTAGACAACGGAATTATGAAACTAACGCAAGTTGAACGGGTCAAATCGGAGTTAAAATGAGCAAGTTATGAGCTTTTGAAATCGGGTGGCATTTCTGTAAATAAACTGAAGTCATTTTCGGGTTTTAAATAAATAAAACTGAAAAATAAAATGGCGATGGACTAGGCCTCATTTAGCTGGAAGTGCAGGGGCTAGATCGCAATATTTTGGATGACTCAGTATACTGTTTGTCACACCCTGAAATTTGCATTTCTGAAATTAGAGTTAAAATGATTTATTTATGAATTTTTGTGCTCATAAAATATAGAGAAATAAAAATTTTCTCTAAGTTAAAAGTTATCCTAGGGTTTAGAAACATGTTTGTGCATTCATGTTGGTGCATTTGAGTTTTTGTGATGTGTGGTTTTGGCTAAAATCCAATTTGAGCTCAAAATGGTTTCAAAACAATTTAAAGAAAAACGAATTTCCTAGAAAAGGGTTTTGAAAATAAAGGCCTTTTGTTTTTCAAGAAGTTTGGAAAAGTTTGAAACTTCAAAACTTACTGTTTCTTTCAAGGTTTTCAAACCGAAAGTTCAAACTGAATTCAAATGGTTTTGAAAATGTCAAAACAAAAATGGAAAAGCTTTCTCCCTCTTTCTCCTCTCCCCTCTCCTCCTTTTGGCCCGAAACGGCCCAGCCGGCCTGCTCCTCCTCCCGACCGGCCCGATCGCCGGCCCGCTCTCCCTTCTCTTCAGCTCAGCGCCGCGCCCCTCTCATCTCCTCTTGGGCCGCGTCGCCCTGGCCCATTTCCCTCGCCAACCCGCCGCGCCAGCGCTCCCTCCTTCTGTCGCTTACAGGTGGGGTCCACCTGTCATCCCCCTCCTCAAGCCGTGCCCGAGCAGGACTCTACTTCGACTCGGTGACCGCCTCCGCCCCGTCTTCAACTCGCCCAGCCGAGCACCCCTACGGCCTTGTCCTTTAAATAGAGAGCTCTTGAGCTGCCGCCACCCCTTTTGAACCCTAAATCGCAAGCCGCCACCATAACTCGAGCCCCAAGTGCCACCGAAACCCTAACCGCCGCCGCCGTGTCGAATCCCCCTCCTTGCTCCTTCTCCGTCGGTTAGACTCGGTCTTCAAGTTTCGGTTGAAGGTAAGGAAGTCTACCGTGTTGTTCCCGTGCTCTCTCTTTCGTTTAACCGTCCGGACGAGCTCACTGGAGCAACTTCAACGATGCCGACCGCCAAATCATGCTGACCGTCGTTCCTGTTCCATCTCCGCCGAAACCAGTAGTTCTATCGAGTTCCCCTCCCTCCACTCTATCTCTCGGTGTTCCCAGTTCGGCCGATGGAGGCCTAAATCGCTATTCCGGCGAGTTTCCGGCGAGCTCCAAGCTCGGCCGGCTATGGCGCCGCCGCGGACGCCGTCCGTCTTCCCCTCCGGTGGCCGGCGCCGCTCCCTTCCCCCTGGCTCTAATCCTAGCCCTTGATCTCAGATCCAACGAACTACAGCGCCTGATACCCTTTCGGCTTGTCGTTTCACAAAAAGGCCCTTATAATTAATAAGGCCTCAACCCGCGGTCCAACCGGCACTATTCCATTTGTCTTGGAAAATTTTCATTCAAGCCCCTGCGCTTTTACCAAAATGAGGCGCAGTCCAGCCAGTTTTCAAATTTCATTTTATTTATTTAAATCTGCAAATTCGAAGTTTAATTTATTTACAAAACTACCACCAGATTCAAAAGCCCATAACTTCTTCGTTTTAACTCCGATTTAGTCCGTTCAACTTGCGTTAGATTCGTTTCAAAAAGTTCTTTCTAACTATATAACTTTCAGTACTGTTTTCTGTAATTAAAATTTGAGTTAAATTTAATCTAGTAATTAGTGTCTTTAATTTTGTTTAAATCGTATCTTTTCCGTTATAACTCCGATTAGCGTGATTTTCGCGTCTGTGTGTTCGTAGCGAATCGTAGATCAGTTTTCAAAACTCTTTATTTATTTATTTATTTATTGGTGTACTGTTCTAATCATAGGCTATGTTTGCTATGCATGACTGCCTTTGGATGCTTGTGTGGTGTGCTATGATCGTATGTCCAGTCGGTGAGTTTTTCGTTGGTGATCAAGAAGAAGTTCGTGGTCAAAAGTTCAAGAGTCAACCTTTGGAAGTCTACACGTCAACAGAAGAAGGATCTTGAGTTTAAGGCAAGTATAGCATGGGACCATCCTTGTTACCTATTCATCGTAAATCACTTAATTCATAGTGCATGTGTCTAATTTGAATGCCATTAAGGATTACCTAGTTCTTGTTATCCATTACCTTGTCACCGTGGGATGTTTTGCATTTGGGTAGTATATTGCTAGTGCTCAACTTAAACCAACATGCTCCGATCACTGATTAATGATTCATGATTAATTGACATATGGTTATGACTTATGTAAGATGATTAAAACTTGCCTATCTGTCAGCAAAAGCTGGGACATACAGTGCAACCATGGGATTTATATGGCTCTGACCTTAGCTCAGTATGAGGACCTTTTCTAGCTTGTTAGAGGTTACCCTTGTGGCGCAAATGGGGGACAACAGACTATGGATCCCTGGGACTGGTTGTATCACACAGACTGACTAATGAAACCTAGCGGCCCTAACTTGTTAGACGAACCTTTGAAAGGCTGCGCAGTGAAACCCAGCCATGCACCTTGGCAGTGTGATATGGGACTAGCTATCCCTGGCAAACGGGAATCACGACTCATCGGGTAAAGTGTACAACCTCTACAGAGTGTAAAACTGATATATCAGCCGTGCTCACGGTTACGAGCGGCCCGGAAAACTCACAGAAAAGCTGGTTAAATAGTTAATTAATATTTAATATTGGTTTATGAGAGTGTTATCATGACGATGATGGAATTAATGTGATCATATGGTTTAATTGGGGTAAGCATAACATACGTTTACCTAATGCTAAAATTGTGACAACTAAAAGCTGATTGCAGTTAAACCTGTGTTAGCCTTTTTGAGCCTCATGAACCCCATGTTATATTTGTTAGGTACGAGATGTACTTATGCTTGCTTTACTTTTCAATACTTTGGAAAAATCCCGGATGGGTACCAGACTGCAAGAGTTGGAGAAGTTAGGCTTGTGATCAACCAGTCAGTTGTCCCTGTGAAGTTGGTGTCTCCATCTGAAGATCGGAGTGTCTTCCCGCTGTCTGCTCTTTAAGGTTATGTTCTTTGTGTTTATACGTTATATAAGAGCATTGTCTTTCGATATTACCCTTTATTTGTAACTATATGTGAGATTTGACTTCCTGGGCTCACATATGGTGTATACCTGGTTTTGTTTTTAAAACCGGGTGTGACACTGTTCCAGTGGATGGCGGGTTGATTTCAAGGAAGGCGAGGGGTTCTTTTGCAAGATGGCATGGACGGCTGATGCGGCGCTTGCGTGGTGCTGACGGTGCGCCACGTGTCGCCCGTGGATTGGAGCGGTGCGCCACGCGGCCGGTGAACCAGCTGACGCAGCTTGTGTGGACTGGGTCCATGGTGCTATGCACCTGGTGCATACCGGTTCGAGTTAGGATCTAATCTGGGCCATTCAGAGGAGATCGGACGGCGCCGGATAGAGGAGTGGGGGTGCTGGCGGCGCCGGGAAGACCGTGCGCGGCAGCGGGGCATGAAGAGCGGCGGCGCCATGGCCACTCCGCCACGGGAAACGTGGGAATGGCCCTAGAAGCCAGTAGAGACCTAGGTAAAAGGTGAGGAGGAGAGCGGAGGAGATGGCGGGCTCACCGAGGGTATCCGCGAGGTCGAGGGAGGCTCGGGTGACACACACGACCGCGGAGGAGGCGAAGCTGGCTCGGGATCCGGCGCGGTTGAAGCCGTGGAGCTCCTGGCGCCGATTCCCACCGTGATCGGGTCCCTAGAAGGCGTCGCGTGTCCGTGATGCCGGTGGAGGGGAGGATGAGGGTGTTGGCGGCCTCGTGGTGGGGAAATCCGAGCTCGGACCCCGCCTAGCAATGGCGATGGAGGTGGCGGCGCTTGGTAGAGGTAGAGCGAGGGCTAAGATAGAGAAACGGCTAGCGCGTGCGAAGCGGTAGTCCTACTTGTAGAGCGAGGGGTGAGGAGGTGCGGCGGCTGCGTCTCCTCTGCAGATGGATCGGGCGAGGAGAGGCCGCGCGGTCGGGAGGGCTGGTCGCCCGCGTAGGGCGGGTTGGGGGGTTGGGGATGACGACCTGACTGGCGGGTCCCGCAGGTCAGTGAATGGGAGAGGGAAGAGAGCGCTGTTGGGCTGGCGGCGCGCGCGAGAGGAGTTGGGCCGCTGCGGTGGCCTCGGCCTGTGAAGTGAAAGGAGTGGGGGAGGGAGAGAGCGGCCGGCGCGGTGGGCTGGCCGGGAGGAGGGGCTTGCGGGCCAGGCGGTGAGGGACAGGGGAGGGGGAAGTGGGCCGGTGGAGTGAAGGTGGGTCGGGCCGATTTGTGTACAGGAGTGGGTGCGGGCCGAGCGGGGTGGGGAGGCCACGGGCCAAGGGTGAGAGAGAGGAGGCCCAAGCCATTGTCCTTTTCTTTTCTTTCCTTTTCTCAATTCTTTTGCAAATTGAAATCAGATTTCCAAACCTTTTAAACCAAATCAATTTGCAAACTTTCAAAATGTTTTCCCCTAGGTTTTGAAAATAAAGCTTTGAGTTTTAAAGTTTTCTAAAATTTCATAAACCTTTCATTTATTTCTTAAATAGAATAAAACTGATCCGCCCTATTCGGGTTTAATAAATTTATTTACCACACAATAAAAATATGCAATGGCATGAGTGCAACATAACAATATGAAATAAATTTTATTTTCCTCCTCTAATAAATAAACTAAACTATTTAATTTCTAATTAATTTAATTCCATTGGGGAAAATTTAAATTAGGGTGTTACACAGCCCCAGCTCAAACCCTAAGCCGACCCTGCCTTCTCCCTTCCCGGCGACGATCTCCCTTGGGTTCCCCTTGTTTCTTCCGTGAAATCCATCATGAAGGGTCATCTAGTTAAGCTGAAACTCTTTGTTGTTTCACTCTGCATATATTCCATGACACATGTGTTTGATAACTAGTCCCTAATTGATTTCTGCAGATTCTTGGTTTCCCGATGCAAAAAAGGGTTTTCTGTTTTCGTTTTCCTTTAAATAGCAAATATGGTTGAAAGTTGTAAAATGCATAGTAAATCATAGGAATATCGAAAAATTGCGAGTGAGAACTTTTTGGAATCCTTGCAAATTGTACTGTCCAGTGAATGTTTAATCTGTGGGCTGTTAGTATAAAGTTTGTGCTGTGATGATTTATTTGTGTTAAATAGCATTAAATAGAGAGAAAATGATATCTGTTGTTTTATTGCTTAGTTTACTGTGAAATATTTATGGTAGGCTTGTTATGTGATATGTGTGCGGTGATAACAATTTCAGAAATTTTGGTGCATGCATGATTTAGTTATGTATTTATCTTTCTTTCAGCTCATTAAATGAATTAAATTGAATTGTGGTAAATGCTTGCATGTAAAAATGAAAAAGGTGGCTCAACTTATGTTATCATATTCATTTCAAACCTACGTTGTTTCAAAGTATTTCAACTTGTATTATTATTTGTGAACTCTATTGTAATTTTATTTCCGCTGCAAAGCTTGACCATGCGATCTTGGCTGAGATGTTAGAAAAGTTTGAAATCCCTCAGGATTTCACGGATTACTGGGTTTATATGGGCTCAAGTGTGCTAATTCAGCTGCTCCGGTAGAGGTTTTCGCACTTGTGCTCTTATAAATTGGTCGGTTATGTCACAACTGGTATCGGAGCAAGGTTAAGCATAATACTGTCATGTGCATGATTTTAAAACAAAGTTTTGTTTTGAAAAGCCTATTTTATCTAAAAACCTTTAGCTAGTAGGCAAGTTTGTCAAAACCTAATTTATAAAATTATGTGCTAGCGATAACCTCCAGTTATGTCCAACTAGGATTTTCAGGTGGCTTAACTGCTAACAGGGTTCTGGGATTTGCTTCATGCTGGATTTTTTATTTGTCTGGTCCATTCTCAGGAGAGAATGCGTCGATTGCGAAAACATGCATAAAATGATTTGGTAAGATATGAGAGCATTATCATCCAACCGTCGGTCTAGGGGAGAGTATTGTTATACTGGATTGTATGTGAGCTCTACGCGAACATATATGATGGTATCAATTTGCTGGGTAATTTTCTAAGCTTGGTGCATGAGATTTAGTGCCAACTTATATGTACCTTAGTACATATGGGAAGGTGCTCAATTGTCTTTATCATTGGAATTTTCTTGGGCTGAAATGAGATTTTCTGCAGGTACACTAACCCCGAATGCGTATGCATAGTTGACGACTAGTTATAACGAGAGTGCGTGTTATGCCACCGACCTAGAACGTGATTGCCGCCTTAGGCTGGCAATTTGTGAGGACATATAGGACGAGCATCCATCTTGTTTTGCTTTCCTCATGAACATGCTTCTCTCACCCTTGTTCTAATAAGAAACAACTTGTTGTCAAGTGTGACTAATGTAATGATAAAACATGAATGGTTGTTTGTGCATAAAAATGCTTCCCCCACCTATATTCCTATAATGATGAAGTTTGTTGTGAATTAAGTTCTTCAACGTGATGTGCTAGATTGCTGGTAAAGGTTAGAAGCAATTAGTTTGTTTGATGTTGTATGTTGATCTGAACTAGATGTAATGTGGTCTTGTTCTTAATGGTCGGTAGTGTGCAATGTTTTATATGGATGGTTTCTTTGTTAGCTAAACACATGATTGCTTGTTATAGGCTAGAAGTAATTACCTTGTATGATGATATTGTATGGATAACCCTGCTAATTCACTAGGTTGTATGGTTGCCATATTCTGTTTAATGTTTGTTTGATAGAGTAGTTAGACTTTGAGCCTCCTATAGCTAGGAGTTCCCCCTATGTCGTAATGTCTTGTAGTAAGTAAATGACTTGTGTGGTGTTATCCTACTTGTGTGGCAAAACATGCTAAAGTTTGTAATTCAATGTTTTGAGCTAGGAAACTCCCTTTTGGGTGAAACCAATTGGGTTAGTTTTGTTTTAAAATGCTCTACCTGAGGAAATTATAAAACTTGTTGATTGAAACTGTTTTGTATGCAGTGTTGTTGGGGTTGGCTAAATGCTTTCCAAATTTGTTAAATGTGATAATGAAGCTAAGTGTGTCAAAAGGTTACAATTCTAGTTTTGTTAGCTTTGTGTTAACATGCTTTAGCAAGGAAATGTACTAAACATGTTGTTTAATTGCTTTTCCATGCTATAATAATGTAATAATGTTCTTGCTTTCTTCCTTGCAAAAATAAGAACTAGAGTTATATGAATGAAAAGTTTGTGAAACTAATTTCCATAGCTTTTTAGTCTCATGTTATTGTAAGGAAAATGTATAGCTTGTTATTTGATAACATTAAATAGCTCGAACTTGTTTAAGTTGTTTTAAACATGTTTACTTGCTAGATTTGTGTAGACTGTTTTACTTGCTCAAAAATGCTGAAATGCTGGTAATAGTCTACTAAATACATAAGTGAGTTGCCATAATCTTTCCAAGAATTCTCTGGGAGCAGATTTAAATAGCTCTCTGTTTCACTTTACTAAGTTAAGGAAATTAATAAGTGCATGCAAAAAATTTAATTTGGGTAAACGATGAACTTCTCTAACATGTTTAAGATGTATATAAACTGTTGTATGCATGGTTATGACTAGAATTATGTTTTTATGTGCACCATGCTTTATAATTGTTCTCTAATCTAGTTTTAATCTTTTCTAGTCATATGCTTGTGAGAACTAAATACATGCAAACAATTTAAATGGGCTGCAATCTTAGCTTTTATAGCATGTTTAGAATGTTTTCAAACTGTTGTTATGCTTGGTTGTACCCAAAAATTAAGTTGCTACATGTTGCTTGTTAGTCGTTGTTACCTTATGTCTCCTTATTCCTTTTTGGAATGTAATCTATCATGAGCTTGTTGCTTGTTGCTGGTTTCTTAAACTAAATGAGTTGTTAGCTTTAAGTTGTAAATTGCTGATAGTTCACAAACATTTATGCCTTAGTTTGTTTGGTATGTTTGCTTCTAAATAATGAGTTATGCTCCAATCTAGTAAACAGAAAATAAATGAATGACAACATCTGTCCACCATGTTTTCACGTCTATGTTTGCTTGTGTGCTATAGATAGATGTTTGTCTGGTATGAGCTTGGTGATTAGTATTGGTTGCTTAAGCTGATTGTTTGTGTCCTTCAAATGTTTGATAAAAGTTGTGTTTGTAGATGTGTTGTAATCTAAGTGGTACCCTGGTTAAGTCAACCGTTGTCCTCGGTGAGTACATGAGTGGTTGTTAAGCTTTGGTTGCCGAAGCCCTCTTGACCTTTCTGAGATGCCTGAGTAGAACCCTTGATGCTTAAAAGGTCTGTGTTTGTGTGTCTAGTTTTGATGGTTTAGAATGCTTGTGCCCCAAAGACCTGTACCTATGTCTGTCTGTATCTTTTGTTGGATCAGCTAGCCCAAGTTAAGCTTCCAGAATCCTAGATCCAAACCGTGGTATGCCTACGCCTGTTGTGTACCAACCCTCTGACTAATCTTTAGACCCAAGCTTTTTCCTTTTAAGTGTTGCCTAAGCCATGGATGTTTTGTACCCCTTGTTGTAAAGGCCCTTGTTAGTTTGACCAGCCAAGTTCCTGTCAATACCAGTTCTTGATCGTAGTTTGCCTTGCCAAGTTGTGGAGACCATGCCCCAAATCCTTGTTGTACCCCTTGGTTGCCCTTTTGTTGCTGCTTGACCAAATCAAGTTCAGGTAATCCTTCATCTTTTCATGACCTTGGTGTGCACAAGGCGTATCCTTGTTGTCTTGTGCCATGTTTTGTTCTTGAAATCACCTCCTTTGTTGATTTCCAAACCTTATGATCATCCTTGGTTTGCTAGCTTATGCCTTGCATGTGATGCCTATCAGTGCAAGATTTATCTGCATCATGTTGGATTTCTCATCGGTTGTGGATTCGATAATGGTGTCTTGACTATGAACTAATGGTGCCACGACGAAACCGAGAACCTCTTGTGGCGGCCGACGAAAGTTTGTGCTGCTCGGCACGTGCTGGTATCGTGGTTTCTAGTCGAGATTCATTATGAAAACTACGCCAATGTGTTATCTTTCATGAAGCTTTCTCCTTGTTATCTCCTAGATTCCTTCAGGAAAATCCTTTTATCAGATCAGTTGTGTCAGTGTTTCTTTCAAAGTTGCAAAGAGGATGAACTTTCCAGAATCAGTCAGTAATGAAAGCAGTAACAGAATGTAAGAGGTGGTAGACAAAGGACTTTGTTTAATCTACAACAATGTTTGAGCAATATATATGGTCATAGTGAAGTAAGATGGCACAACATACTTGAAATGGACCAGTATCAATTAAAGAATGAGCGACAGAAGTGGTATGTTATTGAACCGGATACCTGAGATCCAGAAGTTTTCTATCTGAACTTAATATATTTATCTGCATGATGATCTTATACTTGACTCAATCCTCTCGGATGTGCCTGATCCTCTGTTGACTTTGGTGGTGACTGTATGCATTGATATTCAGCATTGCTTGTAGTAAAAGCGAAACCCTTGGAGCTTTTTAGTGTTGAGAGGCAGTTGATTAGTTTCCGCCATGGAAAGGCTAATATCCAGTTCTGAAACAACTCTTTGGTAGCTATGAAGGATATGTCTCACAAAACCGTGTTATATCAGAAGTCTATAAACCAACTGATATTGTTTGGGGCACTCGTACATCCAAGCCTTTGTCGTGCTCTAGCCAACTCTATCTCGGAGAAATTACAATGACAGTACAAGATACTATACCAGCTGTTGACGCTCAATAATACTCATAATTAACCATCAACCATTGCATGAAATGACACTAAATAAATTACAAAGCATAGTTGTAGGGTTTGAAACTAACAAGTTCCACGAGTTTTGGTGCTCTCACTTGTTTTGTAGGACATCAATATTTCACCATATAAAAGTATCTCAAGTGATGAATTGGTGTGCACCATTGCGAAGGGCTCGTCGAGACGATCGAAACAGACATATCATTTGCTATATTTGGAGTCCCGGATCAAAAGATATTAATTTCGCAACGAAATCTGCAAAAGAAGGATCTAGAAGACAACAGAAGACACCACGAGGCGGCCCACCACGTGGGCCCACTGGGCCAGACCGACCAGTCCCACTTGGAGACCGACCGGTCGGCCACGGAGCCCGTTTTTCCTCCGCCTTCTAGAACATTCTTCCACCGCCTCCTAGGATGCATCTCCACCGTCCCTGAAGTCGGTTTGATCCAACGGTGGGCGATAAACGTGACGCGAATCGATGACATGGCGATTCCTTGCCCCCTACTCCACCTCGGGCTATATAAGCAACCCCAGACCCCCCTCTCCAGGCATCTCCATCTTCATTTGAAGGACCGAGAAGCTACCCGAAAGCGACCAGAGGGGGGGTGAATGGGAGCTTCAAAAATTTCCTTTCGGAAACTAGATGCCACTGTCCCAAGATCAACCCCAAAAGCGAAACCTAGAGCTTGCTAATGTCCACGACCCTAGATGTAGGGTGGATGCTTCCTAGAAGCACAGCGGGACACTAGACAACCCTAGAAAGCCAACCCAAAAGACGGAACTCAAATCCGATCAAGAACGAACGAGCCGCGAACGAAAACGCGCGAAACAGCAGCGACCGGACTCTGGCCTGCGTCCGGTCAGCAGGGACCGGACGCGTCCGGTCGTCAGAAAACAGCTCTGGGAGCTCTCTGTTCGCGACCGGACGCACGGAGCTCAAGCGTCCGGTCGTTCACTGAGCGTCCGGTCAGATGAGACAAAAACACGGGAACAGTGCGAGCAGCGCGTCCGATCAGTTCCAAAAACCAGCGTCCGGTCGTGCAAAACGAAACACCGAAAAACGATCGGACTCACCAGAGGGTCCGGTCACTGGGCATCGGACGCGTCCGGTCACAGAAAAACGTTTCTGGAACCTTTCTGTTTCTGACCGGACTCACTGAAGGGAGCGTCCGGTCGATTTGAACAGAGCGTCCGGTCAAGCAAAAGAACTCAGACAGAGTTCAACCACCGGACGCACTGTAGCAGCGTCCGGTCGTTGAATGAAGCGTCCGGTCACCTCGCGAATTCACTGTTCGTCCACCGATTCGACTAGAACTCACCCAAAACAAATCCTCTAGGGATCAAACTTGGTGAGTGAAGTCACAAGGAGGTTAGTGAGCTATCTCTAAGAGATCATGGCTCGAACCTAACTCCAAATCGGTGAATCGAAGAATTTCGGGGGAAGGGAAGAAAAGTGACCCGAAACGAAAAATCGATCGATCTCCTAGACCGTGAGGTTAGAGGATGATTCCTTCGGTGGAAAGAAGTGCCTCACGATCTAGAACAACTTGGTTCAAACGGAATTGCAAAAGATGAACCGAGCAAAGAGATCAAGCGACGGGAAAATCGTGGAGCAAAAAGGATTCCGCGAAGAACACAAGCAAAACGGAAATCACAGCCACGAACTCGAATCAAGGACGCAAATCAACCCATCGATCAGTGCTCCAAGGTGAGGATACGGCCTCACTTCCTCGAATCAACAGTACACAGAGTGGAGTCTCTCTGCGGATCTCAACTAGCTAAAGCAGGGGTGTGGGAGAGTGGAAACCCTAATGCTAGGAAGCAAATGACTGCGCTAACTGAGATAGGGAGGAGGGTGTCTCCCCTGGACTACTTATCCTATTCTAGTCTAAGTCTATTTCCTACTCTACCCCTCTCTATTCTAATTACAGAGCGAACCAGCTAAACCCTAGGGTTATTCTGGACCAACTCGGTGGTAGGTAGATCCAACGGCCACGCCCGCACAACTCGTCCGCGTTGCCTCCACGCAACCTTCAGATCGCCGCCACGTGCCGCCACCACTCTGCACCCCCGGTTTTGCGGCCCAAACCGGGAAACCAGCCTTTTCCATCAGCCCCCGGTTTTGAGGCCCAAACCGGGAAACCAGCCTCCAGCCCGAGTTTTGTGGCCCAAACTCGGAAACCCTCAGCGCCCGAGTTTTGAGGCCCAAACTCGGAAACCGGCCCACTCCCAGGTTTTGAGGCTCAACCTGGAAACCGTCACGCCCAGGTTTTGTGGCTCAACCTGGAAACCCAGCACCCAGGTTTTGAGGCCCAAACCTGGAAACCGTTGGTTTTTCCCGGGCTCTACCAACAAACCGGCGTCGTAGAGGGGATGCACCGCCTGTGCACCCCTTCCACCGACATGATCGCACTTCTCCGCTTGTCGCTGTCGCAGGCTGCCAGCCACCACAGCTGATCCTCCGGCCTCCAGTCCATCAGTCCAAGTCCACGTCCGCCCTTCACCGTCCGATACATCGGCATGGCACGTCCGCCGCACGGCACGCCCATCCTTCATCGCGCCCGGTCCGTCGGCACGGCACGTCGCAACTTGACCTTCACCCGCCATCGATCACTGTCTCCGTGCTCGACACCTGCACAACACAAGCCAAAGAACATGCGCATCATCTCCGTTGACAATCACTCATCACTCAGAGACTCGGCATACACCCATGTATCCGCAATCTCCCCCTTGATGAGTGCATTGTCAACTCCACAACAAATCGTGAATAAGAAGAAGGAGGTAGGAAGGAGTGGGAAGAGAAAACCCAACCAAATGACCCAAAAGCCTAACAAAAGCCGAAGAAGGTCAAGTGGATGAAGCGAAAACTTGGTCCCCAAAGACATGGGCAACGGCTCGACGCAACCAAGCAAAGCAAAGCTAGCCCTCAAGAAGAGGTAGAACAGGCTCAACACCGCTAGCAGATACCAATTGAAGATCGGAGGACAACAGAGGCAAAATGCTAGTCCCTCAAGATAGAGGCACAGAGGCTCAACACAACTAGCAAGAAAATCACTCCGAACCAATTGGAAATCAACCCAAACCAAATGGGAAAGCACACCAGACGATACCAATTGAAAGCCAAATGAAAAAGCTTATGAAAGCTCATGAAAAGCTAGGAACGTTTGCTAGTCCCTCAAGACAGAGGCAACGGCTCAACACAACTAGCAAACTCCCCCTCGACAGATGCAAGCAACTAGGTCAAATGATTTGCATAAAATTTCTCCCCCTAGTTGAAAATGCACTTATCAAGGCCAAAAGGTATCGGAGAAGCAATTCTCTTCACATAAACTCCCCCTAAACACAAGATCTCCTTCCACAATGCATATGGAGTCAAAATGCAAGTTAGGAGCTTCAAGTATATAGTCAAAAGAGTGCAAAGATGCTCTAATCAGTATAGCTCCAACATCTCAATTAAGCACTCAAATAGCAAAGGCTCAAACTGATCACTTATACGAAATATGAAGCTTATGAGCATGTGAGCAGTTTTAAGCCAAGAGGATAGTCACCATCAAAATAGCACTAGACATGTATAGAAGGAATCCAAACAAGTGCTAATCATATATACAAGGTGAACTACCCCTAGCAAAGTTCAATCATCATGCATAGGAATGAAGCATATACTTGTGATTTCAAATTCATATCGGAGTTGCAGCGGTAAAAGAATTCACAAGTTCATTTTTGGCATGTGATTGCGAGAGGTTGAAAGCTTGTCATTGCCTAACTTTTCAACCGTGCGAAGCCTATGCCGAAGCAATCAGAAGCTTAAAGCAACGGTTTCGGTCATACACTACATGGCTCAAGTTTAACTCAAAGTGCAATGAGAAACAGTCTCAATACCATGAGGTGTTGACAAGCAATCCCATCTCGATCTTTTCAATTCAACAATACTTGGTTCAGATTTTAAGCAAGTTATGAACAACCAAGCAAGTGAATGACTCAGTACTAGAGACATAGCAACCTAGCATATCTGAAAAGCAGGAATGGACTCAACACACCCTACACGTGCTAGTTGCATATCTCAATGGTGAACATTTTCAGATTTATATACATTAGGCATAATTCACCATTCCAAAAATAGCTCGCTCATAACATGTAACAGTGATCAGAAAGAGCATAAGCTACAAGCATCATCATAAGTATCGGAGCAATACTAACAAGAGCATAATTACATTCTAGTGAATATAGACATGAAGCTCAAAATGTAAATGCGTATGCCCGACACAAAACTGAAAGAAAGAAGATACCAAATGGAAAGACTCAAGAAACTCAAAAGAAAAGAGCCTCAAAATAAAAGAGTCAGTCTGTACATCTCAAAATGCTTCCCCCATCTAAAAGGGGAAACACACACCAAGCTCACCCCTCAACCTATTAAAGGTTGATTCGTCTAAAGGCTTGGTGAAAATATCAGCCAATTGGTGATGAGTATCGACATGGCGAAGGTCGATATCACCCTTCTCCTGGTGGTCTCGCAAGAAATGAAAGCGCACATCAATGTGTTTGGTTTTCGAGTGAAGCACGGGGTTCTTAGCAACGCTAATGGCACTCGTGCTGTCACAAAGCAAAGGAACTCGAGTAAAGCTTAAACCAAAATCACGCAAAGTGGCCATCATCCAGAGTAACTGGGAACAGCAGCTAGCCGCAGCAACATATTCAGCCTCCGTGGTAGACTGAGCGACACTAGACTGCTTGCGAGAAGACCACGACACAAGAGAAGATCCAATAAACTGGCAAGTCCCAGAAGTGGACTTGCGCTCGGTGCGACAACCAGCAAAATCAGCATCAGAAAAGCCACAAAGCGAGAGGGTGGAAGAAGCAGAATACCAAATCCCGAACTCAGGCGTGAAACGAAGGTACCTGAAGATGCGCTTCACGGCCTGACGGTGAGAAGTGCGTGGCGAAGCCTGAAAGCGCGCGCACAAGCACACGGCGAACTGAATGTCCGGCCGTGTCGCCGTCAGGTAGAGCAGCGATCCAATCATGCTGCGGTACTCCTTCTGGTCCACTGCTTCTCCATCCGTGTCGGCATCCAGGGCAGTCGTCGTCGACATGGGCGTCGGAAGAGGCTTGGCCTCACCCATGTCAAACCGCTTCAGCAAGTCCCTCGTGTACTTGCCCTGGTGCACAAACGTCCCCTCTCGGGATTGCTTAATTTGCAACCCGAGAAAGAAAGTCAGCTCGCCCATCATGCTCATCTCGAACTCCCTGCTCATAGTATCTGCAAACTTGGCAACCAAAGCGTGAGAAGAACCACCGAAAATGATATCATCCACGTAAATTTGGACTAAGAGAGTATCTTTGCCTTGCTTGAGGAGAAAGAGCGTTTTATCAACACATCCCATTTTAAAACCCTTAGCTAGCAAGAAGGTTTTTAATCTCTCATACCAGGCTCTAGGGGCTTGCTTCAAACCATACAAAGCTTTGTGGAGTTTAAAGACATGGTTTGGAAACCTGGGATTTTCAAAACCGGGGGGTTGCTGGACATAGACCTCCTCCTCAATGTAGCCGTTTAAGAAGGCACTCTTGACATCCATTTGAAAAAGTTTGAAACCCATGGATGCAGCATAAGCCAAGAGTATCCTAATAGCCTCCAAACGAGCTACAGGAGCGAAGGTCTCCTCATAATCTATCCCCTCCTTCTGACTATAACCCTTCGCTACAAGCCGGGCCTTGTTTCTCACAATGTGGCCCTCCTCTCCTTGCTTGTTTTTAAATACCCATTTTGTCCCAATAGGTTTACAGTCAGGAGGTGGAGGCACTAGAACCCAAACCCAATTTCGCTCAAAATTCTCTAGCTCCTCATGCATGGCATTGACCCAATCCGGATCCGTCAATGCGTGTCCAACATCTCGGGGCTCAAAAGACGCAACAAAAGCAGAATGAGCAAAGTGCGAGATGTGCTGTGACCTGGAGCGAGTAACTCGCTCGTTGATGTCGCCGATCATCTGTTCAGGGGGGGTGCTGGCGCTGGATATGTCGTGGCGCCTCCCGGGAAGAAGTGACCTCCCCCTCAACAGCAGCTGGTTCCACCCCGGGTACAAAAGGTACCGCGCGAGGTGGAGGATCCCACGGCCCCCAGGAAGAAGAAGTGTCGGGGCCGTGAGTCGTCGTCGAGGCCGCTCTTTGCGGCACGGCAGGTGGAGGGGGTGCTGGATCATCTATACTTTCAGCACCCTCGTCCTCGTCATCGAAAAGAGGCTCTCCAACCTCATGATCACCTGCACGCTCAAAACGAGAAGAGGGACAAACAAGAGTCTCGTCGAAGGTGACATCTGATGTCTCCATGACTCGGTTAGTGTCAAGGTTAAGTACACGATAAGCTCGAGTGTGAGTGCCATAACCCAAAAACACACCGTCAGAAGAACGAGACTCAAACTTGTCCAGGTTGCCTTTCTTCAATATAAAACAATGGCAACCGAAGACTCTAAAATAACTCACCTTGGGCTGGCGACCAAAGCGCAACTCATAAGAGGTCTTCTTCAAAAACGCTCTCAGAAAAATGCGATTCGAAATGTAGCATGCAGTGTTCATAGCTTCGGCCCAAAAGCGCCTAGGAGTCCTATGCTCATCAAGCATCGTCCTGGCCATCTCAACAAGGGTCCGATTCTTCCTCTCTACAACACCATTTTGGGGCGGTGTGTAGGGGGAAGAAAACTGATGCTCCAAACCAAGGCGGTTACAAAACTTCTCAAAATCCGAATTTTTAAACTCGGAACCATTATCACTTCTAATCGCTCGCATCGAGTTCAAAGGGAACTCGTTCTGAAGACGCAAAATCAGATTGCGAGCGAAGGAGAAAGTCTCGGTCTTCTCAGCTAAAAAGAAGACCCACGAATATCTCGAAAAGTCGTCAACAACAACCAAAACATACCACTTGCCACCAACCGAGCTCACCCGAGCCGGACCAACAAGGTCCATGTGTAAAAGCTCTCCGGGGTGCGAGGTCATGACCTTAGTCACCGGATGGTGGGGAGCAGCAACCATCTTCCCATGTCTGCAAGAATGGCAAACTAGATCCTTCTCCATCGAAAGCTTGGGCAATCCTCGGATTAGGCCAAGTGAGCTAAGTCTTGCAAGCAAGTCGAAGCTTAAGTGACCGAGCCTCCTATGCCACTTCCAAAGATCGGAGGAGGAAGGACTAGCCAAAAGACAACGAGAAGAACCAAACGACTCCGAGAAATTCGCGCAAAAGACTTTCCCAAAGGGCGAAATCAGACATACAAGATCGCTCTGAGGATCTAAGATGCGACTAAGGTTCGGTTTGAAACGAATCTCATAGTCATCATCAAAAAGTTGCGAAACAGAAAGCAAGTTAAAATGCAGGTTAGAAACAAGAGCAACATCGCGCAACACAAAGTGCTCATTAACCCGCACCGTCCCACGAGACAATACCTTACCTTTACTATTGTCACCGAAGGTTATGTACTCCTTTCCGGCGACCGGGCTAAGGCTGGAGAACCACTTGGTGTTTCCGGTCATGTGCCTCGAACAACCGGAATCCACCAACCATACGTCCTCCAACCGTCTTACCTACATCAATAAAAAGACATAGGGTGAGCATACGGTCCAACACTGGGATTAGTGAAATAAGGGGAAAACCAGTGTTGGGCCGGCTGCTCAAAAGAAGGGTTAGTGTAAAAACCATTCCTAGCATGTCTACGAGGGAAGCGATCACCACGCTGAGGAAAACGTGGTCCGCTGGGGAAGAAGCGCTCACCGCGGTACTCAAACTGCGGTGGGGGAAAGCGCTCAACTAAGCCTCCGCCACGGGGTCCGTTACCTGCAAAAGCAGGACCCCGTCGGGCACGCTCTCTACGAGGTCTACGCCTAGGAGCCTGGGGCTCAACTGCTCTAGCGTCTCTCCTCGGAGCTCTCTCCTGCCTAGGCCTAACAAACTGAGGTCCTGGACCTCTAGGCCTAGTCTCCCTCCTCGGGGCTCTCATCTCCTGCCTAGGCCTGGGACCCTGACGTCCGGACCTAGCAGCTCTCCCCTGGGCCTTCGGTACATGTCCACCATGAGCTGGATGGTACATGTCCGGGTTCTCCATCTCCCGAGCCCTGCGCGCCTCTCGCTTGCGCCGAAAGCAGAACTCGCTCAAGTGACCATCCCTCCCACAAAAATCACACTGGTACCTCACCGCACGCACAGGGGGTTGTTGGTGACCAGGGCTGTGGGTGTGGCTCACTTTGCCTTTGCCCTTCTGTGGCAACTCCTCACGAATGGGTGGCATAGCATCAAGCTTGTTTCTGAGGTGGTTTGGCTTGGGTGCCCAAACTGGGTTCTTGGGAGGAGCTCTCGGGGGTTCCTCAACCACACCATCTTTGGTGATAGGCTTGGCTGGCTCTTTGAGTGGAAGCTTGGCAAGTTTGGGAGTAGTGGTGGAATTGGGCTTCTCACATGGGTTCAGACCACTAGACTCTCCAATCTTACCAAAAACTGAGAGATCAACACTCGGGCCAAGACCTACACCAGGGGGCACCAGCAGCTCGCTTGAATTGGGAGATCATCATCCCGAGCTGCGGCTCACTACAGGAGACCCATGACAAGATGGTCCGAAGGTATGTGTTTTCTTCCTCGGTTTGCATCTTGCCATGCTTCACATTTGCAATCTCCATCTCCAGCCCCTCACACAAAGCACACCTCGAGACACAAGTGCTATCTGAGCTGGCCTTCTCTAAAGACTCAAGCTTGGCATTCTTCTCTGCCAACTCAGATTGCAAGACAGGACAAGTCTTGCACGCACCCAACAGCTGCGGCCTAGCACGGAGCTCATCCACCTCTCCAACCAACGCAGCATACTTACCTCTCAGAGTGAGAAGGTCAGTCATGTGCGCGGTGCACGACTCGCACTCCGCCTCCTCCGACACTACCACGGTGGACCGAGCGAACTCAAGCTCCTTCACCGTGTCCTCCCACTTCTGCCTAAACTCCTTGCGCTCTCTAGCGGCACGCCTAAGCAATTTATCTTGGCTAAGGAGGGCAGCAGTCAATTTCTCAACCTCGGAGGAAAGCTCGTCGTAGGTGAGAGATACCTGGGAGGTGTCGTCGTCGTCGTCGTTCCGAGGGGTACGCTCCGGCTCGCCGTCGACCTCATTGCCCAGCGCCATGGTGCAGAAGCCGTCGTCGTCGGCGAAGAAGCAGAGGCCGTTCAGCTTGTCCTCGATCCTCTTCTTCTTCTCGGACTCGTCATCACTCGAGCTGGCGGAGTCGTCATCCGAGCCGTCGACGTCGCTGAGCGTGGCGAAGAACGCACGCTGCTCAGCCTAGGCCTTCTCCAAGTACTTCTTCTTGATGTACTCCTTGTCGAAGCCGCCCCTCCGCTTGTGCCTCGCGGGGACGTACTTCTCCTTGCGCTTGCCGGAGTCGTACTTGTGCCCATGATCGCCCTTCCCCAGATGCTTGTTCTTCTTCTTGGGGCAGTCGGCGATGAAGTGGTCGGGGTCGCCGCATTCGTAGCATCCGGCGCGTCCTCCTCCACGACGGCGGTTCACGCGGTTGTTGTGGAACCGCGAAAATCGGTTGGCAAGCAAAGCCAACTCGTCGTCTCCCAAAGACTCCAGCTGGTCCTCTGTCACAGAAAAGAGAGAAGAAAGCGCAAAGCCAGCTGAGGGGTTAGAGGAAGAGCCGGAAACCAAAGCCATGGACGGGCGAGAAGGATTTTCAAAAGAAGCCCTCGCCATAGCATCAATCTCACTGGACTTGAGCTTACTGAAGAGCTCGTCGCAGGTGAGGGTCTCATAGTTTGGCGATTCGATGATTGCCTGAACCTTGGAGTCCCACACCGAACGGTCAAGAGTGTGCAAAAGCTTCAAAGCACGCTCATGATCGTCAAATGGCAACTGCTCTCTGTTAGCCCTCATCCTGTTGACAATCACCTGAAAGCGAGCGAATAAACTTTCTATGCTCTCGCCAGGCTGATGTCGAAAGTTCTCATACTCTCTCTTGAACGACTCGTAGAGTCGGGTTTTGACTTGAGAGGTGCCCTCATGAAAACGCATGAGGGTGTCCCAGATCTCCGAGCCGTAGAGAGGTGAGAAACGCGATCAAACTCACCCACGCTCAAACAGGAGAACAAAGCGTTACGCGCCCGGCTATTGGCTTCGTGCTCATCGATCTGAAGCTGAGAGACACGAGCAGCCAGGACAACGTAGTTGGCGTTGTTGCAAATCTCCCAAACAGAAGAGCCCATGCTCTGGAGATAGGCCGACATGCGTATCTTCCAATACGCATAGTTCGTCCCATCGAAAAACGGCGGTTTGCCCACGCCGCGATCCATGTCGCCTTCGGTGGATCTGGAACCGGCTAAGGTGGAAGATCCTTAACCTTGCTCCGATACCAATTGAAGGACCGAGAAGCTACCCGAAAGCGACCAGAGGGGGGGGTGAATGGGAGCTTCAAAAATTTCCTTCGGAAACTAGATGCCACTGTCCCAAGATCAACCCCAAAAGCGAAACCTAGAGCTTGCTAATGTCCACGACCCTAGATGTAGGGTGGATGCTTCCTAGAAGCACAGCGGGACACTAGACAACCCTAGAAAGCCAACCCAAAAGACGGAACTCAAATCCGATCAAGAACGAACGAGCCGCGAACGAAAACGCGCGAAACAAGCAGCGACCGGACTCTGGCCTGCGTCCGGTCAGCAGGGACCGGACGCGTCCGGTCGTCAGAAAAACAGCTCTGGGAGCTCTCTGTTCGCGACCCGGACGCACGGAGCTCAAGCGTCCGGTCGTTCACTGAGCGTCCGGTCAGATGAGACAAAAACACGGGAACAGTGCGAGCAGCGCGTCCGATCAGTTCCAAAAACCAGCGTCCGGTCGTGCAAAACGAAACACCGAAAAACGATCGGACTCACCAGAGGGTCCGGTCACTGGGCATCGGACGCGTCCGGTCACAGAAAAAACGTTTCTGGAACCTTTCTGTTTCTGACCGGACTCACTGAAGGGAGCGTCCGGTCGATTTGAACAGAGCGTCCGGTCAAGCAAAAGAACTCAGACAGAGTTCAACCACCGGACGCACTGTAGCAGCGTCCGGTCGTTGAATGAAGCGTCCGGTCACCCCGCGAATTCACTGTTCGTCCACCGATTCGACTAGAACTCACCCAAAACAAATCCTCTAGGGATCAAACTTGGTGAGTGAAGTCACAAGGAGGTTAGTGAGCTATCTCTAAGAGATCATGGCTCGAACCTAACTCCAAATCGGTGAATCGAAGAATTTCGGGGGAAGGGAAGAAAAGTGACCCGAAACGAAAAATCGATCGATCTCCTAGACCGTGAGGTTAGAGGATGATTCCTTCGGTGGAAAGAAGTGCCTCACGATCTAGAACAACTTGGTTCAAACGGAATTGCAAAAGATGAACCGAGCAAAGAGATCAAGCGACGGGAAAATCGTGGAGCAAAAAGGATTCCGCGAAGAACACAAGCAAAACGGAAAATCACAGCCACGAACTCGAATCAAGGACGCAAATCAACCCATCGATCAGTGCTCCAAGGTGAGGATACGGCCCTCACTTCCTCGAATCAACAGTACACAGAGTGGAGTCTCTCTGCGGATCTCAACTAGCTAAAGCAGGGGTGTGGGAGAGTGGAAACCCTAATGCTAGGAAGCAAATGACTGCGCTAACTGAGATAGGGAGGAGGGTGTCTCCCTGGACTACTTATCCTATTCTAGTCTAAGTCTATTTCCTACTCTACCCCCTCTCTATTCTAATTACAGAGCGAACCAGCTAAACCCTAGGGTTATTCTGGACCAACTCGGTGGTAGGTAGATCCAACGGCCACGCCCGCACAACTCGTCCGCGTTGCCTCCACGCAACCTTCAGATCGCCGCCACGTGCCGCCACCACTCTGCACCCCCGGTTTTGCGGCCCAAACCGGGAAACCAGCCTTTTCCATCAGCCCCCGGTTTTGAGGCCCAAACCGGGAAACCAGCCTCCAGCCCGAGTTTTGTGGCCCAAACTCGGAAACCCTCAGCGCCCGAGTTTTGAGGCCCAAACTCGGAAACCGGCCCACTCCCAGGTTTTGAGGCTCAACCTGGAAACCGTCACGCCCAGGTTTTGTGGCTCAACCTGGAAACCCAGCACCCAGGTTTTGAGGCCCAAACCTGGAAACCGTCTCACCGTTGGTTTTTCCCGGGCTCTACCAACAAACCGGCGTCGTAGAGGGGATGCACCGCCTGTGCACCCCTTCCACCGACATGATCGCACTTCTCCGCTTGTCGCTGTCGCAGGCTGCCAGCCACCACAGCTGATCCTCCGGCCTCCAGTCCATCAGTCCAAGTCCACGTCCGCCCTTCACCGTCCGATACATCGGCATGGCACGTCCGCCGCACGGCACGCCCATCCTTCATCGCGCCCGGTCCGTCGGCACGGCACGTCGCAACTTGACCTTCACCCGCCATCGATCACTGTCTCCGTGCTCGACACCTGCACAACACAAGCCAAAGAACATGCGCATCATCTCCGTTGACAATCACTCATCACTCAGAGACTCGGCATACACCCATGTATCCGCATCATTATTCATCTTCACATCAGAAACTAGGGTTTCAAGTAGAAGTAGAGGTCCCTCTAGATGAATCTCTTCTAGTTCATCTAGATCTAGATCTAGTTCTAGTTCTTCTAGTTCTAGTTCTTGTTCTAGTTGTCTAGTTCATCTAGTTGTAATTAGAGATAGAGGAGGAGGAGAGAGCTGAGGAGGAGCCGGATCTGTTGGATCTTCCTCGATCTTGTATTGGTGCAGCATCTGGTTTGTCTTCAAGTAATCTCCAGGTTCTTCATTTACTAGTTCTAAGTATTATATTTAATTTCAGTTCTTGCTTTATTTTATTTACTAGATCTCCGCTCGTATTGAGTGCTCTAATTATCTGCAGTGATTAGAGTAGTAAGCGTTAGTGTAGACTTGGTGTCTAGACTAGGGTTTACCTGAGTTTGCGCCCAATCCTCCGGATAGTTGTGGTAGCTACAAGGGTGACAACTTTGTAGATTGTTATAATCCACCATGTTAGGATTGGTGTTTTCGTAGAGCTTTTTGGCAGCCTTCTCCCGATTACCCTCTTCCCAGTCTTTTTCGAGAATCGGAAAGGTACTGTTGCTCCGAAGTAAGTAAAGTATAGTGAGCCTTTAATTAAATAGACCCGCTTAGAAAACCCTATATCTCTCTACCCATATTACCATTCTTTTCTTGGGCGTTCTTAATTCTTCTAGTACACTTCACGTTCCCCGTGGAAATCGATACCCTGGAATACTCTCGGGTGAAAGCTACATCGGTATCCATGCGCTTGCGGATTATTCTGTGTGCGTTTAAAATACCCAACAAGCTTTCTGGCACCGTTGCCGGGGACAAAGTTTATCTCTACTCTTGGTAGCGACGTTAGTAAGTGTCAACAAGCTTTCTAGCGTCATTGCCGGGGAACGGTAGTTGTTCTAGAATTGAGCCAAGTTCGTCCGTGTTTCTTTTCTTTTACCATCTTTTTCTTATCACCACCTTTACCTCACCACCACACTTCTTACCACATGGATGTCACTCCTATCTTAAAATTCTTTGCTCCAAAGGGTGACTTGTTGGAGCCTCCACCATCATCACACCCCATTCTTACAGATGGCTATGAGCTTCGCCCTGCTCTTATAGCCATGGTTCGGAGAAAATCCTTCTCTGGGTCAGAAGACGAAGATCCAATACACTTACCTTAGGGAATTTGAGGAATTGTGTCCTTGTTGGACTATTGCTGGCATGACACAAGAGACCATAAAATGGAAACTATCCCCATTCTCCCTTTTGGGAAGGGCGAGAAAATGGTATGATCATTCCGTAAGGTGCACAAATGGAAATTGGGATGAACTTCGGGACAACTTTTGTCTTATTTTCTTCCCTCTTTTTCGAATCTCTGATCTTAGAATCGAAGTTCTTACATTTAAACAAAAAGAGAAGGAAACGCTAGGAGCAGCTTGGGGCTAGGTTCAAACGCCTTACCAATTCTGGCTCAAACCTTTCCTTGCCAGACCATGTGCTACACTTTCACTTTTATTGTGGTCTTAACAAGGAAGCTGCTCTACATCTCGATTTAGCTTTTGGAGGATCATTCTCACATAAACTTGTTAGTGAAGGAGACATCCTAAATAAAATCCTTGAAAACACTCCTTACACTGGCATTTTTGATGAATTCCTAGAAGAAGAAGTCGAGCTCGACCCCGAACAAACACAAGGAGGAAGACAACAACCAAATTTGAAATTCCTTCAAATCCTTCTAATAATTTGGTTGTCACAGAACCTCCCATAGAGAAAATACCCCCACACTTTAGAAAATTATGAAACCCCATCCTTCGGTGTTCTTCTCTGAAATTGAGGAAGATGATATCAAAGAGCATGGAAGCTACTTCATAAACACCTCTTTAAATCCATGCTCATATGAAACATCTCCTGATTCAATTGGTCTGTCTAACATTGCCACACTCGAGATTTTCAACCCCCTCACGCTTTCTGTTTACAAAAACTTCAAAAGGGTGGTTGTCGATGCATATGTTTATCACAAATTTTGTAGATCTCGTTGTGCTTCTTAAGTTTGGTGTTGGAGGGGAAACCACTTCACCAAATCTCATTCTGAAGGTTTCCCAAAGACAAGCTCAGTGTCCAAAACAAGCACTTTTTAGATCAGTGTTCACTCTCCTGCTACAGTGCCTTTGTGTAATGAGCATAAGGATATAATTGTTAAAATATTCCTTCGGGTATTCTTGTCACTAACCTTTGCAGGTCTGTAGCGAAAAGTTCGAAGGAACGACAAACACAAGGTATGTCCAACCAATCATCATGCAACATTGAATTACATTCATCTAATCTTGATTTTTTTTTTGCAAAATCCAAGCTTGGGGGATACACTTAAGAACAACTCTTGTCATGTTGCTATGTTCGTTGTCCCTACCTTTAAGACATGCTCATGTGCTATACACTAATCATGCTCTCTCGATCACCATTTGAGTAAATCTCTTTAATGCTTTAATGCTACCCTCATTTGCTATAGTATATGTTTAGGTTTGAAGTATTCTCATACACCTTTTAAATTAGGCATGGTGCTTAGTTTAAAACTATTTTCATGAATTAAGTAAGACATGGTGTTGGTTGATTCTTGAGCTAAAGGTGCCCTGATTTTACCTCTAAAGACTTTTAAAATTAAGTATGGTGCTTATGTTAAAATGCCTTCCTAGATCAAATTAGACGTGGTGTCTAGGTTGATTTTTGAGCCAATAGTATACTATAGTGGATGTTGGATATTTTGTTGGACTACCCCTGTAGGAAAACTTTCAATATCAATTTGGGAAAGTCCTGAGATAAACTCACACTGGAGATGAAAAGACACATGAACTTCAACAACTTGCGCAAGGGAGACACAGCTCACTAATCATGGAGAATGTGATCCATGGAACAAGACAAAAGATGAGTGCCACAAAACAATATCTACAGTCAAAGCACTCACTCCATGGAAGTAGGTGAACAAGTCTGAGCTGGGGTCACTAGAAGATAAAGACCATCGTTGGAGGAACAACACATCTTCACTGATAGATTGACACAAGAGAAGGAAGGTTGATCCCTCTAAAGATGATTCTACTTACCTTCCTCCTCTCAAGCTCCCATCACTCAGGTTCACTATGAGATAAGCAAGAGAAGACAAGCTATTCATTGAAGAACAACCAGCCAGACAAGAGAAGCTTCCACAAGGTGGTTCGCCACATCACTCTTCAATGATATCAAGGTAACATCTCAAGGGAGTTGACCCCATCACTTAAAGTTCTCTTAATTCTGGGATGTGAGATAAATAAGAAACCAAAATGGTTTAGTAGCACTCGCAATTATTGATCCAACCTAATCAACTCATCAAACATATTCAGTTCTTACTCTTTGTTCCTAGCTTACTACTCTTAACCAATGAGCTAAAAATGTATGCATCTAACCTTTGAAGATGATTTATCCAATCATGGAAAGACTCGACACTTTATGCATAGAATTATCCTTCCTTGGGGTTTAAGCAAAAACTGGTTGTTAATATTGCTCCAGATTGCTTTCATGCTATCATCTGATACAGTACTCATGTTAAGATTGAATAGAATAACCTAAAAACAAGTTATCTGGCAAGTAGTGCCTAAAGGGGAGAGGAGACGATCTCCCCCCCCCCCCCCGCCACCCCCCCGATGCCCCTTCCTTCAATCCCCGCCCACACTCCCCCCCGCTAGGAAATATACAAAGCATG
>CM019825.1:18147158-18164595 GCA_009763385.1 Coix lacryma-jobi var. lacryma-jobi | reverse complement strand
CGTTTTCCCCTCGGGTGACCGCGGACAGTCCGCCAGTGTTGGGCTCAGACAGTCCGGGCCCGAGCAGGGACTTTGTAGCAACTTTGCTGTTTCTCGCTTCGTAGCCGGCGGCAGTCCCCAGGACCCGCGGACAGTCTGGGGTCTTCATCGGACGCTTCTACGCAGGCATCGACGCTCTGTTTTCACTGTTCACGTGAACCGCGGACAGTCCGGCGTGCAAACCGCGGACTGTCCGGGACTCGTCCAGAGCTGTTGCAGAACAGTTCATTTTGAGTCCTTTTGCCGGCGCCCCCCGTGTGCGGACAGTCCGGCCTTCACCGGACAGTCCGGGAGCCTGACGGCGGACTATCCGGGAATCGGCTATAGGTTGCAGTTTAGTGCTTTTCCTCTCCCTCTTTTTCATGTTTTTCCGGACTTCTTGTTTGCTCCTAAGTTCACCTAGGATCCTCTCTACATATCTTTGCTACGCGTTATTATCGGTATTTGGAGGAATCCCGACGTAGCCCTCTATCTACGTTTGGGAGTGGTCTTTTAGGCACGAATTTGACTCGGGGTTTTGAGAGTTTTAGGTTGCTCTCTTGTGTAGTGCCGTCGCTGTGGATCCTAGGGATATCTCACGCCCGAGGCCAACAGCCACTACTCGACTGAAGCCGCGATGCGCGGACTGTCCGCGGCCAATATGGCGGACTGTCCGCGACCTCCTAGAAAGCGCAAAAACAGCACGGGACAAACCCAAAATCGATTGGATCTTCGCCAAATCGAACAAGGCTGCAAACTAACTTCACCCAAGTGTTCTCCTATGTGTTGGGAAGCTAATCCTAGGATATCATCGCTTCAACCCAACTAATCCATGAGAAATCCGAAGAACACTAGAAAAGGGGAAGAACGAAGAACGAAAACGATTTCAGCTCGATCTACTTGTTCGTGAGGATAGGAAAGAATTCCTTCGGTGGAAATGTTCTCCTCACTTCAAAGAACAAGTTGATTCAAACGGAATCGCAAAAGACGCAGCGTAGAGGGAGATCGGGAGAGGGGAAAATCATGGAGAAAAGAAGAACGCGAAGAACAAATTCAAGACGCGAATTCAACCACGAAATTGATCCTTAGATTCAGAGGAATGGATGATTGATTGAACACTTGGTGTCGGGCTACAAGCCACTCCTAGCAAATCAAAGCTTGGATGGCAAAAAGCTCAAGAACAAGAGCCAACTCTCCCTAACCCTAGCCTTCTCTCACAGGAACAAAATGAGAGAGACACCACCAAGAGTTCCCCAAGGATACGGCTGCCCTAGCAGCCCCCTTCGTATATATAGGCGCACATCTGAAGACCAAAACGCCCTTACATTAAGCACTCGACCCAAATACCCCCCAGGGGTAAAACTGTCCAGTCCGGTCAATCTTCATCCGACGGCCACGCCCGCACATCCGGTAGCTTCGCCTCGACGCGACCTCCCTGATGCCACCACGTGCCGCCACCGTCGACCACCGCGCCTTCTCGTGGATAGCTTCGCCGCCGCGCCAGCCTCTCCACGCCGCCACACGTCGACCGTCCTTTCGGACCACCCCCGGTTTTAAGGCCCAAACCGGTAAACCCGCCAGCCCAGGTTTTGAGGCCCAAACCTGGCAAGCCGTCCACCCCGAGTTTTGAGGCCCAAACTCGGAAACCCGCGAGCCTAGGTTTTGAGGCCCAAACCTGGAAACCGTCCTCGCCGAGTTTTGAGGCCCAAACTCAGAAACCGGCCACCCCAGGTTTTGAGGCCCAAACCTGGAAACCGTCGATGGTAGCTTTTTGAGGCTCAGCTACCGAACCCGCACCGTAGACGGGATGTGGTTCGCACACCGCGACCACCGGCACCAATGCCGATGCATGTCCAGCCTCCCGCCGGGCACAACGCCTTCGCCATCCTCCTTGACTCGGCCGATGGCACTTGCGCCGCACGCAAGCCCGTGTCCGACCTCCCGCCAAGTGTCACGACGCCACGTCTTCCTCCCGACTCAGCCGATGCATCGCACATCCCCATGTGCTCTCGCTCGCCGATGCCACATGCCAGCTACCACAGCTGGTCCTCTGGCCCTTCGGTCCGTCAGTCCAAGCCTCATGTCCGCCCTTCACCGCTCTGGGTACATCAGCATGGCACGTCCGCCGCACGACACGCCCATCCTTCATCGCTCCCGGTCCGTCGGCATGGCACGTCTCTACTTGACCTTCACCTCGCCATAGACCACTGTATCCGAGCTCCACACCTGCACATCAACACAGCCAAGAGACACATGTTGCACACGCACACCAACACAGAAACACCACAACTCAACGCCACCGGTTAGTCATAACAATAAGCGCATAGCGAGATAATGACTCAACCGGGTAAAAGCCTCAAACCTTCCTCATCAAAGTCAATCATTCATCATATATGTTCTCAGACGTTGCTGAGCGTGGCGAAGAAAGCATGCTGCTCGGTTTGGGCTCTCTCCATGTACTTCTTCTTGATGTACTCCTTGTTGAAGCCGCCCTTCCGCTTGTGCTTGGGAGGAACGTGCTTCTCCTTGTGCCAGCTGGAGTCGTACTTGTGGCCATGATCGCCCTTGTAAAAGCCCTAGTTTGGTTTTGGCTAATTGATGAAACCTATTTGGTCTAATCCTATTACTAAGCATGTGTGTAGCTTATGAGGAAGGATTAAGACCAAGCCAAGTGGTGGAGCTAGCAAAATGGCAACCATGGAGGAAGGTGTTGGCCATATGCATCTCAAGTGATCAAGTTCTCTACCTTTGGTGAATCACGAGAAGAAGAGAAAAGATGGAGCAAAGAAGCCCGAAGGCAAAGGTATAACCTATAGGGCTCTTTGTTTTAGTGATCAAGACACTTAGCGAGTGTGATCACATTAAGGATACATAGCCGTACTATTAAGAGGAGATTATTCACGGCTTATGCGGTGTTCAAGTGCCACTAGGTGTTCTCTAAACATATCGATGCTATAGACCTAGTGAGTGACTAACAAAACCCTTGGAAAATGCTTTGCAAAATGCTAACACACGATCACAAGTGTTGAAACACCTTGGTGTTAGCACATGAGAGCAAGGGTAGAAGTTAGAAAGCAAAGGGTGCTGAGTTTTCAGCATCAGACGCTGGCAGCGGGGGCATCAGATGTTGGTCGAGCGTCCGATGGTAAACCCTAGGTTCTGTTAAAAGCTGAAGGAGCATCGGACGCTGGTAACGGACGCTGAGGCAACACTGTTGCAGAGTCCGATGCAGGTGACGTGGCGTGAGCGTGCTTTCCTGGGAGCATCGGACGCTGGCCTGCGTCCGATGCAGAACCATCGGACGCGTCCGATGTGTTTTGGCCCTCTCTGGAACCTTTCTGTTGTGTCATCGGACGCAGGGTTTGAGCGTCCGATGTGGAGGTGCCGGCGCGTCCGATGTGGCGCTGAAAAGGGCTGAATCGAGTAGTAGCATCGGAGCGTCCGATGCCTGGCATCGGTGCGTCCGATGCCACTTTAACCGTGGCGCGAAGCAATATGACCGTTAGGATCTAATGGGCAGATTTCATATCAGGGGAACACGTGGCTCCATCCGGAGCATCGGACGTTGAGGCAGCATCCGATGGTCTCGCGTCGGAGCATCGGATGGTCGCGATTTCAGCCCAACGGCTAGGCCGACTTGTGTGGCCTATTTAAGGGGCTTGGCCGTCTTGCTAGGGATCTCTCTTGCACATTCTGATTCCTAAGCATACTAGTGAGTATTGGCAAGCCTCCCAACTCATCTCCCATGTTGATTTGATCAAACCAAGTGAGATTGAGTGATCTAGTGCGTGATTTGAAAGAGTTCAATCTAGTGGCACTAGTTCTTCGCATCGGCTTTGAGTTTCTTGTTACTCTTGGCATTTGCCAGTGCCTAGACGGCTTGGAGGCGTTGTGGTGTTGTTGGCAAGAGAAGGAGATTGTTCTTGGCCACCACCGATCGTGATTGTGAGAGGTTTTGGAGCCTCACCTCGCCGGAGGGGCAAGAGGCATCCTTAGTGGATTGCTCGTGTCATTGAGCTACCTCACTAGCAGTAGATTCTTGTGGCGCTCTTTGTGAGCTTGGCTTTGTGTCAATTAGCCACCGGGTCACCTAGTGTTGGTCGACACAACGAGGAGTCGCGTGCCGGCAAGCACGTGAACCTCGGGATAAATCTTAGTGTCTCGTGTGCTTATTGTGATTGCTTCCACTTCTTGGTGATTGGCATCTCAAGTGGATTTCATCGATGATTGGCTCTCTACTAGACGATCCCGAAGGCTCGGTGAAATCACTTCTATCTAGCTCATTTACTTTGTGTATTTACATCAAGCTATTTATTTGTGTACTTACTATCTCTTGTTGTATATCATTTGTCGTATACCTTGTGTAGTGATATTGAGATTAGTTTACATAGTTCATTCTTTGCACACACTTGTTTTTCTTAGATCATCTTGATCATAGTTGTACTAGAGCTAGTTTATTCCGCATTAGTTTCTAGCTCTAATTGGTTGTGTGCCATAGTTATATTAGTTAGAATTGTTGGATAGGTGGCTTGCAACACACTATTAGGCTAGCGCAAAAAGCTTCGCCATTTGTTATACTAATAGTGTTTGCCTAAGTAATTTTGTAGATTTTTTAATTAGGCTATTCACCCCCCCTCTAGCCAATTCGGACCTTTCAAGTGGTATCGGAGCCGTGGTCACCGTTTGTTTGAGGCTTAACATCCTCCGGTGTTAAAATGGCTCAAATCAACTATATGGGGAAGCCACCACATTTTGACGGCACCAACTTTGATTGTTGGAAGAGGAAGATGTGTGCATTCACAAGAGGAATGAATAGAAAGATATGTGATGTGATTGAGCATGACTTTGTGGTAATTGATCCCGCAAGTCCCACTCCTAGAGAAGAAGAGAAGCTTCAATGGAATGCTGTGGCAATCAACTTGTTCTATGAAGCCTTTGACACAAAGGTGTTTGAGCAAGTCAAAGACCTTGAAAAGGCAAGTGAGATTTGGGAAAGATTAGAGGAGACCTATGAGGGCACTAAGGCGGTCAAGAGTGCCTAGCTATACATCCTCAAGGACAAGCTTGCTACCTTCAAGATGCAAGATGATGAAAGCATACCGGAGATGTTTCACCGGTTGCAAGTCATTATCAATGACTTGAAGGCCTTAGGTGAGAAGGTAGAGGACAAGGACTTTTCTCACAAGTTCTTGAGAAGCTTACCACCAAGGTTTGATACTTTGGTGACTATCCTAGTGAGAGAAGGATTGGACACGGTAACCCCAAACCAAGTACTAGGTGATGTGGTCACACAAGACACATACCGTGTGGAACGGAATGGGGGAGCCCAAGAGGAAGAAAAGAAGAAGAAGACCGTTGCATTCAAGGCTTCATCCTCCAGGAGCAAGAGCAAGAGCAGGGGCAAAGCAAAGAAGGAGGAAAGTGATGATGAGGCAAGCTCAAGTGGTTGTGAAATAGATGATGAAGAAATGGCTCTCTTTGTGAAGAGATTTGGCAAATTCATGAAGAAGAAGGGCTATGGAGCAAGAAAGAGAAGAGATGCAACCAAGAGCACAACCAAGAGATGCTATAGATGCAAAAGCAAAGATCACTTCATTGCGGATTGCCCATACTCTAGTGATGAAGATATTGATGACCGCAAGAAGAGCAAGAAGAAGGACAAGAAAGAGAAGAAGAATAAGAAGAAGAAGAAGGGTGGATCCTATGTTGTGACATGGGATAGTGATGCTTCCTCAAGTGATGATGATGATTCTAGTGATGATGAGAGGAAGACCACCAAGAAGAAGGCTATGGCTAGTCTTGCTATCTCAAGCAAGCCTTCTATCTTCAACACTCCATCGACATGCTTCATGGCTAAGCCACTAAGGTATCATCCGATGAGAGTGAAAGTGAGAGTGAGAGTGATGATGATGAGGAGTACTCAAAGGAGGACCTCATGAGCATGCTACAAGATGCTCACTCTTACATTGAGACTAAGAGGAAGGAGTGCAAAGAATTGCGCAAGGCCAACAAGGCTCTTGAGCAATCCTTTGATGAGCTCAAGTCTACTCATGAGAGGCTAGAGGAAGCCCATGAGAAGCTTGACCAAGCTCACACTAGGCTTAAGGAAGCCCACTCCTCCCTCCTTGATCAAAGTAAGATTGTGGATGTTGTAGAGACATCCAACATAGGAGTAACATGTGATATTCTTGATGAATCCTTTTATGCTCCTATTATTGTTGCTCCCACCAATGCTTCATCATCATCTAGCTCAACTAAAATGCCTACTTCTACTACATGTGATTCATCATTAGTGGTAGAAAATGAGAACCTTAAGAACAAGGTGTATGAGCTCACTCATGCTTTAGGCAATGCCTATGGTGGAGATGCCCGCTTGCTTAAGTGCTTGGGTAGCCAAAGATGTCCACTCAACAAGGAGGGACTTGGCTATACCCCCAAGAAGGGCAAGGCCGCTTTTGCTCCTCACAAGACTAGTTTTGTGAAGAGTAATGGTCGGTATTGCCATAATTGCAAGCAATCCGGGCACATAGAGCAAAATTGCTTTAACAAGAACAAGAACAAGAACAATGCTCATGCTTTATATATTAGACTTGATTCTTGTTATATGCTTACAAAGGGCACTAATGGTGTGAAGGCTAAGTACATTGGTGCACCCATGGTTAGCCCAAAGAAGAAGGCAATTTGGGTGCCCAAGAGCTTGGTGACTAACCTTGGAGGACCCAAAAAGATTTGGGTACCTAAAAATAATTGATCTCCTTGTAGGTGAATTATAAAGCGGGAGGAAGGCATTGGGTGCTTGATAGTGGGTGCACTCAACACATGACCGGAGATGGTAGAATGTTCAAATCAATCAACACCAGTGGCAATGATCATGCGGATGCTATCACATTTGGTGACAACAAGAAAGGCAAGGTCAAAGGCTTGGGCAAGATTGCAATATCCAATGACTTGAGCATCTCCAATGTGCTATTAGTGGAATCTCTCAACATCAACTTGTTGTCCGTGGCACAATTATGTGATTTGGGATTCAAATGCATATTTGGGGTTGATGATGTGGAGATAGTGAGTGTTGATGGAAGTGATTTGGTCTTCAAAGGATTTAGATATGAGAACCTTTATTTGGTGGACTTTGATGCAAGTGAAGCTCAATTGACAACATGTTTGTTCACCAAATCAAGTATGGGTTGGCTATGGCATAGGCGCTTGGGACATGTTGGAATGAAGCAACTAAAGAGGCTAGTGAAGCATGACATGGTTAGAGGACTAAAAGATGTTCACTTTGAGAAAGACAAGCTATGTAGTACATGTCAAATGGGAAAGCAAGTTGGTAACACTCATCCCAACAAAGGAATGATGAGCACTACACATGCACTTGAGTTGTTGCACATGGACTTATTTGGACCAACTACATATGCAAGTATTGGAGGAAACAAGTATGGCTTTGTGATAGTAGATGACTACACAAGATACACATGGGTCTTCTTTCTTGTTGACAAAAGTGAAGTGTTTGGGGTATTCAAAACCTTTGTCAAGAGAAGTCAAAATGAGTTTGATAGAAGAATCAAGAAAGTAAGAAGTGACAATGGAAGTGAGTTTAGAAACACAAGAGTTGATGAGTTATGTGATGAGTTTGGAATCAAACATCAATTCTCGGCCAAGTATACACCTCAATCCAATGGGATAGTTGAAAGGAAGAATAGGACACTCATTGATATGTCAAGATCTATGCTTAGTGAATACAATGTGAGTGATTCTTTTTGGGTCAAAGCAATCAACACGGCTTGCTATTATAGCAACCGGCTCTATTGTCACCCTCTATTGAAGAAGACACCATATGAGCTCCTCAATGATAGAAAGCCCAACATTGCATATTTCCGGGTTTTTGGGTGCAAATGCTATATTTTGAAGAAGGGCACAAGACTTGGCAAGTTTGAAAAGAAGTGTGATGAAGGGTTCCTACTTGGTTACTCCACTACAAGCAAGGCATATAGAGTATGGAATATCACATCAAGAATAGTTGAAGAAGTCCATGATGTTGAGTTTGATGAAACCAATGGCTCACATGAAGAACAAGACAATCTAGATGATGTGAGAGAAACACAATTGGTGGAAGCTATGAAGAACATGGACATTGGTGATATAAGGCCAAAGCAAGTGATTGACATAGAAGATGACAAAGATCAAGTGCTCTCCCCTCCAACCATGCATGGCAATGATGTTGCAAGCTCTAGTGGTTCTCAAGGTCAACATGATGCTAGTACAAGTGCAAGTGTCCAACCGCAACAAGTGCTCCAACCAACACACATTGCAAAGAGATCATCCTTTGGATCAAATTGTTTGTGACATAAGAAGAGGTGTGCAAACAAGATCAAGATTGGCTTCATTTTGTGAAAACTACTCATTTGTATCATCTATTGAGCCAACCAAGATTGATGAAGCTTTGATGAATGTTGATTGGGTGAATGCAATGCATGAAGAGTTGAACAACTTCACCCGCAATGATGTTTGGGAGTTAGTGGAAAGACCAAAGAACACAAATGTTATTGGTACAAGATGGGTCTTCCGGAACAAGCAAGATGAAGATGGCATTGTTATAAGGAACAAAGCAAGATTGGTAGCACAAGGTTACACTCAAATGGAAGGCATTGACTTTGGAGAAACCTATGCACCGGTTGCAAGATTGGAGGCCATTAGAATTCTACTTGCATATGCTTGTTCTCACAACATCAAGCTCTATCAAATGGATGTGAAAAGTGCTTTTCTCAATGGATTCATCAATGAGCTAGTGTATGTTGAACAGCCTCCCGGATTTGAAGAATTGAAGAAGCCCAACCATGTGTACAAGCTTAAGAAGGCTTTATATGGGTTAAAGCAAGCACCTAGAGCATGGTATGAAAGATTGAGAGACTTCTTGCTAGCAAAAGGATTCAAGATTGGGAAAGTTGACACCACTCTCTTCACCAAGAAGATTGGAAGTGACTTGTTTGTGTTGCAGATCTATGTGGATGATATTATCTTTGGATCAACCAACCAAGATTTTTGTGAAGAATTTGGAAAGATGATGGCTAAAGAATTTGAGATGTCTATGATTGGAGAGCTTAGTTACTTTCTTGGATTACAAATCAAGCAAATGAAGAAAGACACATTTGTTAGTCAAGGCAAGTACATCAAGGACATGCTCAAGAAGTTTGGATTAGATGAAGCAAAAGCAATAACCACTCCAATGGGCACAAATGGACATTTGGATAGTGATTCTAGTGGTGACATGGTGGATCAAAAGCTATATCGATCAATGATTGGAAGCCTACTCTATGTGACCGCATCAAGGCCGGATGTCATGTTTAGTGTGTGCATGTGTGCAAGGTTCCAAGCTTCACCAAGAGAAAGTCATTTGAAGGCAACCAAAAGGGTATTGAGATATTTGAAGCACACTCCTAATGTTGGACTATGGTATCCCAAGGGCTCTCAATTTGAATTAATTGGATACTCGGATTCCGATTATGCGGGATGTAAGGTGGATAGGAAGAGCACATTGGGCACTTGTCAATTGCTTGGAAGATCACTTGTCTCATGGTCATCAAAGAAGCAAAATAGTGTTGCACTCTCTACCGCCGAAGCCGAATACATATCCGCGGGTAGTTGTTGTGCACAATTGCTATGGATGAAAGCAACATTGCAAGATTATGGAGTCAAGTTTGGACAAGTCCCATTGCTATGTGATAATGAGAGCGCCGTCAAAATAGCCACCAACCCGGTTCAACATTCAAGGACAAAGCACATTGACATAAGGCATCACTTCATTAGAGATCATCAAGCAAAGAAAGACATAACTATTGAGAGTGTGGGCACCGATGATCAACTTGCCGATATCTTCACCAAGCCACTAGATGAGAGAAGGTTTTGCAAGCTAAGGAATGAATTGAATATCCTAGACTTCTCCAACATGAGTTGAATGCACCCCCACTTATGACACGCCTCTCCTCCAACAAAGCAAAGGTGAAATTGTTTGGCATGTGCATTCATTCTTATTAGGTTGTGATCTAGTTCATATAACCATCACACTGCTTATTTAGGATCATTCATGGTAAATCAAATGAATTTGAAGTATATATGGTACCACTATTGCTTCAATGTTTGACTTGATCTAGTGGTAGCATATAACTTGTTTGTGAGCTTGTAACTCTAGTGTTTGATCTAGTAAGTGAACAATAGGTGTTTAACCAACGTGAGTAAGATAACCATTGAAAGATGTGTGAAGAAGCTTACTCTAGAGCAAACCGTGTTAAATATCCTATGTTCATGAGCTAGATTAAGCCATAACTTGACTTAGTTTGATCCCTACATATGAATTTCATGTTAAAAGGATTGTCTCCTTTATTAAAATTTGCCCCACCTTTATGATATTTGTTGACAAAGGGGGAGAAAATAATGCACCAAAGATATGTTAGTAAAAGAGGGAGACAACATGAGTGGACGACATGCTAAGTAAATTTTCAAAGTGTTCAAGTGGGATCGGAGCATACAAATAGGGGGAGCAAGCTCATAAACATGATTGTTGCATTCTAAATGTGCATTTTCATATGTTTGATTGCAATGCATAAGCTTTTTATTTTGATATTCATGCTTATGTGGTGAATGCTAGTGTTAGAACATAATTGATGAAATGACTCACTAGCATAAATAGGATGATAACTAGACATACTTGTATTTTCGTATTTTCAAGTGGATCAAGAGCCTTATTATAATGTTGATCTCACGGGGTTCTTGAGTTTTGATGTATGTCTAGTAACAAATGGTGCTAAGGATGATGTAACATGTGCACTCCAATTGGTATCACGCTGCAAAGGTCCATTCTTATGCCTTAGCATCATCATTGGTAGTATTGCTCATCCACATTTTATATCTATACATATGTGCAAAATCTAGAACCAAACTCTATAGCACATATGTAGGGGGAGCTAATACTATCAATGTGGTTACTCAAATTTAAATCACATATCTTTGTATAGGTTGTCATCAATTACCAAAAAGGGGGAGATTGAAAGCCCTAGTTTGGTTTTGGCTAATTGATGAAACCTATTTGGTCTAATCCTATTACTAAGCATGTGTGTAGCTTATGAGGAAGGATTAAGACCAAGCCAAGTGGTGGAGCTAGCAAGATGGCAACCATGGAGGAAGGTGTTGGCCATATGCATCTCAAGTGATCAAGTGCTCTACCTTTGGTGAATCACGAGAAGAAGAGAAAATATGGAGCAAAGAAGCCCGAAGGCAAAGGTATAACCTATAGGGCTCTTTGTTTTAGTGATCAAGACACTTAGCGAGTGTGATCACATTTAGGATACATAGCCGTACTATTAAGAGGAGATTATTCACGGCTTATGCGGTGTTCAAGTGCCACTAGGTGTTCTCTAAACATATCGATGCTATAGACCTAGTGAGTGACTAACAAAACCCTTGGAAAATGCTTTGCAAAATGCTAACACACGATCACAAGTGTTGAAACACCTTGGTGTTAGCACATGAGAGCAAGGGTAGAAGTTAGAAAGTGAAGGGTGCTGAGTTTTTAGCATCGGACGCTGGCAGCGGGGGCATCGGACGCTGGTCGAGCGTCCGATGGTAAACCCTAGGTTCTGTCAGAAGTTAAAGGAGCATCGGACGCTGGCAACGAACGCTGAGGAAACACTGTTGCAGAGTCTGATGCAGGTGACGTGGCGTGAGCGTGCTTTCTAGGGAGCATCGGACGCTGGCCTGCGTCCGATGCAGAACCATCGGACGCGTCCGATGTGTTTTGGCCCTCTCTGGAACCTTTCTGTTGTGTCATTAGATGCAGGGTTTGAGCGTTCGATGTGGAGGTACCGGCGCGTCCGATGTGGCGCTGAAAAGGGTTGAATCGAGCAGTAGCATCGGAGCGTCCGATGCCTGGCATCGGCACGTCCGATGCCACTTTAATCGTGGCGCGAAGCAATATGACCGTTGGGATCTAACAGGCAGATTTCATATCAGGGGAACACGTGGCTCCATCCGGAGCATCGGACGCTGGGTCAGCATCCGATGGTCTCGCATCGGAGCGTCCGATGGTCACGATTTCAGCCCAACGGCTAGGCCGACTTGTGTGGCCTATTTAAGGGGCTTGGCCGGCTTTCTAGGGATCTCTCTTGCACATTCTGATTCCTAAGCATACTAGTGAGTATTGGCAAGCTTCCCAACTCATCTCCCATGTTGATTTGATCAAACCAAGTGAGATTGAGTGATCTAGTGCGTGATTTGAAAGAGTTCAATCTAGTGGCACTAGTTCTTCGCATCGGCTTTGAGTTTCTTGTTACTCTTGGCATTTGCCGGTGCCTAGACGGCTTGGAGGCGTTGTGGTGTTGTTGGCAAGAGAAGGAGATTGTTCTTGGCCACCACCGATCGTGATTGTGAGAGGTTTTGGAGCCTCACCTCGCCGGAGCGGCAAGAGGCATCCTTAGTGGATTGCTCGTGTCATTGAGCTACCTCACTAGCGGTAGATTCTTGTGGCGCTATTTGTGAGCTTGGCTTTGTGTCAATTAGCCACCGGGTCACCTAGTGTTGGTCGACACAACGAGGAGTAGCGTGCCGGCAAGCACGTGAACCTCGGGATAAATCTTGGTGTCTCGTGTGCTTATTGTGATTGCTTCCACTTCTTGGTGATTGGCATCTCAAGTGGATTTCATCGATGATTGGCTCTCTACTAGACGATCGCGAAGGCTCGGTGAAATCACTTCTATCTAGCTCATTTACTTTGTGTATTTACATCAAGCTATTTATTTGTGTACTTACTATCTCTTGTTGTATATCATTTGTCATATACCTTGTGTAGTGATATTGTGATTAGTTTACATAGTTCATTCTTTGCACACACTTGTTTTTCTTAGATCATCTTGATCATAGTTGTACTAGAGCTAGTATATTCCGCATTAGTTTCTAGCTCTAATTGCTTGTGTGCCATAGTTATATTAGGTAGAATTGTTGGATAGGTGGCTTGCAACACACTATTAGGCTAGCGCAAAAAGCTTCGCCATTTGTTATACTAATAGTGTTTGCCTAAGTAATTTTGTAGATTTTTTAATTAGGCTATTCACCCCCCTCTAGCCAATTCGGACCTTTCACCTTGCCCGCCACTTGCTTGTTCTTCTTGGGGCAATTGGCGATGAAGTTGTCCGGGTCGCCACACTCAAAGCACCCAGCACGTCCTCCTCCACGACGACGGTTCATGCGGTTGTTGTGAAACCGCGAGAACCGGTTGGCGAGCAAAGCCAACTCGTCGTCTCCCATGAACTCCAACTGCTCCTCTATGACAGAAAGAAGAGAAGACAAAGCAAAGCCTCCAGAGGTGTTAGCAGAAGAGCCAGAAAGCAAAGCCATCGAAGAGCCAGAAGGATTTTCATAAGAAGCCCTTGCCATGGCATCAATCTCACTGGACTTGAGCCTACTGAAAAGCTCGTCGCACGTGAGGGTCTCATAGTTAGATGATTCGATGATCGCCTGGACCTTTGAGTCCCACACCGACCGATCGAGAGTGTGTAAAAGCTTCAAAGCCCTCTCATGATCATCGAAAGGCAACAACTCCTTGTTAGCCCTCTGTTGACTCTTGCTAACGTCGTCACTAGGAGTAGACTATGGAATCTATCCCCGGCAACGGCGCCAGAAAGGTTTGTTGGTACTTCTTAATATAAGAAGTATAACTAACTATTCGTATGACTATTGGTAGGTTCCGCAAAGCGCACAGAATAAGTCTATTGTAGCACTTCACCCGGGGAGTAACCGAGTATCGTATTTATTTCCACAGGGAAGCTACTATGGCAGGACTAACACTAGGACCGCTATGAACAACTGGTGATTCTAGCAGGGTTGATCAAAATGTGTGAATGGGGGGGTTTGGTTTCTACTACTACTAAAAGGAAAAGAAAGACTAACTATTACTAAACCTAAATCGGCGGGGTCTGGCCGATGAACAGATTAATGTTTTCCTACACACTTACGATCACAAACTAAATTAGCAATAAAGGTTTTATCTAGTTCTTCGAACCATACACACCCTCTGGACTATTTACCTCAGACGTGCACAACGAGGTTTATGATTTAAGAACTAACCCAACTTCGTGGTGGAATTCAAGGCTCCCAGGGCTGTCACCACTTGTTTGCTACCACAGCTATCCGGGGGGGCTAGCCACAAACTAAGGTATAACTAGTCTAAGCACCGCGCTACACTAATATATACTACTCTAATCTTGCGTCCAAAACTAGAGCACTGATTACTCAGCGAAGAACCCAAACTAGATATAAACTAAATACTAAGTTATCTATGCTCGAAAGCACTCAACAAGAACAATAAGTAAAGAACTTAAAGTAAATGCTGAAAGTAGAAGAACACTAAGATAAATGAAGGAAGACTTGGAATTATACCAGAGACTTGGAAGATCCTCTATTACCAACTCCAGTCTCTTCTTTCTTCACTCTCGCTCTCACTCTAAGTCTCTCAACTAGAGTGTTCTTCACCAGAGCATCGCTTACAAGAGAGTGGGACTAATGAGGTGAGGTCTGAGTACAAATGAGCTCGGGGGGGGTTCTTATTTATAGCCTAAGGACCTAGCGGGTACTCCGTCTGTTCTTATGGACCTAGGGTTAGGTCAGGGGGGTGAGTGTGAGGCGGGCGCCAGCCCTAGGTGGCGGCCGCCACCCCCCCTAGCCATTGGATCCACCGCCTCTTCACCAACGGCATCCAGGAGGTCCTCCAAGTCGGTTGGGGTTTGTCCAATAATTGTCACATGGTCAATTAGGCCATGATCCATGTGACGCGCTTCTTAGCCCTTGGATGAACCGACTTAGGTGAGCAACGGCTTTGCAAATGAGTGTGGGGTGCTTCTCCGGATCAGTGACGTGGCAGGGGGGAGTTTGGGCTTCTCCCCTCTGGCGGTCGCCAGCTAGGGGTGGCGGGGCGCCACCCCTCCTTGGCCCAAAGTGAGCCAGGCAAGTGGGCTTGCTTCCCTGGTGGGTCCATTTGGTCATTTTTCTCAAAAACCCTGCAATTCCTACATTCAAATAAACTCAAGGACAAGTGGAAATCGTTCGTTTATAAAAGTTTTTTGGTTGATTTTAGGCCCTTGTGTTGTGTTATATGACCTGTGATGCTAAGAATATGACACTTAGTGAGCGTCAACACCCTCATCCTGTTGACAATCACCTGAAAACGAGCGAATAATAAACTCTCTATGCTCTTGCCAGGCATGTGTCGAAAGTTCTCATACTCTCGCTGTGCGACTCGTAGAGACGGGTTTTGACTTGAGAGGTTCCTCATGAAAACACATGAGGGTTTGCCCAAATCTCTTGAGCCGTGGGGAGATGAGAAACACGATCAAACATAGAAACACTCAGACAGGAGAAAAGAGCATTACGGGCTCGGCTATTGGCATCGTGCTCATCGATCTGAAGCTGAGACACATGAGCAGCCAAGACCACGTAATCATCCTTGTTGCAAATCTCCAAGACAGAAGCACCCATGCTCTGAGATAGGCTGACATGCGTATCTTCCAATACACATAGTTCGTCCCATCGAAAACCGACGGTTTGCCAACGCCGCGATCCATGTCGCCTTCGGTGGATATGGAACTGGCTAAGGTGGAAGATCCTTAACCTGCTCCGATACCAATGAAGGACCGAAAGTGCTACCAGAAAGCGACCAGAGGGGGTGAATGGGAGCTCCAAATTTCTTTTCAGAAACTTTTAGCCGCTGTCCCGAAAATCAACCCCAAGCGCAAAACCTAGAGCTTGCAAGTGTCCACGACCCTAGATGTAGGGTGGATGCTTCCCAGAAGCACAGCGGGACACTACACAACTCTAGAAACCCAACGCAAGAACCCTAAACCAAATCCATAGTCAGACAAATAAACAGTGGACAAAAACAGTGCAGAAGAAACTTTGCATCGGACGCTGGGCTGCATCCGATGCTGTCAGGCGTCTAAGCGTCCCTCGATGTAAAATCAACAATGTTGGGACCTTACTGCATGTCATCGGGACGCTGGCTACAGTGGAGCCCCTAGCGTTAGATGCTCTACCCTCGACGCGTCCGATGGTCGCAGTACGTGCTCTTTAAAAACACTGTTCAGATGGACAAATGGCATCGGACGCGTCAGCTAATTATATGAACTCAGCGTTTCGATGGTCACGAACAGGAGCGTCTGATTTGCCCCCGATTCACACCACTTTCTTCGCGGGATTCCACTCGATCTCCTCTGACTCAAAAGGTCTGAAGCTTAGACTTGTATGAGGAGTTTCAGGAGGTTAGGAGATATCCCAAAGAGTCATGGCTCGAACATAACTCCAAATCGGTGTTGAAGCGGAAAGAATTCGGGGACAAAGGAGACAAACTCGATTCGAAATGAAAATTGACGATCTACAGTAGTGAGGTTAGGAAGAATTCCTTCGTGGAAAGATGCCCTCATGATCTAGAACAACTCAGTTCAAACGGAATTGAAAAGAACACAACGAGTAAAGAGATCGATCCAACGGGAAAAAGTGGAGCAACAAGCAAAACACGCGAAGAACAACTCCCAAAACGCGAATTCACAACCACGAATTTGACCACCCTGTGGCTACCAACGCTACAACAGTGAGAGACGGTCTACTTCCTCAAAATCGCACGAACACGGGTTTATGGTGATGTCTTCTATGGGATCTCAGTTTCGCTACGCGGGATGGGAGAGCAGGAAAACCTAGAAGACAAGAAATAGCAATGACTGAGATAGTGGGGGAGGTGGGTGTTTGCCCCTACTTTCCTAATTCTCATCCACTTACCCCTAACTAATTACAGAGAGAACCAGCTAACACCCTAGGGTTATTATGGACAAACTCAAGGTAGGTGGTGATCCAAACGGCCACGCCCGCACAAAACCTGGTTAGAGTTGCCTCGACGGAAACCTCACGATGTGCGCCACTGTGTAACACCTCTGGTGTGTTTAAAATGTAATAACCTTGAACTATCATCATCTTTAGGTCTCTTAATCATTTGTTTGCATGGCATTTAAGTTTGCTTAATAATTGTGTAGCAATTCACTTTTTTTCAAAACCCGAAAAGCCCTAACCTTTCCTTCGGGGCAAAATGGTAATCACATCGGTGGCGATGCTTGGTATGTTCTGTTCCTTTGGTATCTTGAAGTTTTGAAGTGTTGACCAAAGTTCAAAACTCAAAATCCGATTTCAAATCCCATTTGCAAAACCCTGATTTAACCCTGGATTATATTCACTTTTTGTAAATCAAATTCTTAAAATTGGGGTTGTCAAAACGAAAGTTGTAGGTCCTGTCAAAGAGAAACACGTTGTATTACAGTTTACAGGTTTCTTATAAAATCAAAAGTAATTTTGACTTTATTAAAATCCCAAACGTATCCCCTTTATGATTTCA
>CM019825.1:18105148-18146658 GCA_009763385.1 Coix lacryma-jobi var. lacryma-jobi | reverse complement strand
GGCTTTGGTTTCCGGCTCTTCCTCTAACCCCTCAGCTGGCTTTGCGCTTTCTTCTCTCTTTTCTGTGACAGAGGACCAGCTGGAGTCTTTGGGAGATGACGAGTTGGCTTTGCTCGCCAACCGGTTCTCGCGGTTCCACAACAAAGAGGAGAGATCTATATCTCTATACATAAATTTTGGCTCTGGTAAGGTGGGATAGGAAAGACAGATCATGAACCATGGTAATTTTGGTTTTCAAAGTAAAAACTCCCAAGGTTGTAGCAGAGTACTAAGGCAATTTCAATTACCACTTCTATATCCTTATCAAACAACAACCAAGGTTGACTTCCCCTATCAAAATGAGTAGGCTACTACACATGAATAAAAGGTAGAATAACATGTCATGTAAACACTCAATTGCAAAAGAAATTATTTCAGCATTTTTTATTCCTACCTGTATTTTAGTTTCAAACCGAGACATCCAGTGATCCAAATTATACAGAATTTAAAACACAGGTTTAGGGTTCACCGGGGTGTTTCGGTGCAGAGTGGCCTGGCGGCCGCCAGTAAAAAGTGGCGGCCGCCATGGGCTTTGGCCCATGCGGCTTGCAAACAGCGTGGTAGTTACCTTGCTACGTTCAGGTTACAGCTTTGAACATTTTGTCACATTTTAGAGAGGTGTTTACAGAGGGGATTTCCCCCACACTAGAAGTTTTGGTACTTTTTATTTGAACAAACTTGATGAAGGAAAAAATAAGGGTGTCTTTTTATTCATTATATAAAAAATTTCCTAAACAAAAGTTCTAATTTGAAAATTAAACAATCTAAAATTTAAATCAAGCAAAATTAAAACTTAAACTAAATCAAACTAAAAATCTACTAGACACCCTAATCTAATCTAATCTAATGGAGGGGCCTCGTAGAGATCCTCGAAGCCCGTCTCTTTAAAGAGACGCTTGATCTTCGAGGTGCAGCCCTTGCGGAGGATGGTGAATCGATCCTCCATGTCCATTCGCCAGAGGGCTATCTCTGCGACTTGATCCTCCAAGGCGCTCTTCTCCTTGCGCAGCTTCTTCACCTCGGCGGTGAGTTAGGGTTAACCCCTCCTCACCACCGCTGTGCTCCATCTCGCCGGGGACTCCTGTCGGCGATGGGTTGAGAAGGCGGCGCACGGATGGCTCGGAGAGCGACTCATTGGAGTCATGAGTGCTCACCTCATGCTCACGCAGCCTCTTCTCATAATGCCCATCGGGCATTCTCACGCCGTACACCTCCAGTTTAGCCCTCTTGGGATTGGGGCTGTAGCTCCGGGTGTGGCTATCCGAGCCAAGGCTGACTCGGGATTTCGCCCTTGATGGAGAGGGCGTTTCATCACCCCTGGCCTTGACGGCCGGAGACTTCCTCGAGGTGATCTCCCCTGTGGTCGGCCTGGTGGGCGTCCTCAATTTCTTCTCGGGTGGCGCCACTGGAGGAGGATGAAGACGGAGCGGAGACGAGGCCAGAGGGCGTTTTACCCCTGGCGGCCGCCCAGCAGGGGTGGCGCCCGCCACTGGAGTGGTGGCTGGTGCCTTCCCTGCGCCCTCTGGTGGTGTCCCCTTGACATAAGTGCCGTCTGGAAGCACCATTGCCAAAGGAGGCACGTCAAGTACCTCCATGTCGTCGTCGATCAAAGATCGGATGATGGCTTGTGTGGAGGACGAGATGGATCCTTGAGGGTTATAGGACTCGGATTTTCGTGGGGACGACATGGTTTTGGAGGAGGCTTGGCTGGACTTCGTGAATGGATGGAGGGAGAAGAAGGAGTTCTTCTTTTAAGAAGGGGGAGAAGTGGAGGGATAAGCCTTAGATGAACTACACGTCCTCATCTCCTCCTTCTTTCACTCTCCCGAGCTCGGGATTAGCTGCCACGTGGAGGGGGGCCTCTAAACCACCACCTAGAGTGGCGGGCGCCAGGATTTGGTGGCGGCCGCCAGTTGGGAGTGGCGGCCGCCACTCCTCCTTCGCTGGGCATCGAGCAGGAGAAGGTAAGCCTCCTGAATTTCAAAGTTCCGAGGCCAAAATGGCTTGGTTGGGCCTAAAGAGGCCTTTTTCGGTGGTTTTGGATGGACTAGGTGCAAGGGGTAAATTGGGTCCATCCATTAATTGTCATGGGCTTGAGCTTCTTCAAACTCAATTATATCAATTTCATTTAGCTCATTTTTATCAAAGTCATAGAATATTTTTAATCTTTGTCCATTGACTTTGAAGATTTGCCCATCGTCACTTTCTAATGTGACGGCTCCATGGGAAGAGGTTGCAACAACCTTAAAGGGTCCTTCCCATTTGCTTCAAAGTTTACCATGTCCGAAAAGTCGAACACGGGAGTTAAAGAGTAAAACTTTATCTCCTACTTCGAACTCTTTCTTTTTGATCCGTTTATCGTGCCATCTCTTAGTCTTCTCTTTATAGAGCTTGGCACTATGATAGGCTTTCTCTCGCCATTCTTCTAGTTCAGAAATTTGCATCTTCCTATTTTGGCCAGCTTGGTCGAGGTCCATGTTCCATTTCTTAATGGCCCAATGAGCTTTGAACTCAAGTTCAATAGGAAGATGACAAGTTTTCCCATAAACTAGTTGGTATGGGGACATTCCGATCGGGGTCTTATAGGCGGTCCGATAGGCCCACAGAGCTTCGGGTAACTTATGTTTCCATCCCTTTCCCATTTCTTCTACCGTCTTTTGCAAGATATTCTTTATTTGTTTATTGGACGTTTCGGCCTGTCCACTTGTCTGGGGATGGTATGCAGTGGCTACATTATGTTGGATTCCTTGACTAGCTAAGAAATGTCGGAAGCTCTTATCTATGAAATGAGGGCCTCCATCACTAATAACTAGTCTAGGAACTCCAAAACGAGGAAAGATGTTCTCTTGGAACATTTTCTTTGAATGTTTAGCATCTGCCGCTCGACAGGGTATGGCTTCTACCCATTTTGAGACATAATCCACAGCCACAAGAATGTACTCGGCGTCATAGGATTTAGGAAAGGGGCCCATGAAATCTATACCTCAAACGTCGAACAACTCAACTTGGAGATTGTTCACGAGAGGCATAGCATCTCGGGCATTAATGTTACCATGCTTTTGGCAACGAGGACAACGTCTCACATAATTCTTAGTGTCCTCGTACATTGATGGCCAATAAAAACCATTTTGCCAAATTTTAGCATGTGTCCGGAAAGCTCCATAGTGTCCTCCATATTCGGCGGAGTGACATCTATCTATGATTTTTGTTGCTTCTTCTATGGGGACACATTTTCTCAAGAGTCCATCTGCACAGACCTTATAGAGATATGGTTCATCCCATAGGTGCGTTCTACTTTGATATAGCAGTTTCTTTTTATTCTCCCCCGGCGGGACATAGCCGGTGACTATAAAATTCACAATGTTTGCATACCAAGGGTTGGTATATGTGACTTTTAGAAGGGTATCATCGCGAAGGAAGTCATTTATTGGGAGATTGTCTGAATTATTGACTTGTAGTCTAGACAAGTGATCAGCTACTGAATTCTCTACTCCTTTCTTGTCTCTTATTTCCAGGTCAAATTCTTGAAGGAGTAGGATCCAGCGGATCAACCTTGGCTTAACATCTTTCTTAGTGAAGAGATATTTTAGAGCAGAGTGATCGGTATAAACAATCACCTTAGCTCCCACTAAGTAAGATCTAAACTTGTCTATGGCAAAGACTACGGCCAGAAGTTCCTTTTCTGTGGTTGCGTAGATAAGCTGGGGGCCAGTCATGGTCTTATTAGCATAAGAAATAGCATAATGCTTCTTATCTTTAGTTTGACCAAGGACGGCCCCCACAGCATAATCACTAGCATCACACATGATTTCAAACGGCAAATTCCAATCTGGGGGTTGGATGATTGGTGCCGAAGTTAGAGCCTTTTTCAAAATATTGAAAGCTTGTAGACAATCCTCGTCAAATTTGAACGGGACGTCTTTTGCTAACAGGCTCATTAAGGGTCTGGCGACCTGTGAGAAATCCTTAATAAACCTTCTATAAAATCCGGCATGGCCCAAGAAGCTTCGGATCTCTCTCACATTAGTGGGTGGTGGCAATTGTTCAATTATATTGATTTTGGCTTTGTCCACTTCTATCCCATGTTCTGAAATTCGATGGCCTAGGACAATTCCTTCCCGCACCATGAAGTGAAACTTTTCCCAGTTAAGAACTAGGTCCTTCTCTTCACAGCGTTGGAGGACTTTGTCTAAATTGTCTAGGCAAACGTCAAAGGTTTTCCCATAGACCGAAAAGTCATCCATGAATACCTCCATGATTTGTTCAATCATGTCGGAAAAGATGGACATCATACACCATTGGAAAGATGTCGGCGCATTGCAAAGTCCAAAGGACATGCGTCTATAAGCATAAGTTCCATACGGGCATGTGAAAGTGGTCTTACTTTGGTCATCTGGATGGATTGGGATTTGGTGATAACCAGAATATCCATCCAAGAAGCAAAAGAAGGAATGGTTTGCCAATCTCTCTAGCATCTCATCTATAAAAGGAAGCAGGAAATGATCTTTCTTTGTGGCTTTATTCAGCTTCCTATAGTCTATACACATCCTCCATCCAGTGACAGTGCGTTGAGGGATTAACTCATTTTTCTCATTCTTAACGACTGTCATACCTCCTTTCTTTGGAACTACTTGCACAGGACTTACCCATTCACTATAAGGGACTGGATAAATAATTCCCACATGCAAGAGTTTCAGAACCTCCTTTTTCACGACTTCACGCATAGCGTTATTAAGTCGTCTTTGTGGCTCTCTTGAAGAGGGTATCTCAGGATCGAGAGGGATACGACGGGTGCAGAGATTTGGACTAATTCCCTTCAAATCTTGAAGTGAATAGCCAAAGACAGATTGGTGTTTTTCTAAGACAAGGGTCAACCTATGGACTTCCTCTTTAGATAGCTTACTGCTAATGATTACGGGAGTCTCGGGGTCATTGTTTAGAAAAATGTATCTCAGGCCTTCAGGCAGAGGTTTTAGCTCTATGGAAGGTCGAGATGGCTTTTCCGATTCGTTTAAGCGAAACGGCTCATCTGTCTCGGCTTCTTCTTCGACAAAGAACTCAGAATCTTCTTCAAAATTAGGCTGAGCCAACTCATAAAGAGTAGAGGTTCTAGCTTGATCGAGAAGATCTGGTTCTGGTGGTTGTTCGGCAATAGAGTTTAATGCACGAACGAAAGGTACTGAGTACTCTTTTCCACCGATTTGAGCATTAATGTGCTCTTGACATGGTCCTTGCAAGGCAAGTATGGACCACGGTTGTCCTAAGAAGACGTCAAAAATGACTACATCGAAAATGTAGAAATCTAAGACCATGTTCGCTCCATCTACTTGGATGGGGACCATCTTTAGGATTCCTTCACTTTCGAAGATGTCACCATGTGGGTCTCTTAAACACCGTTTAGTTGGATGTCGTTGAAGGTCGGGGAATGTTCTGGATACGTAATTACTAGCAAGAACATTAATTCCCACGACAGGGTCGTAAAAGGCAAAGGCCCTTTCTCCCCTAATTCAACAATCTATTACGCTAGGTACTTTATCTATGCGAGGGATGTTTTCTGATACTTCGGCTTCCATTGTCCATTCATGACTCATGACAGCTAAAAGTTCCAAAAGACGCTCTCGGCTATAGATTCCATCAGAAGACTTAGGAAGTGGTTTGTCGGATGGGAGAGCTTGAACGGAGTAGTTCATAGCATTTCCGTAATCCTCAAACACATCATCCTCTATCTCGCCCAAAAAGTCCGGAAGAATTTCTCTCCCAGATGTGGACGGAATAGGCTCCGCTAAGTCCAGCGAGCTAGACTCGAGCTCTTCTTGTTGTTCTACGGTCAAAACTTGGGTTTCTACGACTTCTTCCTCGGGGATTTCATCGGAAACTCCAGTATAAGGAGTATTCTCAAGAATTCTATCAAGAACCTCCTTTCCACCTTGTGGAGAAAGATGAAGAAACGCTCCACCTGACGAATGATCAAGGTGAAGAGCGCTTTCTTTCTCTAGACCGACATAAAAATGCTGAAGGAGCACTGGATCGGGTATGGCTAAATCGGGTCCTGAATTGATTAAACCAATAAAATGGTCCCAAGCCTCCCCTAACATCTCCTTATCATTTTGTCTAAAGGTCAACACTTCTACTCGTAGTCGTACCACTCGGTGGACAGGGAAATACGTCAAGATAAACTTGGTCCGTAAAGTTCCCCAGTCTCCTCTGGCACTTCCCATGGTTCGAGCATGCCATGTTTTAGCTGCTCCCATCAAAGTGAACGGAAACAGCTTCCACTTGACAGTGTCAGGTGAAATGCCCGAACTGTTCAATCATGCACAGACTTTCTCAAACTCACGTAGATGTATGTAGGGATTTTCTGATCCCGTAAACATGCTCTCCTGAACTTTGTTAATAAAGTCAGGGCGCAATTCGTAACTATCGGCATATATAGGTTGTGATGATAAATGTGGCTCTAATCGCGAACTCTTAGGAACTGCGAATTGTAAGATAGACTGATTCTCCATGCGGAGAGGATAAAGATGATCCTAACTCTAGTCTCAAAAATCAGCTACCGTTCCCCGGCAACGGCGCCAGAAAAATTGTTGACACCTGGGGTGGCACGCAGAAGAAACCGCAAGCGCACGACTGTCAGTTGTAGCTTTTCACCTCAGAGTATTCCGGGGTATCGAATCCACGAGGAACGCGAAGTGATTTTGAGAAAACTAGGGGGGTAAGGATATCTAGGATAGATGAAGGGAACGGGCACTATCTACTTGGGTAGATCCTAGTTCTATTAGACTTCTAGTAATTTAAGATCTTTACTAGTGTATTGTGGGCGTACTAGCCTTTACCACTGACTTAGGTTGAACGCTAGCACAACGAGCCCTACTGTTAAACTAGATCAACTACGTGGTGGAATTCAAGGCGCACAGGGCTGTCACCACCTGCTTGCTACCACAGCTATCCGGGGGCCTAGCCGTATTCACTAGCAATATATAGCCTAAGTACCACAATTAATCTATATACTACTACTACTAGCCCTGTACTAGAACTAGAGCACTTGAAAGTAATATCAAGCAATGAAACAAACACACAAGTACTTAAAGTAAATACTGGAAGATAGAATAAGATACTAAGTTACCAAAGTTGAAGCGCAGAGCAGAGAGAAGCAGGGGTCTCCGACAACTCCGGAGCTCTCCAGACTTCTACTCTTCTCCTCTCCAGCTCCTCTTCTAGTGAGGCACTCACACTCTCTCTAATCTCTCTATCATAGCAAGTGTGCTACTCTAACCAACTAGTGGGGAATGGTGTGAGGCTCTCCGAATGAGAGCTCAAGGGGGCCTATTTATAGTGCTAGGGAGCTAGGGGGTACTTATAGAGTGAGGGGAGGTCGGTTAGGGTTTAGGGGGGTGGCGCCTGCCACCAAACCCTGGCGCCCGCCACCTCACTGTCGTCCGTTGCAACCGCCATTCATCCAACGGTCTTCATTTGCTCTCCCAAGTCGGTTTGAGGGCCGGTTAGGGTTTAGACACGTGTCCAAAGCCCACTATCCAGGTGACACTCTTCTTAGCCCTTGGATCAAACCGCCTTAATGTGCAATGGCCAAGATTTGAGTTTGAGGTGACTCCCACGGATCGATGACGTGGCTTGGTCCACTTTTGGCACGAGTGACCTGGCGGCCGCCTGTAATAGGTGGCGGCCGCCACCCTACTCAGGCCCAAATGGGCCAGAGTGGCTTGGCCTTGCTCCTGGTGCACTTGTTTGGTCCAATTTCCATTATTTCCTGCATTAAGATAAGAAACTATGCACATGTGGAAATAGGTTAGTTATAAACCAAATCTTCTACTTTTTATGTTGTTTTACCTTGGTTTTGGGTGGAATGTTGATGGTGAAATGATGCTTTAAGCACCGTCAACAGTCTCGAGCCGCCTGGGTCTCCGCCTGAGCGTCGTTGAGCCGGCCCACCATCTGCGCGTTCCGGCCCAGCTCAGCGCGGAGCTCCTAGAGCTCCCCCTCCGCCCTCACGAGGGCAGCCGCCACCCGCGCGGACTTGTCCGCCTCCTCCACGAAGGCCCTCTCTGCCTGCGCCACGAGCTCGGTCACCTCCTTGAAGATCGACCGCGCCTCCCGCAGAACCCCCTGCTGAATCGACCGCTCGATGGGGATAACGGCGCCGGACGAGCCCTCCCCCACGGGCTCGCAAGCGTCAGGGTATGGCCACACCGATCGACCGGTCTCGACGATGAGCAGGTCCTCCTCCTCTGACTCGAGCAGCACCAGCTACGGCCCACCAACCGATGGCACTAGCTGCGGCTCTCTCCGCCCCTCACCGTCATCGTGCGGCCCCTCAGCCATCTCCTCCTGCTGATCCGTCCCCTCCCGAGGCGATGGTGCGGCATCGCGTAGAGGCGGGGGCTCGAGCGGTAGCGGATCGCTCGAGGGGTGGCTCGTCTCCAAGCTCTCCTCCGCGCCGGCCGAGGGACTGGTCGTCCCCTCCGCCTCGTTCCCGGCCGGCCCCTCGAGCCTCTCCTCCCTCACTGGGTCTTCCGGCGTCTTGTCGTCCCCGGCCGGTGCCTCGAGCGCCCCCTCCAGCGCTGAGCCCTTGACCGGGGACGGCTCCTTCTCCAGCTCGTCCAGGAGCCCCTCCACCGTCGGTATCTTCTCCACCGACGCCTCCCCCTCCTTCTCCTTCTCCGCGGGCGCGCGAGGCTCCATCGGTAGGGGATCCTGTCCAGCGGGCCGGCTCGCGTCGACTGGGGTCTCGAGGGCCGCTGTCCCCTTAGCCCCAGACGCCGACGGAGCCGCGCCTGTCTTGGGTGCTCCCCCCGAGACGGTCGTCGTGACGGGGGGAGGAGTGGCCCTCTCGGTAGGCGCCACCAGAGGAGGAGGAGGAGGAGGTGGTGGTGGTGGTGTTGCGATGGACGCAGTGGCGGCGGGCTTGGCGCCAGGAGCCACGGTCCCTGCTGAAAAAGAGAACAACGTCGTCAGAATCAGGAAAAAGCCTCGACCCCCGTGGTCGACGGCGTCGGCCTCACCAAGATCCGCGGCGGCCATCTGACTTCCTTGAGCCATGGCTGCTCGAGCCTTCACCAGCCAAGCGGCCATTTCAGCGGAAGAAGGAGCCATACCTCGAGGTGCTTGGTCCTCAGCAGAGCTCGAGGTCTTGGCCCGCTTGGACACCGCGGGGTCCGCCTCCTGCCGGGAGCGCTTTTCCCTGAAAAACCAGAAACGGCACACATCACCAAAGGTAAAAAGGTAAAGCTTCACTACCAACGGAATTGAGAAACGTTACTTACCCAAAGCGATGGCGAGACTTCTTCCCCGAGTCGCCAGACCCGCTCAGGGGCTTCGAGTCTGCCCCATGGCTCGAGCCATGCCCCCGAGCCGTCTCCGTGTGGCTCGGATGGGGGGAAGGCTCCCGGTGCTTCCTGTGGCTAGACCCCGACGGGGAGCTCTCCTTCTGTCTCTTGTCCCGGGGGGACGACCGCGTCTCCTTCAAGCGGTCTTCTTGGCGCCTTTCCTTGCGCGGGCTCCGGGACCTGCTCCGGCGCTCGTGCTGGCGGTCGTGCCCCCTGCGTCTGCCTCCTTCTCCCGGCGACGGGCTCCGGGATCGCTCGCGACTCCCGTCACGAGACGACCGGGAGCTCCCCCTTCGACGGTCATGGTGGCGGGGGTTCGACGCCCCCTCATGTTGCCCGCTCTTCCGCGGGCTCGATGTCGTCCTCGACGACTTGCGGCGGTCGGGCCCGGAGTCCCTCTCGGTGTGTTGACCGCTTCTCGAGGTCCGGCCCTTCTCGAGACCCCCCGCCTGGGTCGACGCGGTCGTGGCCTCCTTCTGCGCCGCGGTGATGGCGCCCCAAGTTCGAGGCCTCTTCACGTCAGGGGGCACGTCCGGCACGGAGCTCAACGTGCCCTGAGCCTCCGACGAGGCGAGGCCTGGCGTGGCCTTCCGCTGCTGCGTCCCGCGCGATCCCTTCGCCGGGGGGATCTCCAGGATATTCTCCTGCACAGAAGAGCAGTCAGCCCTGATGTCGATGACCCCCGCGCACCTCAGACGCGCATCCATCCCTTCATCATTGCTCTCCTCCTCATCGTCATCCTCCTCCTCCGAGCTCGTGTAGTTGAGCTCGGGGGACTCCTCTCCAGGCTGCCGGTTACGACGAGCCTTCGCTAGCCTCTGATCCCGGTCCACCCGACGCAAGTTCTTCTCTTTCTCTTTCTTCTTCTTTGCATCCTTATTCTTCTTATCTTTCTGAGCAGAGAGGCGCCTCACCTGTCTTTCCGCGGTGTCCTCCTTCACCGGGGGACTCGACGCGTGATATGTGAACGCCCCCTGCAAAAAGAAACTTGATGAGAAAAACCACAAGGAGAGTAAACAAGGTTCGAAGAAAGAGAAAGGAGGGGAGGCTCGAAACAGCCTAGCTTGAGGCAGGCTTACCGGGTCGAGACACCCTGCGTCGGGTGCCATGGCAATCAGGTTGATCTCCTCAGGGCGGAACGGCCCGTGGATCGTGACCGTCACCCGGGAGGCACCCTCGTTCCGAGGCAGCCTCTCCTCGGCCATCCTCAACCTGTTCAGCGCCTCGAGCGGGCCATTTGGCCCCATCTCGTACATGAGAAGGGGGCGGTCCGCCAGAGGAAGGACCCTCCGCTGATGGAACGCCCAGATGACCGCCTGGACGGTCAGTCCCTTCTCCTCCACCAGCGACCACATCGTATTCATCAGCAGCATCAGGTGGCGCTGCCTGTCCGCCACAACGCCCCAATTCCACTTCTCAGGGCGCTTGGTGATGATCCTGCCGGTGTACTGCGGAAGGAGCCCGTCCTCGTTCCGCAGGTAGAACCAGTGGTCTTCCCACCCTACCTGGTTGGAGGAAAGCTTGTAGTGGAGGTAGTGACGGGGAACGTTGGCCGACGAGGGACCAGTCCTCGCGGTGATGGTGAGGGAGCCTGCGCGCGCGAACCTCCTCCCACTCGGCTTCACGGCCTTATGAAAGAGCTCGCCCCGGAAGAGGTGGACGAAAATCTCCCAATGAGGCTCGATCTTCTGGTATCCCTCGCACACCACGGCGTAGATGGCGGCGTGCGAGATTGAGTTGCGGGAGAAGTGCTGCAATTCCACCTCGAAGTGGTGAGCCAGCCCCCGCATAAAGCGGCTCGGCGGAACGCCAAGCCCCATGCGGTGGAAGCGCGTGAAGCTCACCACATACCCCTCCGGCGGGTGCGGCTCCTGGTGGTCCGCCGATGGGAGAATCCACCATGCGGGCCCCTCCCGCGGGTTGGGGCGGAGAAGCCCCTGGTCCACCAGCGACTCCAGCTCAAGCTGCGACGTCTTCGTCGGGCACCAGTCTTCGGGCGGCAGCACCTGGGTCTGGGCGGCCATGGCGGCGATGGCGTGGATCTGAGCGGCGGACGGATGGCCGGGAAGATTACCAATCGCTAGCTTGGGGAGAAAGCATGTGGGAGCTACGGCGGCTGTGAAGGCAAAGGCAAAGTAAAGAGTCCCTCACCCCTCACTCGATATTTATAAAAGAAAACCCCAACGGGCGGGGTCTCCCACAGCAGAGGAAAGGTAACCGCACACATTTGATGCGCCCACCTAACCACGTCTCGAGCCGGTTGACAGGTACACGCGGCAACTCCCCATTCGCACCACTACCAAGGCCCACCACGACCGCCGCTCTGACTTCATGTCCGTCGCCCTGGCGCCACGATCTCCACTCCCTGGCAGTTTCTGCCTAAAAAGGCGCGCCCAACGGGCAGAAGGATTCCAAATGACGGAGGCTTCTTCAAGAAGGTAAAAACGGGCCTCGGCCCTTCCAAGTCTCGAGGCAGCGAAGGCTGGCCCTCAAAGAGGGTTCGACAGCCGGCTTCGAGCACCCGAGTCAGGGACACCAAGGGGCGCCACTCGCAGCATCGCTCGAGGGCCAAGCCCTCGAGGCCCCTCACGTGTATCCAAGGCAGAGCGCACGACATGCAGTGAGATCCCCTCGGAGGGAGGCATCGAGCCACCAGGTCCTATCGAATGGACCCGGCATTCCTGCAGACCGAGCGCCCATGCTTTATGAGATCACCTCCGGGCTTCAGTCGACCCTATCGAACGGGGCACGAGGTCTCACTTGGATTCCCCCGTTACCAGCTCACCGGGAACCTCGATACTCGCCCGCTCGTTGTAGTACGAGGCATCCCCCCTCGCATCCAATCGAAAGGACAAGCCAGGGCAACTGGCGTGCCGGACAGCTCGAAGAGCCGGCCGGTCGGTTCAGCCTGGCACCCCTCGACGAAAGAGGGTCGAAGAACTCGGGGGCTCGACACTCCCGAACCTAAAAAACGTAACTAACACTCACACTCGTGAAAAAGCCCACGAGGGAGTCCTAACCACTCCCCCGTGGCCACGGGGGCTACACCCGCGGGTGTCGCTCGCGTGACACCCACGGAATCAAAACAACCAAACCCTCGAGAACCAGTTAGCTAACCCTCGAGATCCCGGTAGGGAGCCTCTGCTCGAGTGCTAGCACTCGAACAAGGGCTCGGGGGCTACTGTCGGGGGACCACAAAAGGGGTACCCCCAATCAACGCAAAACAAATAAGTTAAACCTAGAGCACCAATTAATAAGAGACCTAACTAGTCTAACCCTCTAAAAAACCAACCCCTCGAGGCCTACAACGCTGGCCCACCGCTAGGAAGCCCGGGCCCGCCAATGCCTTCCCGACCGCCTCATGGTAGCCTACCTCTCGAGCCCCGGCACATAGGCCTCGAGCCCACTACAGTCGTACACCGTTCCTCGAAACCCCACGTGGGGACCTCAGGCCTCTCTAACACGGTAACCTATCCCTCGAGACACATCATACCTCCCTCGAGCAGTGCCAGACATCGGATACCAGCCCCATACTGCGCATTTAATGCGTCCACCTACTCCGGTCACATCCTCTGGTACACGACGTATGCCACAGTGAACCGGGGCCGGAGTCAAACCTCGTTTTCACCACAAGCATGGGCAAAAAGGCACAAGTACAGCACTGTTAGGCCATACCCTGCACTGTAGCACACTCGAGCCACATCTCGAGACCTGGATTCCCGCTGTACGGCCGGGTTTTCCGGAACTTGCCCATACCTGCGGGAGCTCGAGCCCCCCATAGGCGCCACCTCGAGGCCGGCCCTGCGCCCCTCGAGCCCTGACTGCTTTCATGCTATTGGAGGACAGGTACCCCAAGACCCGGAGGGACCCTGCCACGTCCTGTACGTGCCGGAATGGGCGCTGCACGGCCTCCACGTCGCCATGCCTCCACGTCCGCGCCCGGGATGGAAGCCACGCTTCAAGGACGCCTCAACAGCAACCCCCACGCCGGCTCCAGTGACCTCGACAAGACAAAATTCCAACCCTTCGCCGTATTGGGCGTTGTACATGTCACTCCTGTGTAACCCTGGCCTCCTCTTATTCTATAAAAGAGGACACCAGGGCCCTCCACGCACACGAGTCCAGACTATCGTCCACTCTCGTTGAGCTTGTATTGCCCCGGTACAAGCACTTAGGTGCAAAGTAATACAAGAACCTCCTCCCCCCGCTGGACGTAGGGCCTTCTTTGCCCGAACCAGGATAAACCCTTGTGTCATCTTGCATCACCATCTAGGAAGGGAGCACGCGATCATATACTAGTTGGTGTCATACCCCCGGGGTTGAAACACCGACAGTTAGGCAATGGCAAGCTCTCAACCTCTCGCAATCATATGCTGAATTTTTAAACTTGTGTATTTTCACCGCTGCACCTCCGATTAAAATCTGAAATCACAAGTATATGTTTCATTCTGTAGCATGATGATTGAACTGTGCTAGGGGTAGTTCACCTTGTATACATGATTAGCACTTGTTTTGACTTCCTGTCTATACATGTTCAGTGCTATTTTTATGGTGAACATCCTTTTCTGAATGGCTAAAACTGCTCACTTTGCTTATTTGTTCATATTTCGTATTTGGTGATCAGTTTGAGCCTTTGCTAGCATGTATGCTTCCTGTTGAGTCATTGGAGTTATACTGTGTAGAGCATCTTTTTGTTCTCTAGACTATATTCCTGAAGCTGCTAACTTGCATTTTGACTCATTCATTTTGAAAGGGAAGAGATCTGCTTGATAGTGCAATATCAACTAAGGGGGAGAAATTTGACAAATCATGTCCTAGTTGTATGCACTATTGGAGGGGGAGCTTGCTGAATTTGCTCGTTTGATGAAGGTTTTTCAATTGGTTTGGAGCAATTTTATGCTAGTTGTGTTGAGCCTCTGTGCCTCTATCTTGAGGGACTAGCAGTTTTTCAACTTGTGAGTATGATTCCCAATTGGTATCGAGCTCTTTTACTTTTGAGCCTTCTCGCTAGCGGTGTTGAGCCCGTTCTGCCTTTTCTCGAGGGATAGCTCTAGTTTTCAATTGGTGTCGAGCTTTTATGCTAGTGGTGTTGAGCCTGTTCTACCTCTTCTTGAGGGCTAGCTTTGCTTTGCTCGGTTGATATTTCAATTAGTGTCGAGCTTTTCTGCTAGTGGTGTTGAGCCTGTTCTACCTCTTCTTGAGGGCTAGCTTTGCTTTGCTTGGTTGCGTCGAGCCGTTGCCCATGTCTTTTGGGGACCAAGTTGTCTTGCTCTTTCCACTTGACCTTCTTCGGCTTTGCTATGCTTTTGGGTCATTTGGTCGAGTTCTCTCTTCTCCTTCCTTTTTCTTCTACTTCCATTATGATTTGTGTTGGTAGTTGACAATGCACTCATCAAGGGGGAGATTGCGAATACATGGGTGTATGCCGAGTCTCGAGTGATGAGTGATTGTCAACTGGGATGATGCGCATGTTCTTTGGCTTGTGTTGTGCAGGTGTCGAGCACGGAGACAGTGATCGAAGGCAAGGTGAAGGTCAAGTAGAGACGTGTTGTGCCGATGGACCGGGAGCGGTGAAGGGCGGACGTGAGGCTTGGACTGAGAGATCGGTGGCCTGAGGATCAGCTGTGGTGGCTGACAGCCTGGGACAGCGACGAGCGAAGACTTGCGGGGCACGGTGTTGCTTGGGTCGAGGACCTAGGGACACATGTCGGTGGATGGGGTGCACGGGCGGTGCATCCCCTCTATGGCTCGGTTTGGTGGTTGAGCCACAGAAAAACCACCGAGTGGACGGTTTCTAGGTTTGGGCCTCAAAACCTGGGCGCTAACGGTTTCCGAGTTTGGGCCACAAAACTCGGGCTGAGGACGGTTCCCAGGTTTGGGCCTCAAAACCTGGGTGCTACGGGTTTCTGAGTTTGGGCCACAAAACTCAGGCGATGGACGGTTGGTTTCCCGGTTTGGGCCTCAAAACCGGGGGTTGGTCGTGAAGACAGGTTTCCCGGTTTCGGCCTCAAAACCAGGGGCGAGGTCCGTGAAAAGGACGAGCAGAGCGGTGGCGGCACGTGGTGGCAATCGGTGAGGTTGCGTCGAGGCAACGCTACCAGTTGTGTGGGCGTGGCCGTTGGATCACCACCTACCTTGAGTTCGTCCAGAATAACCCTAGGGTTTAGCTGGTTCGCTCTGTAATTAGTTAGGGGTAGAGTGGGAATTAGAATTAGGATAAGTAGGGGGAGACGCCCACCTCCCAAACTATCTCAGTCATTTGCTATTTTGCCTTCTAGGTTTTCCTGCTCTCCCAATCCCTGCTGTAGCGAACTGAGATTCACATAGAGGACAATCATACCTCTGTGTTCGTGAGATTTTGAGGAAGTGAGACCATAATCTCACTGTTGTAGCGTGTGGTAGCCACACGGTTGCAAATTCGTGGTTGTGATTCGCGTTTTGGAGTTGTTCTTCGCGGGTTGCTTTTCTCCACGTTTTTTCCCGTTGATCGATCTCTTTACTCGCTGTGTCTTTTGCAATTCCATTTGAATTGAGTTGTTCTAGATCGTGAGGCGCATCTTTCCACCAAAGGAATTCTTCTCTAACCTCATGAGCTAGTAGATCGGTCGATTTTCATTTCGAATCGAGTTTTGTCTCCTTTGCCCTGAATTCTTTCGATTCACCGATTTGGAGTTAGGTTCGAGCCATGATCTCTTTGGGATAGCTCACTAACCTCCTGGAAACTCCTCATACCAAGTCTAAGCCTTAGAGCTTTTGATTCGGAGGAGATCGAGTGGAATCCGTGGAAGAACTGTGCTGAATCAGGGGCATCGGACGCTCTGTTCATGACCATCGGACACTGAGTTCATATCAGCTGATGCGTCCGATGCCACGTGTCATCTGACAGTGTTTTTAAAGGAGCATCGGACGCTGACCATCGGACGCTCCGTTGCATCGGACGCGTCCGAGGGTAGAGCATCGGACGCTAGGGCTCCACTGTAGCCAGCGTCCGATGACCATGCAGTAAGGTCCCAGATCTGTTGATTTTACATCGGACGCGTCCGACGCCTGACCATCGGACGCAGGCCAGCGTCCGATGCAGGTTCTTCTGCACTGTTTTGTCCGTTGTTTGTTTGTCTGACTACGGATTTGGTTTAGGGTTCTTGCGTTGGGTTTCTAGAGTTGTGTAGTGTCCCGCTGTGCTTCTGGGAAGCATCCACCCTACATCTAGGGTCGTGGACACTTGCAAGCTCTAGGTTTGCTCTTGGGGTTGATTTTTGGGACAGCAGCTAAAAGTTTCTGAAAAGAAATTTGGAGCTCCCATTCACCCCCCCCCCCCCCCCCTCTGGTCGCTTTCTGGTAGCACTTTCGGTCCTTCAGTGAGGGCTTTCAAAGTGTTTGTACCACCCTTGGGATTCTTAGTGAAGAAACTCGGCTAACCTTTGTGGTTGCTTGAGTGAGGCAAGGAGGTGAAAGAGACTCCGACCTTAGTGGTCACCTCAACAACGAGGACGTAGGCACTCCTTAGTGGTGTGGCCGAACCTCAGGATAAATCCTTGTCTCTCGTGTGCTTATTGTGATTGCTTATCCATTGTGGTGATTGGTCTTCATTCTCATATTTTTGGTTATTGGATTCACGGTGGACTTCACCGGTGATTGGCTCTCTACTAGGCGATCCCGAAGGCTCGGTGAAACTACCTCTATCTTGCTTATTAACTTTGTGTATTTACATTGAGCTATTTCATTTGTTATATCACTTCACATATTGTGTTGATATATCCCTTATGTAGCTAGTCATGATTAGCTCTCTAGGCTTATCTTTTGCACATAATTGTCTCTCATAAATCCTCTGTATATCACTTGTGCTAGAGTTAGTTTATTTGTTCCACATTTGATCCTAGCTCTAGTTGTTTGTGTGACATAGAATTATTAGATAGAATTGTTGGATAGGTGGCTTGCATCACACTATTAGGCTAGCGCAAAAGCTTCGCCATTTGTTTTTCTAATAGTGTTTGCCTGAGTGATTTTGTAGATTTTTAATTAGGCTATTCACCCCCTCTCTAGCCAATTTGGACCTTTCACCGGTTCAACATTCAAGGACAAAGCACATTGACATAAGGCATCACTTCATTAGAGATCATCAAACAAAGAAAGACATATCTATTGAATGTGTGGGCACCGATGATCAACTTGCCGATATCTTCACCAAGCCACTAGATGAGAAGGTTTTGCAACCTAAGGAATGAGTTGAATATCCTAGACTTCTCCAACATGAGTTGAATGCACCCCCACATATGACATGTCTCTCCTCCAACAAAGCAAAGGTGAAATTGTTTGGAATATGCATTCATTCTTATTAGGTTGTGTTCTAGTTCATATAGCCATCACATTGCTTTTTAGGCTCATTCATGGTAAATCAAATAAATTTGGAGTATATATGGTGCCACTATTGTTTCTATGTTTGACTTGATCTAGTGGTAGCATATAACTTGTTTGTAAGCTTGTAACTCTGGTGTTTGATCTAGTTAGTGAGCAATAAGTGTTTAACCAACGTGAGTAAGATAACCATTGCAAGATTAGTGAAGAATCTTACTTAAATTTCTTATGCTCATGAGCTAGATTAAGCCACAACTCGACTTAGTTTGATCTCCTTATATGTATATCATGATAAAAGTTGTCTCCTTTCTTTAAAGTTTTGCCCCACCTTTTGTGCTAATTGTTGACAAAGGGGGAGAAAATGTTACAAAGATAAGTGAATATAAGTGAAAGGGGGAGTTAACAAAGACAGAGGGGAAAGACAAATATAAAGTGTGTTTTTCAATTGTGCTTTTCAAGTCGATTGGAGCTTGAACAATTAAAATTTGAGCATACAAATAGGGGGAGCAAGCTCATAAACATGTATGTTGCATTTGAAATGTGCATATTCATATGATTGATTGCATTACATAAGCCATTATATTGATATCCATGCTAATATGGTGAATGCTAGTGATAGAACTTGAATTAATGAATTGTTGTAACTAGCATGTATAGAATGGAAACTAGACATACTTATTTTTCAAGTAGATCAAGAGCCTTATTATAAAATTGGTCTCACGGGTTCTTGAGCATTGATGTATGTGTAGTAACAAATGGTGCTAAGGATGGTTTAACATGTGCACTTCGATTGGTATCACGGTTCAAAGGTCCATTCCTATGCCTTAGCATCATCAATGGTAGTATTTCTCACCCACATTTCATATCCATACATGTGTGCCAAATTTAGAACCAAACTCTAAGCACACATGTAGGGGGAGCTAATACTATCAATGTGGTTACTCAAATTTATATCACATATCTTCATATAAGTTGTCATCGATTACCAAAAAGGGGGAGATTGAAAGCCCTAGTTTGGTTTTGGTTAATTGATGAAACCTATTTGGTATAATCCTATTGCTAAGCATGCGTGTAAAACCATTATGACCAAGCCAAGTGGTGGAGCTAGAAAGGTGGTAACCATGGAGGATGGTGTTAGCCACAAGCACTCAAGTGATCAAGTGCTCAACCATTGGTGAAATGAAGAGAAGAGATGAAGCAAAGAGGCCCGAAGGAAAAGGTATAAACTATAGGGCTCTTTATTTTGGTGATCAAGACACTTAGAGAGTGTGATCACATTTAGGATACATAGCCATACTATTAAGAGGATATAATTCACGGCTTATGCGGTGTTCAAGTGCCACTAGGAGTTCTCTAACATTTTGATGCTATAGACCTAGTGAGTGACTAACAAAACCCTTGGAAAATGCTTTGCAAAATGCTAACACACGTGCACAAGTGATGAAACACTTTGGTGTTGGCGCATGGAAGCAAGGGTAAAAGTTAGAAAGCGAAAGATGCTAAGTTAGGGGCATCAGACGCTGCAGGCGGAAGCATCGGACGCCGGCCTGTGCGTCCGATGGCAAACCCTAGCTTCTGACAAATGTTGAAGGGGTATTGGATGATGGCAATAGACGCTGGGAAAACACTGTTGCAGAGTCCGATGCACGTGACGTGGCGCGAGCAAGTTCTCTAGGGAGCATTGGACACTGGTCTGCGTCCGATGTGGAACCATCGGCCGCGTCCGATGTGTTTTTGCCCTCTCTAGAACCTCTCTGCATGGTCATCGGACGCTGGGGTTTAGCGTCCGATGCAAGAGTCTCGGAGCGTCCGATGTGGCAGGTTCTTGTCGTGAAAATGAGCAGCGACATCAGAGTGTTCGATGCCTGGCATCGGCGCATCCGATGTCACTTTAACCGTGGCGCGAAGAAATTTTGACCATTGGGATCGGGCGGCTTGAATTCATATCAAGGGGACACGTGGCTTCATCTGAAGCATCGCATCCGATGGTCGAGCATCGGCGCGTCCGATGGCCCCGATTCTGGCCCAACGGCTAGGACGACTTGTGTGGCCTATTTAAGTGGCTTGGCCAGCTCACATGGAAGCTCTCTTGCACATTTTGATCCCTAAGCATTCTTGTGAGCATAGCCAACCCTCCCCACTTATCTCTAGTGTTGATCATACCAAGTGAGATTGAGTGATCTAGTGCTAAGATTTGAAAGAGTTCATACTAGTGGCGCTAGTTCTTCGCATCAGCTTTGAGTTTCTTGTTACTCTTGGCATTTGCCGCTGCTTAGACGACTTGGAGGCGTTGAAGTGGAGTTGGCAAGATTGGTGATTGTTCTTGGCCACCACCGTTCGTGTTTGTGAGAAGTTTTGGAGTCTCACCTCGCCGGAGCGACAAGAGGCATCCTTAGTGGATTGCTCGCGTCATTGAGCTACCTCACTAGTGGTAGATTCTTGTGGTGCTCTTTGTGAGCTTGGTGTGGTCGACACAATGGGGAGTAGCGTGCCGGCAAGCACGTGAACCTTGGGATAAATATTCGTGTCCCGGTTATTTGATTGTGTTGGATTGATCATATCATTTGATTGGAATTTATTCATATCTTTGGTGATTGTCTATCTACTAGGCGTTCCCGAAGGCTCGGTGATATACTCTCTATACTAGCTCATTTCCTTATTGATTTTTACTTTCATATTAGTTTAGCTAGTTCTTTATATTTATTGTGCTATTACTTTTGCCATGCATATACATCTTGTGACTACACTGTATCTTGTTTATATATCTAGTATAGATAGCACTAGGTTACTTTGCCTATTGTTCTTAGTTGATATCTTGAGAAGACTTTTCTTGTCAATCCTTTAGTTGTGTCATATCTTATATCTCTAGTGTATCTTGCTTGATTGTGTGACATAGAGATATTAGGTAGAATTGTTGGTTAGGTGGCTTGCAACACACTATTAGGCTAGTGCAAAAAGCTTCGCCTTTTTGTTTTACTAATAGTGTTTGTCTAAGTGATTTTGTAGATTTTTAATTAGGCTATTCACCCCTCCACTCTAGCCAAGTTGGACCTTTTAGCCCCTCACAAGGGCCAAGCTCCCGATTGGGTAACTCCGTGGATAGCTCCAGGCCTTCCCCACACGCAAGTGGGTCTCCGGTTAAGCCACTCGTGGCAAAGCCTCTCCCGGATGCTCCCCGCCGTCTTCACTATCAAGCTTTCGGCCGAACCGCCGCAGGCCTTGTTCCCTTTGGTACACGGTGGTGGCCACACCACAAACGCGGTTGGTGTGGTCTCGCAAGACTACAAGCCCCTCCGATGTACAAGAACGGTGCGTGCAAGCACCGGTAGATAAGAGGTATGCAAACCTCACTAAACACTAGGTATAACACCTAGATCAAGCGCAAAGCAGTGGTCTAACTAGCCTAAGCACTTCGCAAAGCACCTACACTAATCACCTAGTATATCACTAAGCACTTTGGTGGCTAGAGCAACTAAATATGTGTCTATGCACTTGGTACACTTCCTTGAGCTCCAACACCAACGTTTTGGCCAGCCATGGGGGTATTTATAGAGCCCCAACCAAATAGAGCCGTTGGACACAAAAGATGGACTTTTCTGCTTAGCATCGGACGCTCCTGTCGGGAGCATCAGACGCGCATCTGATGTCACATAATGGCTAGTTGCCAACCTGGCACTGAGTCACATCAGACTCTAACAGCGTCCGATGCTCCAACATTTGATGCGTCTGATGTCTTCAGAGCCTCTTTGGAACCTCTCTGCATGGGCATCAGACGTAGGGGTCCTGTAGCGTCTGATGAGCATCGGTGCATCTGATGAGTTGCTATGCACGATGCACAGTGTCACTGTCGCGTCCGATGTGCTCGGTCTCAGCGTCCGATGCTTCTGTTGGCGCTGTCTTGAGCTAGGGTTTACCATCGGTGCGTCCGACGCCTGTATGTTCAGCGTCTAATGCAGTGTCTGATGTACCTTCTTCTTTGTTTCTTCGCGATTTCTTGCGCTGTCTTGGTTCCAGTCTTGTGCCTTGGACTCTGCTTGATCTTTGAGAATTTTCTACTGGTTTTCAAATGTCTTGCTTGAGGTGTTGATCATCAGATCACCATGTTGCCTTTGTCCAAGTCACATTTGCACCCTATTGGACTACAAAGCAAACACTTGCAAACACATTAGTCCAAAATGGTTGTGTTGATCATCAAACACCAAAATCGGAAGTCAAATGGGCCGAGGTCCATTTTCCTTACACTACACAAGCCCCACAAGAATCTACCACAAGAGAGGTAGCTCAATGACACGAGCAATCCACTAAGGGTGCCTTTTGCCGCTCCGGCGGGGCTTAGGCCCGAAGAACCCCTCACAACCGAATGGTGGTGGCCAAGAACAATCACCAATCTTGCCAACTCCACCGAAACTCCTCCAAGCCGTCTAGGCACCGACAAATGCCAAGAGTAACAAGAAACTCCAAGCCGATGCGAAGAACTAGTGTCACTAGAATGAACTCTTTCAAATCTTAGCACTAGATCACTCAATCTCACTAGCAAATGATGAAATCAACAATAGAGATGAGTGGGGAGGCTTGGCTATGCTCACAAGAATGTTTAGGGATCAAAATGTGCAAGAGAGAGCTCAAGTGAGTCGGTCAAGCCACTTATATAGGCCACACAAGTCGGCCTAGCCGTTGGGCTAAAATCCCAAGCATCGGACGCGTCGATGTCGGGGCCATCGGACGCTGCCCCAGCGTTCGATGCTCCGATGAGCACCACGTGTCCCTTTGCTATGAATTCGAGCCACACGATCCCAGCAGTCATATTCCTTCGCGCCACGGTTAAAGTGACATCGGATGTGCCAACGCCACGCATCTGACGCGCCGATGCCACTGCTCTTTTCAGCACAGCACACTTCTACAACGGACGCTCCAGGACCCTTGCATCGGACGCTACACCGCAACGTCCGATGGCTATGCAAAGAGGTTACAGAGAGCTCTAAACTACATCGGATGCGTCAGATGGGACCACATCGGACGCAAGCCAGCGTCCGATGCTCCTTGCTAAGCTTGCTCGCGCCACGTCACCAGCATCGGACACTGGAACAGTAATTTCACAGCATCCGCCACAGCGTCCGATGCACCTTCAGCAATAGTCATAAGCTAGGGTTTGCCATCGGACGCGCCAGGCTAGCATTCGATGATGCTGCCTTCAGCGTCCGATGCCCCTAACTTAGCACGTTTAGCTTTCTAACTTCTACCCTTGCTTCTATGTGCTAACACTAAAGTGTTTCACCACTTGTGCACGTGTGTTAGCATTTTGCAAAGCATTTTTCAAAGGGTTTCGTTAGTCATTCACTAGGTCTATAGCATCAATATGTTAGAGAACTCCTAGTGGCACTTGAACTCCACATAAGCCGTGAATTATCTCCTCTTCATAGTACAACTATCTATCCTAAATGTGATCACACTCACTATATGTCTTGATCACCAAAACAAAGAGCCCTATAGGTTAATCTTTGCCTTCGGGCCTCTTTGCTCCATCTCTTCTCTTCTTCTTCCAATTTACCAATGGTAGATCACTTGATCACTTGAGTGCATGTGGCCATCACCATCCTCCATGGTTGCCTAGCTCCACCACTTGACTTGGTCACAATCCTTTCTCATTAGCTACACACATGCTTAACAATAGGATTAGACCAAATAGGTTTCATCAATTAACCAAAACCAAACTAGGGCTTTCAACCGCCTACGGCATGGCAGCTGTCGCGCAAAGATGCGTGGCACAACAGCACCCGACTTACCTATCGCGTTACGCCCGCTGTCCCCGTGCTTCTCACTCTCGTTGTCTCTCTCTCTCTCTCTCTCTCTCACGCCTTCCTCCACTCGCCACCGCCACTCGTCCCCGTCCTCATCCCCGCTGCCCTCGGCCGGCCCCGTCCCCTCCACCTCATGAGGATCAGATAGTACCAATAGCATTTGCTTTGGCAAAGGGAGAGGACCTTGATTCTTGGTCATGGTTCATGGGGCTTCCATGAACACATGTACTTAGCCGTTCTTTCCAGATACATATAATCTCGGACCGTCATGTAGGCCTACTTCGTGCTACCCAAGAACATTTTGAAGGGTGTTTGCCCCTAGTTTACAAATGTAGGGAATATGCCCTAGAGGTAATCATAGAGATGATGATATTTCTATTGTATCCATGATTTATTATATGTTCATTGAATATCCATTAAAGATTACTTGTATTGATTGGCGATTATGTGAATTGTCTGTGAAACTCTTTTACTTGTATGGTTATTCGATAGTTGTCCCTGATAGGAGTTCATGTGAGGACACACATGAATATTAGATTAGGACATGTATTAGTTGATGACTATGTTTCACAAGTCATAGACATGGAGATGTCGAACTGATAATGTGGGCACATGTATGACATGGGGCTGGACTGACCCAACATGAGATGTTCTTATTATCTTTTTACACATCATGTACGTTATGTCCTTCGACTTGAGATTGTAGTATGTACTCAAGATATGAATCGACTTACTTAGGGACTGTCAAATGCTACTTCGTAACTGGGTAGTCATAAAGATAGTCTTCGGGTTTATCAGGAAATATGTTGTGAGACATAGACAATCAAATGGGATTTGCCCCTCTCCATGCGAGAGAGATATCACTGGACCACTCGAATGATTGGATCATAAAATGCACGGACGTGCTTAGGTTAAGTGTTAACCTATGAGTTGGACCAAATATTGTGTGGCAAGGGAATTACGTGTATGTGATCGTAGTGGTTCGTTTGATATGATCTTTGCGCGTACATAGGAGTTGACACGTCTTGCTAGAGGCCGCTGTCAACTATCGGGCGAGTAGGAGTACTCGGGCCATGTCTATGTGTGCGTGAACCCATAGGGTCACACGCTTAAGGGGTTGGAAGCCTGATTCGGGTTGGACTCGAGTTAGACCGGGATTAGGGTTTGCTAATGGGCCTCCAAGTCGTCAGGCTCATTAGGGACGCCTATAAATAGTGGGGTGGGGCGGCCAGGGTTTTCCCACATCATTAGACAGCCATTGCCCACCCCACACCCGCATCTGCTGCTCCTCGCGGACCTAGCAGTCCGGAGGCGTGCCGCTTCCTCCCTGTATGTGTGGGATACCTCGGAGGTGCTGCATCTGGAGCACAAGGACGAACCACACGTGGAGACATGAAGGACGGATGTGAGCACCTGCACGACATCGTTGCGACGCGCATGTCTACACCGAGATATCTTCCGCTGCATCTGTGCGTCTAGTGGTAATCCCGTGATCTATAACTAGCAGTAGTTCCTAGTTTATGGGGTCAAAAATTTTGTTTTCCGGCTAGCGTAGCATCCTCGTAACCCTACAACAAATGGTGCATGCGTCATATTGCTGCCCACTTTTGGCGCCGTCGAAGGAAGATGGAGGTTTGTGACAAGGTGAAGGCTCTATGTTGTGTGCGTACACAACATGAGTTTGAGGAGACAAAGAAAGAACTAGACACCATACTAAACAAAGAGGGAAAGGCTTGGTTGGAGGGGCAGATGGAACACAAGGATAAGTGGGCGTTAGCATATGATGAGGGCGGTTTCAGGCATGACATCATGACTAAGAACTCATCGGAGTCTTTCAGCCCGTGTCTTCAAAGGGGTTCAAGCTTTGCCAGTGTTAGTGTTCGGAATTATTGAGTTCTCGTTCCACAAGTGCAATTGTACTTTGTAGACAGGTGAGAACTTGCACAAAGAAATATGGTCGAGAAAGGAGAATGGGGAAAGGCCAGTGTAGACCCCTTGGACGAAGCAGAGTGTTAGGCAAAGCAGGAAACCACATAGACATAGACATATGTACCAAATAGGAAAATATACAATGTACGGGGCATGAGAGGGACAAATTTGGATGGTGAACGATCACTACACCACAACACCAAATTGTCATCAGACAGTTGATGCTAAAACTTACATTTATAGTCGGATCATCTGACGCTAAAGTTAGCTTAGAGATCATCTGGCGCTAATTCCCCATTTAGCGATATGTTGTCTGACGCTATAGATATTGACATTTAACGTCGAGCTGTCCGACACTATAGTATCTTTATTGAAGTTGAATTCTAGCTGTGTATTTAAATGAACTTTTAAAGCTCAGTGTACTATTTGTAATAATTGTTGGCAGATTAATTTTTTTAAAACCATTTAAAACTATCTTGATGGACCATTTGACGGTAAAACTATCTATAGCAGCGCGCAATCTGTCGCTAAAGAGTAGCAGCTAGCTGTCTGATGCTAAAAACTAGCTGCGGGTTGTCCGACGCTAATAATATTCTTGGCAACAGATTATCGGACGCTAAAAGTCATGTCTGACGCTAAAGATTTTTTTGCGTCAGGACTTACATCATCTGCAGAAGTTTGACGCTATATGTTTTTAGCGTCAAACACCTATCATTGTAGCCGCTTTTAGTGTCAGATCGTCCATCGCTAAAGATGGTGTTGTGATGTAATGGATATAGTGGTTAGAACTACAAAGTTGACAAAGTTGAGTGCAGTTGCAACGTGCCTCAAATTATGCATGCACCATGCTCTCACATGATAGCAGCATGGAGGACACGTGGTTATGATTACAAAGCTCCACCATACATATCAACCTACTACCGCCGGTCCTACACAATCAACATATGACATAGTAGCTTTGAACCATACCTGGACTCGTCATAGTGGCCGCTTTATAATGGTCCGGATTACGCACCAGATCTAGATCTGAAAAGGTTAGGAAAGGGTCGAAGAAAGAAGATGCGACTAAAGGGGGACATGAATGCTATGAAAGGTTACGTCGATGACATATACGGGGGACCTCGATGAGATGCGTAGTCACAATCTAGGTTCAGAATGTCATGAACGTGGCCATAACGTGTGTATGCATAGACGACAAAGTGACAGTCAAACCAATACATAGGTATACTTAGTAGTCCAAATGTATGTTTATATTATTGGAACTTGTTATTGTCATTGTTTTTGTTAATTTTGCTAATTTAATGTTTTGCAAAATATTTTCTTATTGCTATACCTATTTGAATCAGTTCTGACACTTTGATCATATATTTGAATCGGGATGGCTTCTCCTTAGCCATCATTGGCGGGGGGTTAGAGGTGAAAAGTCCTAAATGGCTATATGGGGTGAATAGCCTATAAAAATTTTTACAACAATATTTGAACAAATTTGTTAGACAACTAAATAGCGACGTGAGTTTTGCGCTAGCTCTAAAAAATGTCCAAGCCACCTATCCACAATTCTAGGTATTTATAATCTCTATGTCACACAATCACTATGTTGCTATATTTAAGCTAAGTGAGCAAATGAGCAAGAATGATTACTACTACACAAGACAAGTAATGTGACTAGCAATGAAGAGATACAATTATCACTTGCAAGAATGTAACAATGGTAAAGCAAGTGATAGAGTGGATATACCGCTGTGGCAAGAAATGATCGCAATGAATACCAAATGAAATCCTCGAACAAAAATGACACAATGATTTATATCGAGGTTCACTTGCTTGCCGGCAAACTATGTCCTCATTGTAGTGATTCACCCACTTGGAGGTTCACGAGTTAATTGACATCACACGCCAAACCTTTGAAAGGGTGCCACACAACCACACCACAAGATGAGGATCCACAAGCTACGAGCAATCCACTAGAGTTACCTTTCGGGATCTCCTGCGGGGAAGGTACAAGCAATCCCTCACCAATCACTGGTCGGAGCCGAAAACAATCACCACCTTCTGCTCAACGATCCTCGCTGCACCAAGCCATCTAGGTGTCGACAAACACCAAGAGTAACAAGCGAAATCCATAGAGAAACATGAGAACATATATGATGAATGATTGACTTTGATGAGGAAGGTTTGAGGCTTTTCCCGGATGAGTCACTATTTGCTATGCGCTTAATGTTTATGACTAACCGGTGGCGTTGAGTTGTGTGTGTTTACCGGGTTGGTGTGCGTGTGCAACATGTGTCTCTTGGCTGTGTTGATGTGCAGGTGTGGAGCTCGGATACCGTGGTCAATGGCGAGGTGAAGGTCAAGTAGAGACGTGCTGTACCGACGGACCGGGAGCGGTGAAGGATGGGCGTGCCGTGTGGCGGACGTGCCATGCCAATGTACCCAGAGCGGTGAAGGGCGGACGTGAGGCTTGGACTGACGGACTGGAGGGCCAGAGGACCAGCTGTGGTAGCTGGCACGTGGCATCGGCGAGCAGGAGCACATGGGGATGTGCGATGCATCGGCCGAGTCGGGAGGAAGACGTGACGTCGTGACACTTGGCGGGAGGTCGGACACGGGCTTGCGTGCAACACAAGTGTCGTCGGCCAAGTCAAGGAGGATGGCGAAGGCGTTGTGCCCAGCGTGGAGGCTGGACATGCATCGGCATCGGTGCCGGTGGTCGGGGTGTGCGAACCACATCCCGTCTTCGGTGCGGGTTCGGTAGCTGAGCCTCAAAAAGCTACCATCAACGGTTTCCAGGTTTGGGCCTCAAAACCTGGGGTGGCCGGTTTCCGAGTCTGGGCCTCAAAACTCGGCGAGGACGGTTTCTAGGTTTGGGCCTCAAAACCTGGGCGTGCGGGTTTCCGAGTTTGGGCCTCAAAACTCGGGGTGGACGGTTTGCCAGGTTTGGGCCTCAAAACCTAGGCTGGCGGGTTTACTGGTTTGGGCCTCAAAACCGGGGGTGGTCCGAAAGGACGGTCAACGCGTGGCGGCGTGGAGTGGCTAGCGCGGCGGCGAAGCTATCCACGAGGAAGGCGCGGTGGTCGACGTGACGGCACGTGGCAGCATCAGGGAGGTCGTGTCGAGGCGAAGCTACCGGATGTGCGGGCATGGCCGTCGGATGAAGATCGTCAGGACTGGACGGCTTTACCCCTGGGGGTATTTGGGTTGAGTGCTTAATGTAAGGGCGTTTTGGTCTTTGGAGGTGCGCCTATATATATGAAGGGGGCTGCTAGGGCAGCCGCATCTCTTGGACGGTGTCTCTCTCATTTTGTTCATGTGAGAGAAGGCTAGGGTTAGGGAGAGTTGGCTCTTGTTCTTGAGATTTTTGCCATCCAATCTTTGTGTTGCTAGGATTGGCTTGTAGCCCGACACCGAGTGCTTAATCAATCATCCATTCCTCTGAATCCAAGGATCAAATTCGTGGTTGAATTCGCGTTTTGAATTTGTTCTTCGCGTTCTTCTTTTCTCCACGATTTTCTCCTCTCCCGATCTCCCTCTACGCTGCGTCTTTTGCGATTCCGTTTGAATCAACTTGTTCTTTGATGTGAGGAGAACATCCATCGAAGGAATTCATCCCAACCCTCACAAACAAGTAGATCGGGTCGAAATCGTTTTTGTTCTTCGTTCTTCCCCTTTTCTAGTGTTCTTCGGATTTCTCATGGATTAGTTGGATTGAAGCGATGATATCCTAGGATTAGCTTCCCAACACGCAGAAGAACACTTGGGAGAAGTTTGGTTGCAGCCCCGTTCGATTTGGTGAAGATCCAATCGATTTTGGTTTTGAACCGTGGTGTTTTTGGGCTTTCTGGGAGGCCGCGGACAGTCCGCCACATTGGCCGCGGACAGTCCGCGCATCGCGGGTTCAGCCGGAGCAGTGGCTGCTTCCCTCGGCGTTTTTCCCCTCGGGTGACCGGCGGACAGTCCGCCAGTGAAGGGTGCGGACAGTCCGACCCCGAGCAGGGACGTTCCAGCAGCTTTGCTGCTTTGTGTTTTTGGCCGGCGGACAGTCTGGGAAGAAACCGCGGACAGTCCGCCCCTGGCGCAGACAGTCCGGCACCCCCAGCCCGGACAGTCCGCGAATCGGCTGTAGGGTGAGTTTTAGTGCGTTTGCTCTCCCGGCTTTTCCGCTCCATTTCCGGACTTCTCGTTTGCTCCTAGAGTTCACCTAGGAACCTCTCTAACTATCTTTGCTACGTGTTAGCTTAGGTATTTGGAGGAATCCTGACGTAGCCTTCTATCTACGTCCGGGAGTCGGTTTTTGAGGCCGAACTTGATTCGGAGTTTTGGGAGTTTAGGTTTGCTCCCTTGCGCGGTGCCTCGCTGTGATCCAAGGGATCATCCACCTTCTTTCTGAGGGTCGTGGGCATCGCGGTTGAGTCCGAAGCTTTCGGGGTTGATTTTGTTGGGACAGAAGCCGTAATTTCTGAGAAGAAATTTTAGGCTCCCATTCACCCCCTCCCCCCCCTCTGGTCGCATTGCTTTAGCATTTTCGGTCCTTCAATTGGTATCGGAGCCAGTTAAGGATCTCTCTACCTTAACCGGTTCCGGATCCGCGAAGGCGACCTTTTGAGAGTGGCTGTGTTCCCGACTTTGCTTGTCGAGGTGTTGAGCTTTTGTTTGGCTAACACTAACGGTGCTTTTTGAAATAGCACCAAGCTCTTCTTCAAGTATGTCTTTGTCTTTCAGCATGAATGTTTCCAAGGATGACATCTTGGGAAGAAGGAGGAGCACAGTTGATGAAAGGGATCGCGAGGTGAATGAGCTGTTGAATCTTCTACGTGATGATGAACTTTCACCAGAGGATCTTCTACATCAACTTGGCAAGGCCAAGAAAGGTACACTTGCTTGGAGTCTTGTGACCTTGCACAATCTTTATGAGGCTCGTTCTAGTTTTGTTGGGCTTTGTAGTACCTTGCGTAGAAAGGTTGAAAAGTTGAAATGCTCCATTGCTAGTTTGAAGTCTAGTGCCTCTTTGCCTTGCACCTCTTGTAGTGACATGGTTAGGAAGAATGATGAGCTAGGCTTTTCTCTTGCTAGCTTAAAATCTGAAAATGACATGTTAACTTCCAATGCTTCCAAACCATGTCCAGTTTGCATTGACTTGGGTAAGGACCTTGATTGTGCTAAAACTGAATTAGCCCTTCTTAAGTCAAATGCTTTGTTACCATGTGGTTCTTGTGAGTTTTTGCATGCTGAAATTGATAAATTAAAATTGACTCACACCACATGTGTAGATGAACTTGAGCACGCTAGGGCTGAAATTGTTGAATTAAATTCTAAGCCTTGTAGCTCATGCTCTGTGAATAAGAATGCTTGCCTTACTTCTTGTGCTAATCATGACTCGTTGCTTGATGTGAATGGTGATGTTCCTTCCACCGATTTCATGTGCACATCTTGCATTGATTTAGAAAAAGAAGTTTTGGTTTTGAAAGCTTTGCGCGATGATATGAGCGCCAAGATGGTTGAGCACAATGATATGAGTGCCAACCTTGAAAAAGAAAATGAGCTCTTGCGTACCACATATGCCGAGTGCATTAGGGAGGAGATGGAAAACTTGAGAAACACTCCTTGTGGTACTTGTGACCGCCTCATGTTTGAAAATGAGGTTTTGGCCAAAAGATGCAAGAGTGTTTGTGCTAAGTCATTTGAGTCACGCATTACTTCCAACTCCGATGTTGATATTTCTGTGTTTGCATCTTTGCAACCGGAGTTGAGTTCTTGTTCTGCGCGTGAGTCTCTTGACGTTAACACTTGTGCCAAGGTTTTGGATAGCTCTTCCATAGCTACTCCTAACCTTGCTGTTTCTTCGAGTGATGTCCAAGGGACTTCTTTTGACAAGGGTGCTTCTCATATTTTTGGGACTCATGCTCCCAATCCGATTTTTCATTGCACCTTTTGCAAGAAGGATGGACATTCGCTCGATTTTTGTTTTTGTCGTGTCAAGCACAAGCGGCGTATTCGAGCTAAGGCTTTTAGGAAGCCACGTAGCCTTTCCCATGGCACGTGTGCTCCTAGTATTGGCACCAAGTTGGTTGTTGATGCTTCTTGTTCTAAGTCCCAAGGGACTTCTCACTTGTCGGAGAATGGTGTGCCTTCCGATAGGCCTTTGTACCATTGCTCTTTTTGTGAGAAAGATGGGCATCAAGAAAGCTTTTGCTATCGGCGTGCCAAACGCTTGCGCCAAGCTCGCTCTTCTAGGAAGATGGTGGTTCATAGCCCTTCTCATGGCATGAACGCTTGTGCTCCTAGTAAGAAGCCCCTCTTTGTTGATGGGTTTTATGACTCCTTTTCTAGTGGATTAGGTCATGGTCGTGGACATGCTTCTAATGCTTCTCTTGTTGGTCCACGTCATGCTTCTCATGGTGCTTCTATTGGTTCTTCTACAAAAACCTTGGAAGATGTTTACCTCTTTTCCCGTGGTATGACTCGTTCTTCTCCTCGAGTTGTCCTTTTGAGGAATGCTTCCAAGAGTGTTTCACAATTGCATTTGAACCAACATTTGCATCATGCTAACCCACAAGATAAGTTGAGTTTTGTGACCAAGTCTTGGGTTCCCAAGTATATACTTGCTAACCCTTCGGGATCCAAGACTCGGGTTACTTTGTCCTCTTGTGTGTAGATATGAGGACACGGGGTGGAGAACATGTGCTGAATGTAACTTGGTCTTTTAGATGTGATCAAGTTTTTGATGGTTCTCTGCATCCCGCTTAGATTTGCCTCCAAAGAGGATTTTATAGCTTGGTGAGCTTTCTTATACACTCATACCCTGTACATCCATGATTTATGTCTTGTGGTATGAGATGGTTCTTCATGTGCTCACTTGTATAGTCCTTGCATGTACATTTTTCTTTTGTATCATGTTTCTGAAGGACCGAGAAGCAACCAGAAAGCGACCAGAGGGGGGGTGAATGGGAGCTTCAAAATTTCCTTTCGGAAACTAGTAGCCACTGTCCCAACAATCAACCCCAAAGGCAAACCCTAGAGCTTGCTAGTGTCCACGACCCTAGATGTAGGGTGGATGCTTCCAAGAAGCACAGCGGGACACTACACGACTCTAGGAACCCAACGCAAAAAGCCGGAAATCAAAACCGACAACGAACGAACAAACTGCGGACGAAACAGTGCGAAACCAGTCGCATCGGACGCTGGCTGCGTCCGATGCCTGATCACCGGACGCGTCCGATGTGAACAGAGCAGCTCTGGTTCCTCACTGAGTTGGCATCGGACGCTGTGAACAGTGATCACCCAGCGTCCGATGCAAAGCCTCCGGCGCGTCCGATGGACAACGAACGCGTCCGATGCCTAGCGTCCGATGCTACCAAAAACGCTGGGAAAACGACACGCGTCACCGGAGCGTCCGATGCTATGAACCCTAGCGTCCGATGCTCCCGTCTCAGCGTCCGATGCTCCCGATTTCAGCTCCGTTCTTCGGTGTTTCAATTCGATCTCCTCCGAATCAATTGCACTAGGCCTAGGTTTCGATCTGAGGAGTCACAAGGATGTTAGTGAGCTACTCCTAAGAGATCATGGCTCGAACCTAACTCCAAATCGATGAATCACGAGATTTCGGGGCAAGGGAGCAAAAACGTGATCCAAAACGAAAATCGATCGATCTCCTAGACCGTGAGGTTTGAGAATGATTCCTTCGGTGGAAAGAATCGCCTCACGATCTAGAACAACTTGGTTCAAGTGGATTTGCAAGAGACACACCAAGCAAAGAGATTAAGCGACGGGAAGAACGTGGAGAAAAAGGATTCCGCGAAGAACACGAACAAAACGCGAATCACACCCACGAACTCGAATCAAAGACGCGAATCAAGTCATCGATTTGTGCTCAACGGTGAGGTTGCGGCCTCACTTCCTCAAATCAACAGTACACAGAGGTGAGCCTCTCTGCGGATCTCAGTTAGCTACAGCAGGGGATGGGAGAGCAGGAAACCCTAAGTGCGAAAGAGCAAATGACTGAGATGGAGGAGGAGGGTGTCTCCCCTGACTACTTAAACTAACCTAGCCTAAGCCTAATTCCTACTCTACCCCTCACTACTGTAATTACAGAGCGGGCCAGGAAAACCCTAAGGCTATTCTGGTCCACCCGAGTGGTAGGTGTATCGGACGGCCACGCCCGCACCGGCCGAAGCGTTGCCTCGACGCAACCTCCGGATAGCCGCCACGTGCCGCCCTCGCTCTGCACCCCCGGTTTTGTGGCCCAAACCGGGAAACCAGCCCACCAGCTCTGAGTTTTGAGGCCCAAACTCAGCAAACCCGCAGCGCTCAGGTTTTGAGGCCCAAACCTGGAAACCCTCCGTCGCCCGAGTTTTGAGGCCAAACTCGGAAACCCTCAGCCCGAGTTTTGTGGCTCAACTCGGAAACCCAGCACCCAGGTTTTGAGGCCCAAACCTGGAAACCGTCCACCGGTAGTTTTTCTCTGGCTCAACTACCAAACCGGAGCTGTAGAGGGGATGCACCGCCCGTGCACCCCGTCCACCGACACTTGTCCCCAGGTCCTTGACCCGAGCAACAACGTGCCCCGCAGTTCTTCGCTTGTCGCTGTCCCAGGCTGTCAGCCACCACAGCTGATCCTCAGGCATCCAGTCCCTCAGTCCAAGCCTCACGTCCGTCCTTCACCGCTCGGTACATCAGCATGGCACGTCCGCCGCACGGCACGCCCATCCTTCACCGCACCCGGTCCATCGGCACAGCACGTCTCAACTTGACCTTCACCTAGCCCTCGATCACTGTCTCCTTGCTCGACACCTGCACAACACAAGCCAAAGACCCTGCAATCAAACCCGTTGACAATCACTCATCACTCAGAGACCCAGCATACACCCATGTATCCGCAATCTCCCCCTTGATGAGTGCATTGTCAACTACACACACAAAACATAAGAAGAGAAGAAGGGAGGAAGGAGAGGGAGAGAAAACTCGACCAAACGACCCAAAAGCATAGCAAAGCCGAAGAAGGTCAAGTGGAAAGAGCGAAAGAACTTGGTCCCCAAAGACATGGGCAACGGCTCGACGCAACCAAGCAAAGCAAAACTAGCCCTCAAGAAGAGGTAGAACAGGCTCAACACCGCTAGCAGAACAGCAGTTGGAAAATCGAAGCAAAATGCTAGTCCCTCAAGATAGAGGCACCGAGGCTCAACACAACTAGCAAAGAAAGCTCGATACCAACGCCTTACGGCCAAACACGCTTCGCACCAATTGAAAACCGATCGAAATGTCTCCAAAACAAAAGAGAATGCTCCGATCCAATTGAAAGACGAAGGCCAAAATGTTTGCTAGTTCCTCAAGACAGAGGCAAAGGCTCAACACAACTAGCAAAACTCCCCCTCGACAAGTGCAAGAACATCCGGGGTACTCCCCCTTAGACGAACATCCGGGAGTACATGATTTGAAAATTCTCCCCCTTAGTTGAAAATGCACTTATCAAGTAAAAAGTTCTCCCCCTTAGAAAATGCACCAAACAAAAGTGCCAAACAGAGAGAAACTCCCCCTTCCAACATGCATATGAAGTCAGAAATGCAAATTAGTAGCTTCAGGCGTATAATCAAAAGAGTGCAAGAATGCTCTAAACAGTATAGCTCTAACGACACAACTAAGCACTCAAATAGCAAAGGCTCAAACTGATCACCAGATGTGAAATATGAACATATGAGCAAATGAGCAGTTTTGAGTCAAAAGGATAGTCACCATCAAAATAGCACTAAACAAGTATAGGCAGGAGTCTAAACAAGTGCTAAGCATGTATGAAAGGTGAACTACCCCTAGCAAAGTTCAAACATCATGCTGATACCAATTGAAGTGCTTGTGAGTTCAGTTTTATTCGGAGGTTGCAGCGGTGAAACTTCACAAGTTTAATTTTCAGCATGTGAGTGCGAGAGGTTGAAAGCTTGTCTTTGCCTAACTTTTCAACCGAGCGAAGCCTATGCCGAAGCAATCAGAAGCTTAAAGCCACGGTTTCGGTCATACACTACACGGCTCAAGTTTAACTCAAAGTGCAATGAGAAACAGTCTCAATACCGTGAGGTGTTGACAAGCAATCCCATCTCGATCTTTTCAATTCACTAAAGCTTGGTTCAAATTTTAAGCAAGATATGAACAGACCAAGCAAGTGAATGACTCAGAACTAGAGACATAGCAACCGAGCATACATGTAAAGCAGGAGTAAACTCAACACATCCTACACAAGCTAGTTGCATATCTCAATGGTGAACATTTTCAGTTTTTAAGTTATTAAGCAAATTCACCATTTCAAAATAGCTCAGCTCATAACATGTACTAGTGATCAGAAAGAGCATAAGCTACAAGTATCCATCATAAGCATCAGAGCATACTAAACAGAGCATAGTTACATTCTAGTGATTATAAACATGAAGCTCAGAATGTAAATGCGTATGCTAAAATGCAAAAGAAAAGAAAGACAAACGAAAAGAGTCAGTCTATACAAGATCCAAAATGTTTCCCCCATCTAAAAGGGGAAACACACACCAAGCTCACCCCTCAACCGGTTAAAGGTTGATTCGTCTAAAGGCTTGGTGAAAATATCAGCCAGTTGATGGTGAGTATCGACATGGCGAAGGTCGATATCACCCTTCTCCTGGTGGTCTCGCAGAAAATGAAAGCGCACATCGATGTGTTTGGTCTTCGAGTGAAGCACGGGGTTCTTAGCAACGCTAATAGCACTCGTGCTGTCACAAAGCAAAGGAACACGAGTAAAGCTCAGACCAAAATCACGCAAAGTGGCCATCATCCAAAGCAACTAGGAACAGCAGCTAGCCGCAGCAACATATTCAGCCTCTGTAGTAGACTGAGCGACACTAGACTGCTTGCGAGAAGACCACGAAACAAGAGAAGAACCAATAAACTGGCAAGTCCTAGAAGTGGACTTGCGCTCTATACGGCAACCAGCAAAATCAGCATCCGAATAACCGCAAAGGGAGAGGATGGAGGAAGCAGAATACCAAATCCCAAACTCAGGAGTGAAACAAAGGTACCTGAAGATGCGCTTCACCGCCTGACGGTGAGAAGTGCGCGGCGACGCCTGAAAGCGCGCACACAGACACTACTGCGAACTGGATGTCCGGGCGTGTCGCCGTCAGGTAGAGGAGCGACCCGATCATGCTGCGGTACTCCTTCTGGTCCACTGCTTCTCCATCCAAGTCCGCATCCAGGGCAGTCGTCGTCGACATGGGTGTTGGAAGAGGCTTGGCCTCACCCATATCGAACCGCTTCAGCAAGTCCTTGGTGTACTTGCCCTGGTGCACGAACGTCCCCTCTCGGGATTGCTTAATTTGCAACCCGAGGAAGAATGTCAGCTCGCCCATCATGCTCATCTCGAACTCCCTGCTCATTATATTTGCAAACTTGGCAACCAAAGCGTGAGAAGAACCACCGAAAATGATATCATCCACGTAAATCTGGACCAAGAGTGTGTCTTTGCCTTGCCTGAGGAGAAAGAGCGTTTTATCTACACATCCCATTTTAAAACCCTTAGCACGCAAAAAGGTTTTCAACCTATCATACCAGGCTCTAGGGGCTTGTTTCAAACCATATAAAGCTTTGTGGAGTTTAAAAACATGGTTTGGAAACTTGGGATTTTCGAAACCGGGGGGTTGCTCAACATAAACCTCTTCTTCTATGTAGCCGTTTAAGAAGGCACTCTTGACATCCATTTGAAAAAGTTTGAAACCTTTGGACGCAGCAAAAGCCAAGAGTATCCTAATGGCCTCCAAACGAGCTACAGGAGCAAACGTCTCCTCAAAGTCTATCCCCTCCTTCTGGCTATAGCCTTTTGCTACAAGCTTGGCCTTGTTTCTAACAACGTGGCCATCCTCTCCTTGCTTGTTTTTGAAAACCCATTTTGTCCCAATAGGCTTACACTCAGGAGGAGGAGGAACTAGAACCCAAACCCGATTTCTCTCAAAATTTTCTAACTCCTCATGCATGGCATTGACCCAGTCCGGATCCGTCAATGCGTGTCCAACATCTCGGGGCTCAAAATTTGCAACAAAAGCAGAATGAGCGAAGTGCGAGATATGCTGTGACCTGGACCGGAGTGACACGTTCGTTGATGTCGCCGATCATCTGCTGAGGCGGGTGCTGGCGCTGGATGGGTCGAGGCGCCTCCCGAGCTGAAGTAGCCTCCCCCTCAACAGCAGCTGGTGCCTCCCCGGGTACAAAAGGTACCGCTCGGGGTGGCGGATCCCACGGCCCCCAGGAAGAAGAAGTGTCGGGGCCGTGCGTCGTCGTAGAAGCCGTTCCTTGCGGCAAGGCAGGTGGAGGGGGTGCTGGATCATTTATACCTTCAGCACCCTCTTCCTCGTCATCGAAAAGAGGTTCACCAACCTCATGATCACCTGCACGCTCAAAACGAGAAGAAGGAGAAACAAGAGTCTCGTCGAAGGTGACATCTGATGTCTCCATGACTCGGTTAGTGTCAAGGTTAAGTACACGATAAGCTCGAGTGTGAGTGCCATAACCCAAAAACACATCGTCAGAAGAACAAGACTCAAATTTGTCCAGGTTGCCTTTCTTCAATATAAAACAATGGCAACCGAAGACTCTAAAATAACTCACCTTGGGCTGGTGTAACGTCCCGCCTCCTCGAGGCCGGGCCCGCTTACATCAGGCAGCTTTCATAGGACCTAGACTATCCCCACAGACCAACACCAGTCTAACACCAGTCTTTTCTGCGCACTTTGTCCTCACTCATGCGTACCCGGGAAAGACTTCCCGGTCGGTCACCCATCGCTCCAAGCCAAGCACGCTTAACTTTGGAGTTTTTAGGAGATGGGCTTCCGGAAAAGAAGTTGCAACTTATTGGTATGAGTATTCTATTAATCCTATTAAGCCCTGAGCCGAGATGTTACAGCTGGCGGCCAAAACGCAACTCATAAGAAGTCTTTTTCAAGAAGGCTCTCAGAAAAATGCGATTTGAAATATAGCACGCAGTGTTCATAGCTTCGGCCCAATATCGCCTAGGAGTCCTATGCTCATCGAGCATCGTCCTGGCCATCTCAACAAGGGTCCGATTCTTCCTCTCTACAACACCATTCTGGGGCGGTGTGTAGGGGGAAGAAAACTGGTGCTCCAAACCCAAAGAGTTACAAAACTTCTCAAAATCCGAATTCTTGAATTCGGAACCATTATCACTCCGAATTGCTCGCATCGAGTTCAAAGGGAACTCGTTCTGAAGACGCAAAATCAGATTACGAGCAAAGGAGAAGGTCTCGGTCTTCTCAGCTAAAAAGAAGACCCACGAATATCTCGAAAAGTCATCAACAATAACAAGCACATACCACTTCCCACCAACCGAGCTCACCCGAGCCAGGACCAACAAGGTCCATGTGCAAAAGCTGTCCGGGGCGCTTGGTCATGACCTGAGTCACTGGGTGGTGAGGAGCAGCAACCATCTTCCCGTGTCTACAAGAGTGGCAAACCAGATCCTTCTCCATATGTAACTTGGGCAATCCTCGGATTAGGCCAAGTGAACTGAGCCTTGCAAGCAAGTCGAAGCTCAAATGTCCAAGTCTCCTATGCCACTTCCAAAGATCAGAAGAAGGGGATCCGGCCACAAGACAACGAGAAGTGCCAAAAGCCTCCGAGAAATTCGCACGAAAGACTTTTCCAAAGGGCGAAATTAAACATACAAGATTGCCCTGAGGATCCAAAATACGACTAAGATTCGGTTTAAAACGAATCTCATAGTCATCATCAAAAAGTTGCGAAACAGAAAGAAGGTTAAAATGCAAGTTAGAAACAAGAGCAACATCGCGCAACACAAAGTGCTCATTAACCCGCACAGACCCGCGAGACAAAACCTTACCTTTACTATTGTCGCCGAAGGTTATGTACTCCTTTCCGGCGACTGGACTAAGGCTGGAGAACCACTTGGTGTTTCCGGTCATGTGTCTCGAGCAACCGGAATCCACCAACCAAACGTCCTCCAACCGCTTGACCTACATCAATAAAAAGACATAGGGTGAGCATACGGTCCAACACTGGGGTTAGTGAAGTGAGGATAAAACCAGTGTTGGGCCGGCTGCTCAAAAGAACGGTTAGCAGAAAAACCATTCCTAGCACGTCTACGAGGGAAGCGATCACCACGCTGAGAAAAACGTGGTTCGCTGGGAAAGAAGCGCTTACCGCGATACTCAAAACGCGGTGGGGAAAAGCGCTCAACTACAAAGCCTCCGCCACGGGATCCATAGCCTACAACAGCAGGCTCCCGCCGGGCACGCTCTCTACGAGGCCTACGCCTAGGAACTTGAGGCTCAGGACCTCTAAGCCTAGTGTCTCTCCTCGGAGCTCTCTGCTGCTGCCTAGGCCTGGGGACTTGAGGTTCTGGACCTCTGGGCCTAGCAGCTCTCCTCTGGACGTCCGGCCCATGCACACTATGGAAAGGGTGGTACATGTCCGGGTTGTCCATCTCCCGAGCACGGCGCGCCTCTCTCTTGCGCCGAAAACAAAACTCACTCAAGTGGCCATCTCTCCCACAAAAATCACACTGGTACCTCACCACACGCAAAGGGGGTTGTTGGTACACAGGGCTGTGGGTGTGGCTCACTTTGCCCTTCTGAGGCAAGCACTCCTCTCTGATGGGTGGCATAGCATCAAGCTTGTTCTTGAGGTGGTTTGGCTTGGGTGCCCACACTTGGTTCTTGGGAGGAGCTCTCGGAGGTTCTTCAACCACACCATCCTTGGTGGTAGGCTTAGCAGGCTCTTTGGGTGAAAGCTTGGTCAGTTTGGGAGTAGTGGTGGAGTTGGGCTTCTCACATGGGTTCAGACCACTAGACTCTCCAATCTTCTCAAAAGCAGAAAGATCAACACCCGGAGCAAAACCTACACCAGGAGCACCAGCAGCACGCTTGAATTGGGAGATCATCATCCCGAGCTGCGGCTCACTACAGGAGACCCATGACAAGATGGTCCGAAGGTATGTGTTTTCTTCCTCGGTTTGCATCTTGCCATGCTTCACATTGGCAATCTCCATCTCCAAGCCTTCGCACAAAGCGCACCTCGCCACACACGTGCTATCTGAGCTGGCCTTCTCTAAAGACTCAAGCTTGGCATTCTTCTCTGCCAACTCAGATTGCAAGACAGGACAAGTCTTGCATGCACCCAATAGGGAAGGTCTAGCCTTCAGCTCATCCAGCTCTCCTACCAGCGCAGCATACTTACCTCTCAAAGTGAGAAGATCAGTCATGTGCGCGGTGCACGACTCACACTCCGCCTCCTCCGACACGACCACGGTGGACTTGGCAAACTCAAGCTCTCTCACCGTGTCCTCCCACTTCTGCCTAAACTCCTTGCGCTCTCTAGCGGCACGCCTAAGCAGTTGATCTTGGCTAAGGGGGCAGCAGTAAGCTTCTCAACCTCGGAAGAAAGCTCATCGTAGGTGAGAGATACCTGGGAGGTGTCGTCGTCGTCGTCATCCCGAGGGGTGTTCTCCAGCTTGACGTCGACCTCATCTCCGAGCGCCATGGTGCAGAGGCCGTCGTCGTCGGCGAAGAAGCAGAGGCCGTTCAGCTTGTCCTCGATCCTCTTCTTCTTCTCGGACTCTTCGTCGCTTGAAGAAGCGGAGTTGTCATCCGAGCCGTCGACGTCGCTGAGCGTGGCGAAGAACGCGCGCTGCTCAGCCTGGGCCTTCTCCAAGTACTTCTTCTTGATGTACTCCTTGTTGAAGCCGCCCCTCTTCTTGTGCTTCGGAGGGACGTACTTCTCCTTGCGCTTCACGGAGTCATACTTGTGCCCATGGTCGCCCTTCCCTGAATGCTTGTTCTTCTTGGGGCAGTTGGCGATGAAGTGGTCGGGGTCGCCGCACTCATAGCATCCTGAGCGTCCTCCTCCACGGTGACGGTTCAGGCGGTTGTTGTGAAACCGCGAGAACCGGTTGGCAAGCAAAGCCAACTCATCATCCCCCAACGACTCAAGCTGGTCCTCGGTGACAGAAAAGAGTGAAGAAAGTGCAAGGCCAGCAGAGGGGTTTGCAGAAGAGCAAGAAACCAAATCC
>CM019825.1:18069532-18104648 GCA_009763385.1 Coix lacryma-jobi var. lacryma-jobi | reverse complement strand
GTCAGCGCTGCGCGTGCGGGGGCGGCATGATGGGCGCGGCGCAGGCGCCACATTCGGGCCCGGGTCGTTGCGTGCCTCGGCGCGCGTGGCGCAATCTTGGCCTTGCGCGTCGGCCATGGCCGGGGCCCCCTCTGCTCTGGCCGGCTAAGAGGTGGGAGAACGGGCGTAGGTCTATGGTTTTTGACTTTTCTGTATTTCGCAATACTGTCAAAACTTTAACTTAGCAGAAAAACTCAAAATACCAGTTTTCGCTACAAAAGAAGATCTACAACTTTGTCAAAAGAATATTTCAATTCAAACAGTTTTGTGTTTAAGGATTTACGAATCAGAAAAGGGACACCTTTTAAGGATTGAATATTTCAATTACTTTTGATTGCATTGACATTGAGGGAAATGTTGCAATGAAAGTGTGTTCCTTTTTCTAAAACTACAACTTTGCTAATTATACCCTTTTTTCCTGAAACTCATAGGTTTTAAATAAATTTTGAAAAACTGAAAGTGGGGACAAAACGGAGTTTGAGAATTTTTTGAAATTTGGAAAATGTTACTTTCACAAACTTTGTACACAAAACGTGAAAATTTGTAAATACCCAAGTTGTTCTCTGGCTCAGATCTACAACTTTGCTTTTTTAGACCAACCCTCAATTTGATATAATTTTTTGATTAACAAAATAGAGGATAAAAATCCAGGGTTTGAGAATCAGCGCGTTTTGCAAAGGATTGAATAATCTGATTTTGATTTTTGAACTTTGGCCAACACCAGAAAACTTCAGACATCCACTGACAGAATTACACAAAGCTAGGCACAAAGGTGAATTACCATTTTTGCCTTATAGGAAGAATTTTGGGCTTTTGGGTTTTTAAAAGAAGATTGCTACATCAATCAAGCAAACAATAAATGCAAGGCAAGAATATTAATGGAAATGATGATGACACTGTTCGGTTAATTACATTTAACACCAAGGTTTCAGACTCCACCCTAAAAAGAATCTTCCGCCCCCGAGATTCCACGTCCTTAAGAAGGAAAAGGCAAAACCTTACATCTACAGAGATTCGAGAAAGTCGGATAGTTCTTTGCTAAGAAGTCTTCGGATTCCCAGGTGGCTTCTTCTTCCGAGTGTTGGTTCCACTGGATCTTGTACCATCTTGTGGTGGTTCTTCGGGTAACACGATCCTTGTGATCCAACACGCGAACTGGATACTCAGTGTATGACAGATCTGGTTCTAGCTCAACGCCTTCAACTTCAACCACATGTTCAGGTACTCGGAGACACTTCTTGAGTTGGGAGACATGAAACACATTATGAACTGCTGAAAGATGATCGGGCAAACTTAGCTTGTAAGCGACCTTGCCACAACGATCCAGAATCTCAAACGGACCAATGTAGCGGGGTGCTAACTTTCCTTTGACTCCAAAACGAGTGACTCCTTTGGGTGGGTGAGACCTTCAGGTACACATAATCCCCGATCTCGAACTGCAGAGGTCGACGTCTCCTGTCAGCATAACTTTTCTGTCGAGACTGTGCAATCTTCATGTTCTCTTGTATATGCTTGACTTTTTCTTCCATATCTTTTACTAGGTCAACTCCAAAGAATTCCCTCTCTCCGGGTTCAGACCAATTGAGAGGTGTACGACAACGGCGGCCGTACAGTGCTTCAAAGGGTGCCATTTTGATGCTCTCTTGGTAACTATTATTATATGAGAACTCTGCCAAGGGCAAACAGTCATCCCAAGTATCTGCGAAGGTGAGCACACATGCTCTCAACATATCCTCTAACACTTGGTTGACTCGCTCAGTTTGTCCATCGGTTTGCGGATGATATGCTGTTACTATGCAAGAGCTTGGTTCCAAGTGAGGTATGGAACGCTTTCCAAAACTTTGTGACAAACTGGGTACCACGATCAGAGATAATGCTCTTGGGTATGCCATGGAGTTTCACTATATGGTTCTTGTACAAAGTGGCATAAGTGGGGACGGTGTAACTGGTCTTTACTGGCAGGAAGTGAGCTTGCTTAGTGAGGCGATCCACGATCACCCATATGGAATCAAAACCTCTTGATGTCTTGGGTAGACCATTGATAAAATCCATACTGATATCGTCCCATTTCCAAGCAGGTACAGGTAAAGGTTGCAATTCTCCTCCGGGCTTCATGTGCACGGCTTTGACTTTCTGGCAGGTATCGCACTGAGCGACATACCGGGCGATCTCAATCTTCATCTTTGTCCACCAGAATTGCTGCTTCAAATCCTGGTACATTTTGTTGCTGCCGGGGTGGATGGAGAATCTAGTCAAGTGTGCTTCATCAAGGATTAACTTTCTTAACTCAGGCACTTTAGGAACTACTAACCGATTCTTAAACCATACTACTCCTGCATCATTGATCCTGAAACAATCAGCCTTTCCGGATTGGACCTTTTCGATGATGTGTTTGATTCCAGGGTTATCTTTCTGTGCAGCGATGATCTGCTCTCTGATAGGGGTTTCTATTCTGATGTTACTCAGAGTTCCTTGTGGAATCATTTCAATATTTAACTTTTCCAGCTCAAAACACAAAGAAGAATCATAGGGTTTCTTCATCAGACAGTTGCAATAAGACTTGCGACTGAGTGCATCGGCGACCACATTCGCCTTACCCGGATGGTAATGCACTTCAAGATCATAGTCCTTAATTAACTCAAGCCATCTTCTCTGCCTCATATTCAGTTCCTCTTGAGTGAAGATATACTTCAAGCTTTTGTGATCAGTGTACACATTACAGGTACTGCCCAACAGATAATGACGCCAGATCTTCAAGGCATGCACTACTGCTGCTAACTCGAGATCATGAGTTGGGTAATTCTCTTCATGTCGCTTAAGCTGTCGGGAGGCATAAGCGATCACTCGACCTTCTTGCATCAAACACAGCCCAAACCAGTACCAGATGCATCACAGTAGACATCAAAGGGCTTCTCGATGTTCGGCTGGGCTAGCACTGGTGATGTAGTTAACAGTTTCTTCAGAGTTTGAAAGGCTTGCTCACAGGCTGGTGAGCAGACAAACTTCACAGAATTCTTTACTAACTCAGTGATAGGCTTGGCGATTCTTGAGAAAATCCGGATTGAATCGACGATAATATCCAGCCATTCCCATAAAGCTGCGGACTTGATGACAGTGGTAGGTGGCTTCCAATCCAGAATGTCTGCCACTTTACCAGGGTCAACTGACACACCTTCAGCGGATAGGACATGACCAAGAAACTGTATCTGATCTAACCAGAACTCACATTTACTGAACTTGGCATACAGCTGATGTTCTCTGAGACGGGATAGAACGGTACGAAGATGCTCGGCGTGATCTTCAGGGGTTTTTGAGTAGACAAGGATGTCGTCAATGAACACGACCACGAATTTACCAAGCTCTGGCATGAACACAGAGTTCATGAGGTACATGAAATGAGCAGGGGCATTGGTCAAACCGAAGGACATGACCAAGTACTCATATAGGCCGTATCTGGTGGTGAAAGCTGTTTTAGGAATATCTTCAGGACGAATCTTTATTTGGTGGTAGCCAGATCTGAGATCGATCTTGGAGAATACTTTGGCTCCAACTAACTGGTCAAAGAGAAGATCAATACGAGGCAAGGGATATTTATTTTTGATGGTGACCTCATTGAGTGGGCGATAATCAATGCACATTCTGAGAGTCTTGTCTTTCTTCTTTACAAAGTTTGCAGGACAGCCCCAAGGAGACGAGCTTGGGCGAATGAAACCCTTGTCCAACAAATCTTGTAATTGGATTTTTAGTTCTGCCAACTCTCTGGGAGGCATTCGATAAGCTCTGCGGGATATAGGAGCAGTCCCGGGCTTTAGCTCTATGGCAAACTCAACGTCACGGTCAGGAGGCAGACCAGGCAAATCCTCAGGAAAAACATCAGGGAATTCACAAACCACGGGATGTCCCGGGTTTCCAGAACTTAGGCGGTATTTATTTGAGTGGCTGCTGGTTTTTGTGGCATTGGAAGTTGGAGAAGGAGTTTGGTGGTACTGTTAGGAATATCCACCCTCACAACTCTATTCAGGATGTCGATCATGGCTTTATACTGACACATCCAATTCATGCCTAGGATGACATCTATCTCCTGATCATGAAGCACTATCATGGTGGTGGGAAATACATGTTCCCCCAACCTTACTGGTATACTGCGAACCACTTCCTTAGTACTTATACGCCCTCCAGGCGAAAATATGCAGAAACTTTCTTTTAAATCCTCAATTGATATTTCATGCTTGATGACAAAAGTACGACTGATGAAGGAATGCGATGCACCAGAATCAAACAACACAACTGCAGGGTGATTGGCAACAGGAAACCTACCGATCATGACGGGCTCCCCTTCTGGTATATTGCTGACAGCGGTGTAGTAGACTTGCCCGTGCTTCTTGACAATCTTGCCCTTCTGAGCATGCTGCTGCTGTACACGGTGCTGCTGCTGCTGAGATCCTCCAGGATTCTTCTGAGCATTCTGAGCATACCTCTTGGGCTTGGGCACTCACGAGACCAGTGACCAAGCTGGCCGCAGTTGTAGTAGGGATGGTTGTAGGCTGTTTGTGGAGTGGTGATACGAACACCTGGGGCGTTCGGCTGTGTGGCACTCTGCTGGTTGGCATTATGGGTGGTAGCCGCGGTACGGACGACCACTTGCTGGTTGGGGTAAGGTAGACGATTGTGGTGGTGGCTGGGGTGATAGATGATTCTCTGGCGTTTGTGACCGCCAGAGAAGCTGCTTGACCCTGCTTTCTTCTTCTTCTTCTCTTCCTGGTACTGGCGATTGCTTTCTTCAAAAGCAACAGCCCGGTCAACAACATCGTGATAAGACCCAGTCAGGTTATTGGACAAGCTCCTGCGGATCTTTGGGTGCAGTCCTCTGAGGAAACAATCCCTCTTCTTCTCATCTGTGTTGACATACTCTGAGGCATACTAGCTGAGATGATTGAATTGACCCACATACTGCATGACTGTGGAGTCTTTCTGTTGGAGAGCCAGGAACTGATCAAGCTTCATTTTCATTAATCCGGAAGGGATGTGATGAGCACGGAAAGCAGTGCGGAACTCTTCCCAGGTCAACCGATGACCTTCTGGCTGGGCAGCCAACAGGTTGGCGTACCAAGCACTTGCCGGACCACGAAGCTGCTGGGAAGCGAATCGTGGCTTCTGGATATCGGTGCAGTTGATAAGACCAAACTTCTGCTCCATGGTGCGGAGCCAATCATCAGCTTCGAGGGGTTCATCGGCCTTAGCGAAGACCGGTGGACGAGTTTCGGTGAATTCCACATAGGTGGTCTCTTGGTTGATGTTGTGGCGACCACGGTGAAAGTTCTGCTGTCCTTGGTTTTGAGCCATTAGGTTGGCAGCGGCGGCCAAGGCTGCAATGGCATCTGCTAGGGTAGCTGGGACAGGTGGAGGGTTTGGGAGGTTGGCATCATCAGAACCTCCAGCTCCAGTGCGAGTGTTCACAGGCATCTGTTAAGCAACTTGGAACTTAGCATTCATAGATAGGGTTCTGAAAACAACAGACTGATAGCTTCTTCTGATACAAAAGACTGATGACTTGATAAGGTGACTGACAGATGATACAGACCGATAAAGGGAAAAGATGCGAAAAGAAAGATACATGCCAGACTTGGCAACAGACAGACTAACGCCCCCAAACCTAGACTAAGGTTTTAGGTAAGCGGATGGTACAGACACTACGAGTCTAGTCGTCGTCGATGATGATCATGTCTTCGTCGTCGTCTTCTTCGAGGATGAGCTCAGGCTCTTCCTCCTCGTCCTCGTCTTCAGCGTGGACGTCCTCAGCAGGTTCAATTTCTTCTTCCACGTCTGGCTCTTGTTCCACATCGGGTTCTTCCACTACTCCGTCCTCAGGGTCTTCCATAACCGGGGGTACCAAGGGGTGGAGTTGATCATACAGCTGATGCACTTCCTCATGAAGCATATCATTGAACTGTTCAATCTGAGCTGTGTACTGCTGCAGTCCGTGTTGCTGGGCTCTGGTAACGTCCTCGCGGGTCCAAGCATCATTGCGCTGCTCGATAGCGCGAACCGTATTCCGATTGGCCTGCTCCAGGGAAGCTCGTGCCTCTTAAAACTCCAGGCGTGAGTGGTAGAAGTCATGCTCCAAGTTCTTCAGCTCAGCCTTCAGATCCTTGATCTCCTCCTTCAGGTTCTTACGGGTGCGGCGGGGAAAGCGACGACCGTTGGAAGGTTCTCCAGTCTCCTCCCCAGCGCGTGGTGCCAGCTGGTGGCGTGGCACACCATGCGGTCCAGTCGACTTGCGGGCAGTCAGCTTGATACGGGCCATGTCTGGATAAGAGAAGATGGATGAGAAAGGCTAGCAAGAACAGGTAAAGGCATACTACCCCCAACAAACTTAGAGAGGAAGTTAACTTAAGTGATTATGACATGATGCATGAATCGTTCCTACGGAACAAAGCAATGCAATAAATAAGGTACATAGGGCTTAAAACATGTTGTTCCACTAGCTAGTGTTGCCATATGAGAGACAAGATGAGAGAAGCAATTTGGACTCAAAATAGTCAAGTTTGTTTGTTTGGACTAAAAAGGTCTTTTGAAGTTTTCGCAAAAACAAAAAACGGACACTGCAACGTTAAAGTGAGATGCTCCGATACCACTCTGTGACGGAACGACCCTAATCCCATGGCCCACGTGTCCCTGTCAACCTCTGACAGCCGAACCCATGTTCCATGTGATTAAGACCTGTTCGCCACCGGGCTACATCAGTGCCCAATGTCCGCAGGATCATCTCACAATTCGGTTACAGCATTGCATACTTTTACAAATAACATCGGAATAATGAGCGGAAGACTTAAATAACAATAGTTTTACAAACCGAGGTTTCAAATGAGGTAAGGAGTACGATTATTACAAACCATTGTTCGGGAAATTCAAAGTAGACAACGTAGCGGAAACAATAACATAAAGATACATGTAACACCCAGCCCGAGGGTGCACATTTACTCATCGGCCTCATCGGCCTCTTCCTGGACGAAGGTCACGCAACAGGGTGCGAGACACATCGGGGTCTCAGGCATACCTGCAACATGGGTAACAAACCCTGAGTACTGGGGTACTCAACAAGACTTACCCGACTAAAGAAAAAGGGAGAAGACTCAGGAATGAGAGGCTTAGGGTAGTCAAGGTAAGGCTTAAGCAAGATCAAGTATTTTGCAGAAAAGCATTTTTGTAAACCTTATTTTATTTTTGAAAGATTCAGTATTCCTCAATTCTTCATCATTCATGATTCATTTTACATTTCAAAACATTCCTAGTTGAGAACCACTCTCCGTTGACAGTCAGTGGACCAAGTCTCCATAACCGAGGAGCAACGTTAATCCGGATAAATAATACTCAGCTGAGGATCCCTATCCACACTGCATATGTAGCACCCAAGCTTGCATATGCCAACTCGTCTACCACGATTCCTCCAAGATTGGGCCCGGTCCTACGCCACCCGGAAGTACAGTACACCACTCCAATTTTCCGCCAGCGACAAGTACCTCGGGACTCTAACCCAAGAGTACAGGTCCTGTCACGTGGGTACATGCTACTTCCGCCATCTCTCCACTCCCAGTGCGCGGTTGTCGGTCCAATAAAGGATTCCTCGGAGCCAGAGCTTTCCGTAGTATGTGAATAGTTACAAGTCTTGACCAGCAGGCCCCCATACGGATGGTCCCTAATTTTCCAGCCAGAACTATACCTTGGTCATATCTCACCCAAGCGTAATAGTCCTGTCAGTTTTTCAACCCTGTCCCGGTCGGTGTCAACTGTTGAGTCCCGGACTACAACATGACGGCACCGTACGCTCGGACAACCTCTCCTCGCTATTGACTAGGTATGGATCAGATACCTAGCCAACAGCCGGGGAGTAAGACCAAAATCCCATAAACATTCCTTAAGTGATCACACTTTTGAAATTGGCATTTTATTGCAAAGTCTAATTCAATAAGCATTGCTAAGCATTTTTCAAATACTTTTGAAAAGCAGGTATCGGGTGTATCAGTGGTCAAGGTGGATAGTGCATCAATTAGGATAACACACAACTCCTATAAACCTAATGCAATAATTTAACTCAAAAGCATTTAAGGAAATCATTTTATAAATTCAAGGAAAAGGTTAAATGCACCGGGGCTTGCCTTGAAGAGCAAAGAGGGCAGGCTCGAAGGCGGCGGAGCAGTTGTCAGAACTCGGGGTAGCCTCGGGGACAGGTTCGTCGGCGGCTGCCTCGATCTTGACTCCTTCTTTGGTGACTATACGAATGCAATGATGCATGCACATGAGTATGCTAGCATGAACAATGCAAAACAGGGCATACAACATGAACCCTAATCACTTTTTCTATTTTCCTTAATTATTTAAAAAGGTCATTTTATGAAGTTACCCCAAAAATTACCAAATTAATCACATAAGTTCATTATGGTGTAGATAGATGGCAAAACAAATTTCATAATTTTTGGAGGTCATTAAGGTGCTCAAATAAAATCAGACATTAATTAACAGAAGGCACTATTTAACAATTAAAAAAAAATGCTCAAAAAATCAACTTGTTCCAAAAGACTTCAAAATTTCACCAGAGACTAAACATGGCATAGGAAGCTCACAAAAATTTATCTCATGATTTTTGGAGTTATAAATAATTTTCTAAAAATCCGAAACTATCCATTTATTAATTAAAAGAGGGATTTTATATTTTCAATTTCTTGCAGAAAAGTCAAGTTTCATATTTTTATAAAATACTACATAGTGCATGGAGCATACCATAATTTTATCAGGATTTAAGGAACAACAGATTAATTCAAACAAAAAAGAGAAAACAGAACACTATTCACACTCTTTCAAAAAGGAAAAAGAAAAGAGCGCTGTGCTCCTTCCTCGCAGGGGCTCGGGCGAATCGTTGCGAGGCGGACAGCAGGGCTCGGGCGAGGCGGAAACACTCGGCCGTCCGAGACCTGGCTGGTAGGCTCGGTCGAGACGGAAACAAGCGTTTCGTCCGAGGCCTGGCCGGAAGGCTCGGGCGAAACGGAAAGCAAGCGTCCGTCCGAGGCCTGACTGGGAGGCTCGGGCGAGACGGAAAGCAAGCGTCCGTCCGAGGCCTGACTGGGAGGCTCGAGCGAGACGGAAAGTATGTGTTCGCCGAGGCCTGGCTCGAGCGAAGCTGAGGGTGCGTGAGTCCGCTCGAGGCCTGGCTCGAGCGAAGTGGTGAGGGTCTGTGTGTCCGCTCGAGGCTAGGCTCGGGCGAAACGGAAAACGTGTGCTCGAGGCCTGGCTCGAGCTAGACAGTGAACGTGCATCCGCTCGAGGCCTGGCTCGAGCTTTACGCCGTGAGAGCAGAGACCAGGGGCTTCGAGTGCTTACCACGGTCGGAGGCAGGGCTCGGCGGAACAAGGGTCGAAGGAGGAAGCTCGACGTTGGCGGTGCTTCGGCGGAGCTCTTTCGGCGGCGAGCGGCGCTCCGGCGATCCGGCGATCCTGCGCAACACACGAGACCGCAAGGGCCTGGTTAGAGTCGCGCGGAGCCAAGGAAGCTGACACAGGGGTCAGGGGAAGATGATCGTGGCCGGAGAGGTAGTATTTGACGAACCCGAGTTCACCGGTGTTTCGTCGGAGTTTGGGAAGATGGGGTTACGCCGGGCGATTGGAGGCGTGGGAGGTGAAATTGAGGGGTGGGAAAGCTTCACGAGCTCAAGGCGGAGCTTTCGGGCTAGGTGGTTGAGCGGCGGGAGCTTCGGAGTGGTCTGGCCACGGCGGCGGGGTCGAGTGAGAAGCTCGGACTCCGGCGGTCCCTTTTATAGGCACGGTCGGGGACGGTAGAGAGCACGGGATGGTGTGGATGAGCTCGGCCGAAGCGTGCGCACTCGATTGCAAGCCGGCGGGAGGACGGGCGTGCACCCAGGGCCTGGGCGAAGGCTCGCCGTTGACGGCCACGCGGCGGCGACGCCCTGGGCACTGTAGGGGACGGGGCGGAGGTCAGCGCTTGCGCGTGCGGGTGCGGCATGATGGCGCGGGCGCAGGCGACAAGTCGGGGCGGGCGTGCGGCTGCCCGGCGCGCGTGGCGCAAGCGGCGCTGGCGCGCGGCCATGGCCGGGGCCCCCTTCTGCTCTGTGCCGGCTAGAGGTAGGGGATGAACAGGGCTAGGTCTAGGGTTTGACTTTCTGTATTTCGCAAATTACTTCCAAAACTTGAACTGAGCAGCAAAAACTCAAAATACCAAAGTTGTTCAGAAAAAAGAGATCTACAACTTTGTCAAAAAGAATACTTTCAAATTCCAAACAGTTTTTGAATTAAATACGAAATCAGAAAAGAGGACACTTTTAGGATTTGAATAATTTCAAAATTACTTTTGATTTTACATTGAAAGTTGGAAATCTGCAAATATGAAAGTTGTTCCTTTTATCAAAACCTACAACTTTGCTAATATACCCTTTTTCTGAAACTCAATAGTTTTTAAATAAATTTTAAAAACTGAAAAGGGGACAAAAACTGGAGTTTGAATGAATTTGGATTTACTTCAAACTTTGTACAAAAACTTGAAAATTTGTAAATACCAAAGTTGTTTCTCTTGGCCAGATCTACAACTTTGCTTTTTGGACCAACCTCAAATTTTGAATAATTTTTGAATTACAAAAAGAGGGATAAAATCCAGGGTTTGGAAATCAGGGTTTTGCAAAGGGATTTGAAATCTGATTTTGATTTTTGAACTTTGGCCAACACAACAAAACTTCAAGACATCCAACTGAACAAGAATTACACAAAGCTAGGCACAAAGGTGAAATTACCATTTTTGCCCTTATAGGAAGATTTGGGCTTTTAGGGTTTTTAAAAGAGATTGCTACATAAGTACTAAGCAAACATAAATGCAAGGCAAGAATGATTAATGACTAATGATGATGACATGTCAGGTTAATTACAGTTAAACACCAGAGGTGTTACAGTGGTCGACATGACGGCACGTGGCGGCATCAGGGAGGTCGCGTCGAGGCGAAGCTACCGGATGTGCGGGCGTGGCCGTCGGATGAAGATTGACCGGACTGGACGGTTTTACCCCTGGAGGGTATTTGGGTTGAGTGCTTAATGTAAGGGCATTTTGGTCTTTGGACATGCACCTATATATATGAAGGGGGCTGCTAGGGCAGCCACATCCTTGGGGAATTCTGGGTGGTGTCTCTCTCACTTTGTTCCTGTGAGAGAAGGCTAGGGCTAGGGAGAATTGGCTCTTGTTCTTGAGCTTTTTGCCATCCAAGCTTTGTGTTGCTTGGATTGGCTTGTAGCCCGACACCGAGTGCTTAATGAATCATCCATTCCTCTGAATCCAAGGATCAATTTCGTGGTTGAATTCGCGTTTTGAATTTGTTCTTCGCGTTCTTCTTTTTTCCACGATTTTCTCCTCCCCTGATCTCCCTCTACGCTGCATCTTTTGCGATTCCGTTTGAATCAACTTGTTCTTTGATGTGAGGAGAACATTTCCACCGAAGGAATTTATCTCTACCCTCACGAACAAGTAGATCGGGTCGAAATCATTTTTGTTCTTCCCTCTTCCCCTTTTATAGTGTTCTATGGATTTCTCATGGTTTAGTTGGATTGAAGCGATGATATCCTAAGATTTGCTTCCCAACACGTAGGAGAACACTTGGGAGAAGTTTGGTTGCAGCCCCGTTCGATTTGGTGAAGATCAAATCGATTTTGGTTTTGCCCCGTGCAGTTTTTGCACTTTCTGGGAGGTCGCGGACAGTCTGCCTTGAGGGTCTCGGACAGTCCGCCGTAGACGCGGACAGTCCGCCATGTTAGGCGCGGACAGTCCGGCCATCGGGCTTCAGCTGGTTCAGTAGCTGCGCAGCTCGGTCGGTTTGGTCAGCCGTGACCGGCGGACAGTCCGCCAGTGTAGATCGTGGACAGTCCGCGAGTCGGGCAGGGAGCGTCCAGCAGGTTTGCTGTTTTGCGGTGTTGACCGGCGGACAGTTCGCCAGATCTTCGCGGACAGTCCGCCCCTGGCGCGGACAGTCCGGCACCAGCAGGCCGGACAGTCCGGGAATTGCCTGTAGGGTGAGTTTTAGTGCGTTTGCTCTCCCGGCTTTTCCGATTCGTTTCCGGACTTCTCGTTTGCTCCTATAGTTCACCTAGGAACCTCTCTACATATCTTTGCTACGCGTTAGCATCGGTATTTGGAGGAATCCCGACGTAGCTCTCTATCTACGTTTGGGAGTGGTCTTTTAGGCACGAACTTGACTCGTAGTTTTGGGAGTTTTGTTTTGCTCCCTTGTGCGGTGCCTCGCTGTGATCCTAGGGATCATCCACCCTCTTTCTAGGGTCGTGGGCATCGCGTTTGAGTCCGAAGCTTTTGGGGTTGATTTTGTTGGGACAGAGGCCGTAATTTCTGAGAAGAAATTTTAGGCTCCCATTTACCCCCCTCTGGTCGCCTTGCTTTAGCATTTTCGGTCCTTCAGAAACTTAACCCCAAAAAATGTACTTTCAGGGTCCCTTCCGGCATCTTGCTAGGCAACATAGTAAGTAAAGACGGCCTGAGGCCAAATCCGGAAAAAATACAAGCCGTCCTAAAGATGAAGCCTCCAAAAAGTGTAAAAGATGTCCAGAAGTTGACCGGATGTATGGCGGCTCTAAGTCGTTACATCTCACGTCTCGGAGAAAAAGGCCTCCCATTTTTTAGGTTACTCAAAGCTTCCGAGAAGTTCGAGTGGTCCGAGGACGCTGAAGTCGCCTTTCAAGAGCTTAAGCAGCTCTTAACAACACCACCCCTACTAGCCGCACCAAGGGATAGCGAAACCCTGCTCATTTATATAGCGGCCACCGATCAGGTTGTGAGTACCGTCATGGTCATGGAGAGAGAAGAAGAAGGACAAGCCTACAAGGTGCAACGTCCGGTCTATTACAACAGCGAAGTGCTCAACGACTCAAAATCAAGGTACCCCTAGGTGCAAAAACTGTTATATGCGATATTAATTACATCTCGCAAACTGCGGCATTATTTCGACTATTATTCCATTGCGGTGGTTACCGAGTACCCACTAGGAGATATTCTACGCAAAAAGGATGCCAATGGTCGTATAATCAAATGGGCTTTGGAGCTAGCCCCCTTCTCCCTTGAGTTTCGCAGCCATACGTCCATTAAGTCCCAGGCGCTCGTTGATTTTGTTGTTGAATGGACCGATATGACTACCCCAGTCCCTCCGACCAGCAGCAAGCACTGGATAATGTACTTCGACGGATCATTGAATCTCGAAGGAGCAAGAGCTGGAATACATTTTATATCGCCTTCTGGAGACAAGCTGAGCTATGTCCTCCGGATCCATTTCAAGGCATCCAATAATGCAGCTGAATATGAAGCCTGCTTACACGGCCTTCGGATCGCGGTCGAGCTGGGAGTGAAAAGGCTAGAGGTATTCGGCGATTCTGCTCTAGTCATAAACCAAGTTAACAAAGACTGGGACGCCACCAACAAAAAGATGGACGCCTACGTTACCTAGATAAGAAAACTTGAGGGAAAATTTTATGGTTTGCAATTTCAGCACGTGGTACATGTAGACAACCAAGCAGCTGATGCTCTCTCCAAAATAGGTTCGTCTAGGTCCCAGATCCCTCATGGCATTTTCGTCCAGGACTTAGTCAAGCCATCCATCGAACAAGAAACACCCGGGGCTGCCGACCAGTCCCCGACCGGCTAGACCGTTGCTTCCGTCCAGCTAACAGGCGATGATTGGAGAGAGCAGTTTATAAGATATCTCACTAGTACGGACGTTCCTCAAGACAAGATTGAAGCTGAGCGCCTCATTCGGCGCAGTAAGCAGTACATTTTGGTAGAAGGAAAGCTTATGCGCAAGAATGCAAAAGAAGAGCTGCTCCTGAAGTGCGTTTCTCAAAAAGAAGGCATTCGAATCCTAGCAGACATCCATGCCGACACATGTGGCAACCATGCCGCTTCCCGAACGCTGGTCGGGAAAGCATTCCGAGCAGGCTTCTATTGGCCCTCTGCCGTGGTGGACGCAGAGAAGCTGGTCAAGTATTGTGAAGGATGCCAGTTTTTCACTAAACAAATTCATGTTCCGGCACATGACCTCCAGGCCATACCAGCCTCTTGGCCTTTCTCATGCTGGGGTCTAGACATGATCGGGCCATTCAAAACAGCACCAGGCGGTTTCAGGTACGTCTATGTTATAATCGACAAGTTCTCTAAATGGATAGAATACAAGCCGCTGGTCAAACCTACAGCCCAAAAGGCAGCAGAGCTGCTAAACGATATCATTCACCGTTTCGGCCTACCCAATTGTATAATCACCGATCTCGGTTCAACCTTCACCGGCTCGGATTTCTGGTATTTTTGCGACGAAAGAAGCATAGTTGTCAAGTACGTATCCGTAGCTCACCCAAGAGCCAACGGCCAGGTGGAGCGAGCAAATGGTATGATACTCGACGCATTAAAGAAAAGGCTACACAGGGCGAACGACCAAGACCCAAAAGCTGGTCGATGGATGAAGGAATTGCCAGCAGTAGTATGGGGCTTCCGAACGCAGCCTAGCAGAAACACAGGTGTCTCGCCATATTATATGGTGTTCGGCGCAGAACCGGTTTTACCAGCAGATATCACCTTCAGATCGCCCAGAGTGGAGCAATACAACCAGGACAAATCCGACCAGGCCAGAGAGCTAGAAGTCAACTACATTGAGGAACGAAGATTGGACTCATGCATCCGAACCGCGAAATATGTCGAGGGGTTACGAAGATACTTCAACCGAAACGTCAAAGAAAGATTCTTTGCCGTAAGAGATCTAGTCCTGAGACGAATCCAAAATACCGCCGGACTGCACAAACTCTCATCTCACTGGGAAGGCCCCGATCTTGTCAAGCAAATCACAAGACCCACTTCTTACAGGCTGAGCGACCTAAATGGGACTGATGTCCCAAATTCCTGGCATATCGACCAGCTCCGGCGCTTTTATGCATAGCTACGTGGGGATCAAAAGATATGTACTCACCTTTGTACTCCCATAGCATATTATGAATAAACATCATCGTTTTCTTGCCAAAAGTTTTTCGTTTTCCTCCATCACGCGCTAACTCAGCAAACAAAATAAAGTTCAAACATACCAAGATACACCCGTAACGATTGGTTGTTTACAAAAAACTAATCTAATTCATTCATGGTTCTATGGAGCGCTGGGCTCCCCAGGCTCCTCGAATAGGTCCAGGTCCTTAACAAGAATGACGGCCGTCTCCCGGGACTCTTCATTCAGCTCAGACGCCTGGGCTTCCGAAGTATTCCGGGGAAAGCCACTTCCCAATCTCTTCATGTCAATCCCTGGATAATGGGCCCGTGCAACAGCAAGGACATAGGCAGCAACCTGCTCGCCAGCATCAGCCACAAATTTCTTCATGGCTGCCCACGATCCAGCGCACTGCTCCAGCATACCATCTGGTCGGGGCAGGAGGCCTCCGGACCGACCAGCCCCATATATGGCGTTCAGAACCGGAGCGATCCCTCGCACCATGGCGTGGCATCGCGCCTCCCAGGTATTCACGTCTTGGCAAACCATTGCAATTTGGTTTTGCCAAGAACGGCGCCTCCCTACAACAAATCAACAATAATAACAGGTCACGGACATCCAGAAGGCAATATGCACTGAAACAAAAAGGATTCAACGACAACCTTCAAGCTCTTTCTCCAGCTCATCCGCTCGCGTCTTCTCCCTGGCAGCCACAACCTCGCCATCCAGTACCTTGATCTTCTCCACAGCGACCTGCGAGGCAAGCTCTGTTCCAACAAAGTTTGTCAAGCAGTCAGGCTCAAGTCACACAAAAAAGGGGGTGATTCTGTGGCTCTCACCCTCATTTTCACGACGATCCCGGGCGATCTCGGACGCCTGCCTCTCTGCAGCTTCACGCAGCTCAACCTCAGTTTGCCGAGCATTGTCAAGGTCCGCTCGGTACCGCGTGCATGATTCCTCAAGTTTTTCTTTGGTATCGAGCAAAGGGCCGACGAACTCGAAGCATTTACGGTGCTCCTCCGACAAATCTGACAACCCCTGCAAGTCAACATAAGTACCCAACATTCAAATTCGCGCGAATCGTCTTCACAGCGTCACATATTTCAGAGAATTACCTGTGCATATTTATGAAGTTGACTTAGCATCCGGTCAAAGTTCTTCATCGGACGATTGTCGGTGTTTTCCTCGTGGAACACCCACTCGCCAGCTCGCTGGCGTGCCACTCTGATTATCCGTTCTGGAGATCTAGGTGGGCGAGGAATCTCCACGACATCCTCTTTGGGTGCCATGGGCACTTCTTCAGCCCCCACGGGATCTGTTGTAACACCCCTGGTGTTTAAATGTAATTAACTTGACATGTCATCATCTTAAGCATTAATCATTTCCTGTGATGCATTTGATTTGCCTAATTGCTATGCCTTGATTCCCTTTTCAAAAACCCTAAAAGCCCAATTCTCTCTATAAAGGCAAAATGGTAATTTCACCTCTGTGCCTAGTTATATTTAATTCTTGTTCAAATTTAGTGCCCTGATGTTTGTTGCATTGATCAAAGTTCAAAAATCAGATTTGATTTGATTTTCCCTTTTGCAAAACCCTAAAATCCCCAATCCTGGATTTATTCCCTTTTTGATAACTTTTTCAAAAGTCAAAATTTTGAGTTGGTTCAAAAAGCAAAGTTGTGAATCTGATCGAGAGGAACAACTTTGGTATTTACAAATTTTCAAGTTTCAGTTTGGAATCCAAAGTAATTTTGATTTGAATCAAATTTAAAAAGTGTCCCCTTTTCTGTTTTTGAATATAGTTCAAAAACTATTTGGAATTTGAAAATGTTCATATTGACAAAGTTGTAGATCTCATTTTTCTGAGCAACTTTGGTATTTTGAGTTTTTGTCACACAGTTCAAACTTTGGGAGAAATCTGCAAAATACAGAGACCAGCAAAAGTCAAACCCTATCCCCTAGCACTGTTCTTCTTCCAGCTAGGGCCAAGGGGGGGGGGGCCCGGCCATGGCGCCGGCGCTGCGCCTGCAGCGCATACGGCTGCTCCCCACGCGCCACCAACCTGCCGCCGCTGTCGCCCTGTTCCCTCCGCGCCCGCACGCGAGCGCTGACTCCATCTCGCGGCCCCTACTGCTCCTGCTCGCCGCCGCCGCGTGGTCGTTGCCGGCGCTGCTTGCGCCCGAGCCCCGGCTGCACGCCTGACCCTCCGCCTGCGCGCAATCGAGAGTGCACGCGCTCGCCGTGCTTATCCACCCCACCTCGAGGTCTCTACCGGCCTCTGGCCGCGGCTATATAAGCCCGCCGGAGCCCCGAGCTTCTCATCCTCTCCGCCACCGTGGCCAGGCCAGTCCAGTGCCTCCGCCGCTCCACCACCTAGCTCAGAAGCACCGCCTTGAGCTCGTGAAGCTTTCCCACCCTTCAATTTCATCTCTACCGCCTTCAATCGCCCGGCGTAAGCTCGCTGTTCCCATCTCCGACAGAAACCCGGCGAGCTCGGGTTCGTGAAATTCGCCGTCTCCGGCCATGACCATCCCTCACCGACCCCCGTGTCATGTTCCTTGGTTCCGTGCGACTCTGACCAGGCCCTTGCGGTCTCGTGTGTTGCGCAGGGTCGCCGGAGCGCCGCTCGCCGCTCGCCGCCGAAGGAGCTCCACCGAACCACCGCCCCTCGAGCACGTGTCGAGCCTCCTTCCTCGAGCCTCACCCTCGAGCACGTGCCGAGCCACACCCTCGAGCCCTGCCTCCGATCCGTGGTAAGCACCCGAGGCCTCCGGCCTCTGCATCCACTCCGTCTCGCCCGAGCCCAAGCCTCGAGCACGCGTTTCCGTCTCGCCCGAGCCCAAGCCTCGAGCGGACTCATGCACCCTCCGCTTCGTCGAGCTAGGCCTCGGACGGACGCTTGCTTTTCCGTCTCGCCCGAGCCTTCCGTCTCGCCCGAGCCTTCCGTCTCGCCCGAGCCTTCCATCTCGCCCGAGTCCGCTTCGCCCGAGCCTCCGGGCCAGGCCTCGGACGGAGCACTCACTTTCCGTTTCGCCCGAGCCCTTCATAGAAGGAGCACAGTGCTCTTTTCTTTTTCTGAGAGTTGTGAATAGTGTTCTATTTTCTCTTTTTTGTGTGAATTAATCTGTTGTTCCTTAAATGCTGAGAAAATTATGGTATGCTCCTTGCACTGTGTAGTATTTTATAAAAATATGAAACTTGACTTTTCTGCAAGAATTTCAAAATGTAAAATTCCCCTTTTAATTGAAAAATGAAGGTTTTGGTATTTTTGGAGAGTGATCTATAACTCCAAAAATCTTGAGATAAATTTTTGAGACCTTGTTATAACATGCTGAACCTCTGGTAAAATTGTGAAGTCTTTTGGAGCAAGTTGATTTTTGAGCATTTATTTTAATTAAGGAATAGTGCCTTTTGTTAATTAAATGTTTAGATTTATTTGAGCATCTTAATGACCTCCAAAAATTATGAAATTTGTTTTGCCATCTGTTTATGCCTTAATGAACTTATGTGATTAATTTGGTAATTTTTGGAGCAACTTCATAAAATGACCTTTTAAATAAAATAAGAAAAATAGAAAAGATGGATTAGGGTTGGTAATAAGTGTTTAATGATGTGATCTTTGGATTGATTGATGTTCATAGACCCCTACCCTTTGGTCTATGATGTCTGTGATGATATGTTTGGTTAATACTTAGGATAATTATAATAAGGCCTAACATCAATAATGCTTAAGAAAGAAATGGTTACCTTTTATGCTCAACCTAGATTTCGGTTATGCCTTGCCTAAGAGTAATCTAGATTCAGTGGAATTGTCTTGCACCATAAGTCCATATCATCATTCTCATGAGCATTCATCATTGCATCCGTATAGTTGACGAAGAAGGTACCAGAGTCGAGGCCGCTGTTGACGAACCAACTCCCGAGGCGACCCCGAGCTCCAACACCTATACCTACCCCGAGTCTGCTCTCTTTGCTCTTCAAGGCAAGCCCCGGTGCATTTAACCCTTTCCTTGAATTTTATAAAATGATTTCCTTAAATGCTTTTGAGTTAAATTATTGCATTAGGTTTATAGGAGTTGTGTGCTATCCTAATTGATGCACTATCCACCTTGACCACTGATACACCCGATACCTGCTTTTCAAAAGTATTTGAAAATGCTTAGCAATGCTTATTGAATTAGACTTTGCAATAAAATGCCAATTTTTAAAAGTGTGATCACTTAAGGAATGTTTATGGGAATTTTGGTCTTACTCCCCGGCTGTTCGCTAGGTATCTGATCCGTACCTAGTCAATAGCGAGGAGAGGTTGTCCGAGCGTACGGTGCCGTCATGTTGTAGTCCGGGACTCAACAGTTGACACCGACCGGGACAGGGTTGAAAAACTGACAGGACTATTACGCTTGGGTGAGATATGACCAAGGTATAGTTCTGGCTGGAAAATTAGGGACCATCCGTATGGGGGCCTGCTGGTCAAGACTTGTAACTATTCACATACTACGGAAAGCTCTGGCTCCGAGGAATCCTTTATTGGACCGACAACCGCGCACTGGGAGTGGAGAGATGGCGGAAGTAGCATGTACCCACGTGACAGGACCTGTACTCTTGGGTTAGAGTCCCGAGGTACTTGTCGCTGGCGGAAAATTGGAGTGGTGTACTGTACTTCCGGGTGGCGTAGGACCGGGCCCAATCTTGGAGGAATCGTGGTAGACGAGTTGGCATATGCAAGCTTGGGTGCTACATATGCAGTGTGGATAGGGATCCTCAGCTGAGTATTATTTATCCGGATTAACGTTGCTCCTCGGTTATGGAGACTTGGTCCACTAACTGTCAACGGAGAGTGGTTCTCAACTAGGAATGTTTTGAAATGTAAAATGAATCATGAATGATGAAGAATTGAGGAATACTGAATCTTTCAAAAATAAAATAAGGTTTACAAAAATGCTTTTCTGCAAAATACTTGATCTTGCTTAAGCCTTACCTTGACTACCCTAAGCCTCTCATTCCTGAGTCTTCTCCCTTTTTCTTTAGTCGGGTAAGTCTTGTTGAGTACCCCAGTACTCAGGGTTTGTTACCCATGTTGCAGGTATGCCTGAGACCCCGATGTGTCTCGCACCCTGTTGCGTGACCTTCGTCCAGGAAGAGGCCGATGAGGCCGATGAGTAAATGTGCACCCTCGGGCTGGGTGTTACATGTATCTTTATGTTATTGTTTCCGCTACGTTGTCTACTTTGAATTCCCGAACAATGGTTTGTAATAATCGTACTCCTTACCTCATTTGAAACCTCGGTTTGTAAAACTATTGTTATTTAAGTCTTCCGCTCATTATTCCGATGTTATTTGTAAAAGTATGCAATGCTGTAACCGAATTGTGAGATGATCCTGCGGACATTGGGCACTGATGTAGCCCGGTGGCGAACAGGTCTTAATCACATGGAACATGGGTTCGGCTGTCAGAGGTTGACAGGGACACGTGGGCCATGGGATTAGGGTCGTTCCGTCACAGAGTGGTATCGGAGCATCTCACTTTAACGTTGCAGTGTTCTTTTGCGAAAACTTCAAAAGTTCTTTTGAGTCCAAACAAAATTTAAACTTGACTATTTTGAGTCCAAATTGCTTCTCTCATCTTGTCCCTCTTATGGCAACACTAGCTAGTGGAACAACATGTTTTAAGCCCTATATATGTTAAGTATTGCATTGCCTTGTTCCGTAGGAACGATTCATGCATCATGTCATATTCACTTAAGTAAATAAATGAGTTCGTTGGGATAGTGTGCCTATACCTTTTCTTGCTAGCCTTTCTCATCTATAACCTCTTGTCCAGATATGGCTCGCATCAAGCTGACCGCCCGCAAGTCGACTGGACCGAACGGTGTGCCGCGTCACCAGCTGGCGCCACGCACCGGAGAAGAGACTGGAGAATCCTCCAATGGTCGTCGTTTTCCCCGTCGTACCCGCAAACAGCTGAAGGAGGAAATCAAGAATCTGAAGGCTGAGATAGAGAACATGGAGCATGACTTCTACCTTTCCCGCCTGGAGTTCTACGAGGCACGAGCCGCTCTTGAGGAAGCTAACCAGAATGTGGTTCGCGCTATCCAGCAGCGTGATGCAACATGGATCCGAGAGGATGTCACCAGAGCCCAGCTCCATGGATTGCAGCAGTACACCGCCCAGATCGAGCAGTTCAATGATATGCTTCATGAGGAAGTACACCAGCTGCACAACCAGCTTCACCCCGTGATTCCACCAGTTGTTGAGGACCCTGAAGACGGAGTCGTGGAGGAACCTAAAGTAGAACACGAGCCCAATCAGAATGAGGAAGTGGAACCTGCTGAAGATGTCCACGTTGAAGATGAAGATGAGGAGGAAGAGCCTGAGCTTATCATCGAGGATGATGATGATGACGAAGAGTTGATCTTCATCGATGACGACTAGACTCCTTGTGTCTGTACCATCTGCTTACCTAAAACCTTAGTCTAGGTTTGGGGGCGTTAGTCTGTCTGTTGCCAAGTCTGGCATGTATCTTTCTTTTCGTATCTTTTCCCCTTTATCGGCCTGTATCAGTCTGTTGTCATCTTTATCAAGCCAGCTATCTTTGTATCAATGAAGCTATCAATCGGTCGTTTCAGAACCTTTGTCCATATATGCTGAGTTCCGAGTTGCTTATACAGATGCCTGTGAACACCCGTACCGGAGCTGGAGGTTCTGATGATGCCAACATCCCAAACCCTCCACCTGTCCCAGCTACCCTAGCAGATGCCATTGCAGCCCTGGCCGCCGCTGCCAATCTGATGGCTCAGAACCAAGGACAGCAGAATGTTGGTCACCGTGGTCGTCACAACCAAGAGACCACCTATGTGGATTTCACTGAAACCCGTCCACCGGTTTTCACCAGAGCCGATGACCCCTCGATGCTGACGATTGGCTCCGCACCATGGAGCAGAAGTTTGGTCTCATCCGATGTACTGAAATCCAGAAGCCCCGGTTTGCTTCGCAGCAGCTTCGTGGCCCAGCAAGTGCTTGGTACGCCAACCTCTTGGCTGCCCAGCCTGAAGGTCATGAGTTGACCTGGGAAGAGTTCCGCACCACTTTCCGTGCACACCACATCCCATCAGGTCTGATGAAGATGAAGCTTGATCAGTTCCTAGCCCTGCAGCAGAAGGACTCCACAGTGATGCAGTATGTGGGTCAATTCAACCATCTGAGTCAGTATGCAGCGGAATATGTCAACACGGATGAGAAGAAGAGAGACTGTTTCCTTAGGGGATTGCACCCTAAGATCCGCAGAAGCATGTCAAACAACCTGACCGGTTCTTATCATGAGGCTGTTGACCGGGCAGTTGCTTTTGAAGAGAGTAACCGTCAGTACCAAGAGGAGGAGAAGAAGAAGAAAGCAGGATCTAGCAGCCACTCTGGCAATCACAAGCGCCAGAGGGTCATATATCATCCTAGTCACCACCACAACCGTCCACCTTACCCTCACCAGCAAGTGGTTGTCCGTACCGCGGCTACCACCCACAACGCCAACCAACAAAGTGCCACTCAGCCGAACGCCCCGGGTGTTCGTATCACCACCCCACAAACCGCCTATAACCATCCCTGCTACAACTATGGTCAACTTGGCCACTGGTCTCGTGAGTGCCCAAAGCCCAGAAGCCTGCTCAGAACTTTCAGAAGGGTCCTGGAGGACCACAGCAGCAGCAACACCGTGCTCCACAGCAGCAAGTGCAGAAGGGCAAGTTCGTCAAGAAGCACGGGCAAGTCTACTACACCACTGTCAGCGATATTCCAGAAGGGGAGCCCGTCATGATCGGTAGGTTTCCCGTTGCCAATCATCCTGCAGTTGTGTTGTTTGATTCTGGTGCATCGCATTCCTTCATCAGTCGTACTTTTGTCATCAAGCATGAAATATCAATTGAGGATTTGAAAGAAAGTTTTTGCATTTTATCGCCTGGAGGGCGTATAATCACCAAAGAGGTGGTTCGCAGTATACCAGTAATGTTGGGGGAACATGTATTTCCCACCACCATGATAGTGCTTCATGATCAGGAGATAGATGTCATCCTAGGCATGAATTGGATGTGTCAGTATAAAGCCATGATCGACATCTTGAATAGAGTTGTGAGAGTGGATATTCCTAACAGTACCGCCAAACTCCTTCTCCAACTTCCAATACCTCAAAAACCAGCAGCCACTCAAATAAATACCGCCTATGTTCTGGAAACCCGGGACATCCCCGTGGTTTGTGAATTCCCTGATGTTTTTCCTGAGGATTTACCTGGTCTACCTCCTGACCGTGACGTTGAGTTTGCCATAGAGCTAAAGCCCGGGACTGCTCCTATATCCCGCAGAGCTTATCGAATGCCTCCCAGAGAGTTGGTAGAACTAAAAATCCAATTACAAGATTTGTTGGACAAGGGTTTCATTCGCCCAAGCTCGTCTCCTTGGGGCTGTCCTGCAATCTTTGTAAAGAAGAAAGACAAGACTCTCAGAATGTGCATTGATTATCGCCCACTCAATGAGGTCACCATCAAAAACAAATATCCCTTGCCTCGGATTGATCTTCTCTTTGACCAGTTAGCTGGAGCCAAGGTATTCTCCAAGATCGATCTCAGATCCGGCTACCACCAAATAAAGATTCGTCCTGAAGATATTCCTAAAACAGCTTTCACCACCAGATACGGCCTATATGAGTACTTGGTCATGTCTTTCGGTTTGACCAATGCCCCTGCTCATTTCATGTACCTCATGAACTCTGTGTTCATGCCAGAGCTTGATAAATTCGTGGTCGTGTTCATTGACGACATCCTTGTCTACTCAAAAACCCCTGAAGATCACGCCGAGCATCTTCGTATCGTTCTATCCTGTCTCAGAGACCATCAGCTCTATGCTAAGTTCAGTAAATGTGAGTTCTGGTTAGATCAGATACAGTTTCTTGGTCATGTCCTATCCGCTGAAGGTGTGTCAGTCGACCCCGGAAAAGTGTCAGATATCCTGGATTGGAAGCCACCTACCTCTGTTCACAAGGTCCGCAGTTTTATGGGAATGACTGGATATTATCGTCGATTCATCCCAGATTTCTCCAGAATCGCCAAGCCTATCACCGAGTTGCTGAAGAGTTCTGTGAAGTTCTTTTGGTCACCAGCTTGTGAACAAGCTTTTCAGACTTTGAAGAAGTTGTTAACCACGTCACCAGTGCTAGCTCAGCCAAACGTCGAGAAGCCCTTTGATGTCTACTGTGATGCATCTGGTACTGGTTTGGGTTGCGTGTTGATGCAAGAAGGAAGAGTGATCGCTTATGCCTCGCGCAGCTTAAGCGACATGAGGAAAATTATCCAACTCATGATCTTGAGTTAGCAGGCAGTGGTTCATGCCTTGAAGATATGGCGTCATTATCTGTTGGGCAGTACCTGCAATGTGTACACAGATCACAAGAGCCTGAAGTATATCTTCACCCAAGAAGAGCTGAACATGAGGCAGCGAAGATGGCTTGAGTTAATCAAGGACTATGATATCGAAGTGCATTACCATCCGGGTAAGGCGAATGTGGTCGCCGATGCACTCAGTCGCAAGTCATACTGTAACTGTCTGGTTATGAAATCCTATGAATCTTCCCTATGCTATGAACTAGAGAAGCTGGGTATTGAAATGGTTCCACAAGGAAGTCTAGGCAATGTCAGAGTAGAAACCTCTATCAGAGAACAGATCATAGCTGCACAGAAGATAACCCCGGAATCAAGCACATCATCGAAAAGGTTCAAGTTGGAAAGGCTGACTGTTTCAGGATTGATGATGAAGGAGTGGTATGGTTCAAGAACCGTCTGGTAGTTCCCAAGGTACCTGAGCTGAGACAGATAATCCTTGATGAAGCACACTCAACCAGATTTGCCATCCATCCTGGCAGCAACAAGATGTACCAAGACTTGAAGCAAAAATTCTGGTGGACAAAGATGAAGATCGAAATCGCTCGACATGTCGCTCGTTGCGATACATGTCAGAAAGTCAAGGCTGTGCATATGAAGCCCGGAGGAGAGCTGCAACCTTGTCAGTACCTGGTTGGAAATGGGAGGATATCAGCATGGATTTTATCAATGGATTACCCAAGACTCAAAAGGGATTCGATTCCATTTGGGTGATAGTGGACCGTCTCACGAAGCAAGCTCACTTCCTACCGGTCAAAACAAGTTATACCGCCCCAACTTATGCCACCTTGTACAAAAACAACATAGTGAAGCTCCATGGCATACCCAAGACCATCATCTCAGATCGTGGTACTCAATTTGTCGCTAAGTTCTGGAAAGCGTTCCATGCCTCACTTGGAACCAAGCTATTGTATAGCACGGCTTATCATCCGCAGACTGATGGACAGACTGAGAGAGTCAACCAAGTGTTAGAAGATATGTTGAGAGCCTGTGTGCTTACCTTCGCAGATACTTGGGATCAGTGTTTGCCCTTGGCAGAATTCTCTTATAATAACAGTTACCAAGAGAGCATCAAAATGGCACCCTTTGAAGCACTGTACGGCCGCCGTTGTCGTACCCCTCTCAGTTGGTCTGAATCCGGAGAAAGGGAATTCTTTGGAGTTGACCTAGTAAAAGATATGGAAGAGAAAGTCAAGCAAATACAAGAGAACATGAAGATCGCACAGTCTCGACAGAAAAGTTATGCTGACAAGAGACGTCGACCTCTGCAGTTCTAGATTGGAGATTATGTGTACCTGAAGGTCTCACCCACTAAAGGAGTCACTCGTTTTGGAGTCAAAGGAAAGTTAGCACCCCGCTACATTGGTCCGTTTGAGATTCTGGATCGTTGTGGCAAGGTCGCTTACAAGTTAAGTTTGCCCGATCATCTTTCAGCAGTTCATAATGTGTTTCATGTCTCCCAACTCAAGAAGTGTCTCCGAGTACCTGAACATGTGGTTGAAGTTGAAGGCGTTGAGCTAGAACCAGATCTGTCATACACTGAGTATCCAGTTCGCGTGTTGGATCACAAGGATCGTGTTACCCGAAGAACCACCACAAGATGGTACAAGATCCAGTGGAACCAACACTCTGAAGAAGAAGCCACCTGGGAATCCGAAGACTTCTTAGCAAAGAACTATCCCGACTTTCTCGAATCTCTGTAGATGTAAAGTTTTGCCTTTTCCTTCTTAAGACGTGGAATCTCGGGGCGAGATTTCTTTTAGGGGGGAAGGCTGTAACACCCCTGGTGTTTAAATGTAATTAACTTGACATGTCATCATCTTAAGCATTAATCATTTCCTGTGATGCATTTGATTTGCCTAATTGCTATGCCTTGATTCCCTTTTCAAAAACCCTAAAAGCCCAATTCTCTCTATAAGGGCAAAATGGTAATTTCACCTCTGTGCCTAGTTATATTTAATTCTTGTTCAAATTTAGTGCCCTGATGTTTGTTGCATTGATCAAAGTTCAAAAATCAGATTTGATTTGATTTTCCCTTTGCAAAACCCTAAAATCCCAAATCCTGGATTTATTCCCTTTTTGATAACTTTTTCAAAGTTCAAAATTTTGAGTTGGTTCAAAAAGCAAAGTTGTGAATCTGATCGAGAGGAACAACTTTGGTATTTACAAATTTTCAAGTTTCAGTTTGAAATCCAAAGTAATTTGTATTTGAATCAAATTTGAAAAGTGTCCCCTTTTCTGTTTTTGAATATAGTTCAAAAACTATTTGGAATTTGAAAATGTTCATATTGACAAAGTTGTAGATCTCATTTTTCTGAGCAACTTTGGTATTTTGAGTTTTGTCGCACAGTTCAAACTTTGGGAGAAATCTGCCAAAATACAGAGACCAGCAAAAGTCAAACCCTATCCCCTAGCACTGTTCTTCTTCCAGCTAGGGCCAAGGGGGGGGGGCCCGGCCATGGCGCCGGCGCTGCGCCTGCAGCGCATACGGCTGCTCCCCATGCGCCACCAACCTGCCGCCGCTGTCGCCCTGTTCCCTCCGCGCCCGCAGGCGAGCGCTGACTCCATCTCGCGGCCCCTACTGCTCCTGCTCGCCGCCGCCGCGTGGTCGTTGCCGGCGCTGCTTGCGCCCGAGCCCCGGCTGCACGCCTGACCCTCCGCCTGCCGCGCAATCGAGAGCGCACGCGCTCGCCGTGCTTATCCACCCCACCTCGAGGTCTCTACCGGCCTCTGGCCGCGGCTATATAAGCCCGCCGGAGCCCCGAGCTTCTCATCCTCTCCGCCACCGTGGCCAGGCCAGTCCAGTGCCTCCGCCGCTCCACCACTTAACTCAGAAGCTCCGCCTTGAGCTCGTGAAGCTTTCCCACCCTTCAATTTCATCTCTACCGCCCTCAATCGCCCGGCGTAAGCTCGCCGTTCCCATCTCCGGCAGAAACCCGGCGAGCTCGGGTTCGTGAAATTCGCCGTCTCCTGCCATGATCATCCCTCACCGACCCCCGTGTCGTGTTCCTTGGTTCCGCGCGACTCTGACCAGGCCCTTGCGGTCTCGTGTGTTGCGCAGGGTCGCCGGAGCGCCGCTCGCCGCTCGCCGCCGAAGGAGCTCCACCGAACCACCGCCCCTCGAGCACGTGTCGAGCCTCCTTCCTCGAGCCTCACCCTCGAGCACGTGCCGAGCCACACCCTCGAGCCCTGCCTCCGATCCGTGGTAAGCACCCGAGGCCTCCGGCCTCTGCTTCCACTCCGTCTCGCCCGAGCCCAAGCCTCGAGCACGCGTTTCCGTCTCGCCCGAGCCCAAGCCTCGAGCGGACTCATGCACCCTCCGCTTCGTCGAGCTAGGCCTCGGACGGACGCTTGCTTTCCGTCTCGCCCGAGCCTTCCGTCTCGCCCGAGCCTTCCGTCTCGCCCGAGCCTTCCATCTCGCCCGAGTCCGCTTCGCCCGAGCCTCCGGGCCAGGCCTCGGACGGAGCACTCACTTTCGTTTCGCCCGAGCCCTTCATAGAAGGAGCACAGTGCTCTTTTCTTTTTCTGAGAGTTGTGAATAGTGTTCTATTTTTCTCTTTTTGTGTGAATTAATCTGTTGTTCCTTAAATGCTGAGAAAATTATGGTATGCTCCTTGCACTGTGTAGTATTTTATAAAAATATGAAACTTGACTTTTCTGCAAGAAGTTTCGAAAATGTAAAATTCCCCTTTTAATTGAAAAATGAAGGTTTTGGTATTTTTGGAGAGTGATCTATAACTCCAAAATCTTGAGATAAATTTTTGAGACCTTGTTATAACATGCTGAACCTCTGGTAAAATTTTGAAGTCTTTTGGAGCAAGTTGATTTTTGAGCATTTATTTTTAATTAGGAATAGTGCCTTTTGTTAATTAAATGTTTAGATTTATTTGAGCATCTAATGACCTCCAAAAATTATGAAATTTGTTTTGCCATCTGTTTATGCCTTAATGAACTTATGTGATTAATTTGGTAATTTTTGGAGCAACTTCATAAATGACCTTTTAAATAAAATAAGAAAATAGAAAGATGGATTAGGGTTGGTAATAAGTGTTTAATGATGTGATCTTTGGATTGATTGATGTTCATAGACCCCTACCCTTTGGTCTATGAGTCTGTGATGATATGTTGGTTAATACTTAGGATAATTATAATAAGGCCTAACATCAATAATGCTTAAGAAAGAAATGGTTACCTTTTATGCTCAACCTAGATTTCGATTATGCCTTGCCTAAGAGTAATCTAGATTCAGTGGAATTGTCTTGCACCATAAGCCCATATCATCATTCTCATGAGCATTCATCATGCATCCGTATAGTTGACGAAGAAGGTACCAGAGTCGAGGCCGCTGTTGACGAACCAACTCCCGAGGCGACCCCGAGCTCCAACACCCTATACCTACCCCGAGTCTGCTCTCTTTGCCATTCAAGGCAAGCCCCGGTGCATTTAACCCTTCCTTGAATTTTATAAAATGATTTCCTTAAATGCTTTTGAGTTAAATTATTGCATTAGGTTTATAGGAGTTGTGTGCTATCCTAATTGATGCACTATCCACCTTGACCACTGATACACCCGATACCTGCTTTTCAAAAGTATTTGAAAAATGCTTAGCAATGCTTATTGAATTAGACTTTGCAATAAAATGCAATTTTTAAAAGTGTGATCACTTAAGGAATGTTTATGGGAATTTGGTCTTACTCCCGCTGTTCGCTAGGTATTGATCGCTAGCCTAGTTAATAGTCGAGGAGAGGTTGTCCGAGCGTACGGTGCCGTCATGTTGTAGTCCGGGACTCAACAGTTGACACCGACCGGGACATGGTTGAAAAACTGACAGGACTATTACGCTTGGGTGAGATATGACCAAGGTATAGTTCTGGCTGGAAAATTAGGGACCATCCGTATGGGGGCCTGCTGGTCAAGACTTGTAACTATTCACATACTACGGAAGCTCTGGCTCCGAGGAATCCTTTATTGGACCGACAACCGCGCACTGGGAGTGGAGAGATGGCGGAAGTAGCATGTACCCACGTGTCAGGACCTGTACTCTTGGGTTAGAGTCCCGAGGTACTTGTCGCTGGCGGAAAATTGGAGTGGTGTACTGTACTTCCGGGTGGCGTAGGACCGGGCCCAATCTTGGAGGAATCGTGGTAGACGAGTTGGCATATGCAAGCTTGGGTGCTACATATGCAGTGTGGATAGGGATCCTCAGCTGAGTATTATTTATCCGGATTAACGTTGCTCCTCGGTTATGGAGACTTGGTCCCTGACTGTCAACGGAGAGTGGTTCTCAACTAGGAATGTTTTGAAATGTAAAATGAATCATGAATGATGAAGAATTGAGGAATACTGAATCTTTCAAAATAAAATAAGGTTTACAAAATGCTTTTCTGCAAAATACTTGATCTTGCTTAAGCCTTACTTGACTACCCTAAGCCTCTCATTCCTGAGTCTCTCCCTTTTTCTTTAGTCGGGTAAGTCTTGTTGAGTACCCCAGTACTCAGGGTTTGTTACCCATGTTGCAGGTATGCCTGAGACCCCGATGTGTCTCGCACCCTGTTGCGTGACCTTCGTCAGGAAGAGCCGATGAGGCCGATGAGTAAATGTGCACCCTCGGCTGGGTGTTACATGTATCTTTATGTTAATGTTTACCTACGTTGTCTACTTTGATCACCCGAACAATGGTTTGTAATACCGTACTCCTTACCTCATTGAAACCTCGTTTTTTAAAACTAATGGTATTTAAGTCTTCCGCTCTTTATTCCGATGTTATTGTAAAAGTATGCAATCTAGTAATCCGAATTGTGAGATGATCCTGCGGACATTGGGCACTGATGTAGCCCGGTGGCGAACAGATCTTAATCACATGGCAACATGGGTTCGGCTGTCAGAGGTTGACAGGGACACGTGGGCCATGGGATTAGGGTTGTTCCGTCACAGTACCAGATCAACTCTAGACTCTCCTCACTCAATACACGGACAAATCATTTGGATCACACATCATCACTCATCCCTTATCATCCCGCGCCAAGACGCCACCCAGGCTCCCCGCTCGCGTACACCTCACGTGCGACTCTCCCTCTCCCCGACGTCGCCTTCAATACACGCGCCTCCTCGATCTCACCCCGCCCACGATCTCCTGGCTACGCGAGATGTGTGGGAGGGCTCCCAGCGGCGTCGCTCCCACAGCGCGTCCCCATCCCCTCCCCCACCCGTCCACCTCCTCGCCCCTCCCGGTCGTCTCTGCATCACGGCGGCACGGTCGCGGCACGGCACGACGCTCCTCTTTCGAGCGCCTCCCTGTTCCCCTTCCGAGCGCTACCGGCTGCGCCACCTCCGCCGAGCGCCCCTAGCTGTACTACCGCCGAGCATCCCCGAGGTCGCTGCCGCCGAGCTCCTCCAACTTCGCCGTCGTCGAGCGCCCCGACGCCGCTGCCGTCGGGGGCACCAGACGACAGACGTGGACGCGAGCACCGAGCCCTCCTCTCCATAGTCGTCTTCTGGCCCGGGCAATGGGGATTCCAAGCCGGAGATGCCGCTGTTCCAGCTCCTCAGCAACCTTCTCCATCCGGCAGTATGCTGCTATCCTCCACAGCTCTGATCTGCTAATCGTCTCAGTTATTTCATAGATAGTTTTGGAGAACTTCTATTCGGACGCACTAATTTTGCTGATTTGGAGCACTGTTATGTTTCGTTGTTAGACAATTTTTTGTTTCATGGATGGATCTCTTACGGCATGAAATTAATTGTAGCATTATCAATCACTTTTGCATCAAAAACAACCTTGGATTAGAGTCCGTGTATCTCATATTGCCATCTCATGCCCTTGTAAATAAACCTAAATAATTTTGATCCATTTAGTTTTGCTAGATTAATCGGCAAGGAGCATAAACAGAAAAGAAATACAAGCATTGCTGGAGTGAGCAGAGAAACACTTTGCCCCTTGCTGTACATTCCTTAGAGAGAACTATTTTGTATTGGAAGCTGGTCTTAGGAAAATCCCACCCACACTGATACCGTACACAAGATAGAGAATTGAATCCTTGGGTAGCTAAAGATTCTTGAAAGTGGTGAGAACTACTGAACTGGATCCATTATATATTAGCATCAGCTTTCTTCTACAATATGGGTGGTTTGTTTGATCTGAATTGTGCTTCCATTCATTTGTATAATAATATGTAAAGAGCAATACTCTGGTATAGCGGTGGTTGTCATGTGCTATTTTGCTACCACTGACATGTCCCATATATTTTTTTCATTCATTGTCTTTCAAATTGAATCCTATTTTGTTTATTTGGTAACTTTGTTTTTTGTTTCGTATTTCTAACTGATTGGTAAGGTTTAAACTCAGACTAATTTCAGTTAGGCACCGACAAAACATACGTGTTTTTTCTTTTCATAGATGAAGTAGGTAATCTAAATTTACTAAATATACTAACATCACGATTGATGATCCATGGTCAATGCTTTGCCAGGTAAGGTCGTGAGAGTACTGGAAGAGTATCTAGAAGGCAATGCACCATAGTTCTACCAGATAATCAGGTTGTCATGGAGCACAGGTGAGATAGTGCAACAGTCATACTCCTTGGCTCATGTTAATTATGAAGACGGCGTGCATGTACGACAGGGTCTTCTCCTACTATTAATTTACTATTTCAGATTCCATTGTCACCGAAATTTGAGCTGATAAAATGTGACGGAACGACCCTAATCCCATGGCCCACGTGTCCCTGTCAACCTCTGACAGCCGAACCCATGTTCCATGTATTAAGACCTGTTCGCCACCGGGCTACATCAGTGCCCAATGTCCGCAGGATCATCTCACAATTCGGTTACAGAATTGCATACTTTTACAAATAACATCGGAATAAGAGCGAAAGACTTAAATAACATTAGTTTTACAAGGCAGGGTTCCAAATAGAATTTAAGGTGCAGTTATTACAAACCACGTTCTGATAATAGAAATAGACATAGGCAACATAGTGGAGAACAGCAAAGATACTTATAATCACCCAGCCCGAGGGTGTACAACTATTCTTCGGCCTCATCGGCCTCTTCCTGGACGATGTCACGCAGCAGGGTGCAAGACACATCGGGGACTCTGTCATACCTGCAGCATGGGTAACAAACCCTGAGTACTGGCGTACTCAACAAGACTTACCCGACTAAGAAAAGGGAGAAGACTCAGGAATGAGAGGCTTAGGGTAGTCAAGGTAAGGCTTAAGCAAGATCAAGTATTTTGCAGAAAAGTATTTTTGTAATCCTTATTTTACTTTGGAAAGATTCAGTATTCCTCAATTCTTCATCGTTCATGATTCATTTTACATTTCAAAACCTTCCTAGTTGAGAACCACTCTCCGTTGACAGTTAGTGGACCAAGTCTCCATAACCGAGGAAGCAACGTTAATCCGGATAAATAATACTCAGCTGAGGATCCCTATCCACACTGCATATGTAGCACCCAAGCTTGCATATGCCAACTCGTCTACCACGATTCCTTCCAAGATTGGGCCCGGTCCTACGCCACCCGGAAGTACAGTACACCACTCCTATCCAGGTACGACGACCACGTGGGTACATGCTACTTCCGCATCTCTCCACTCCCAGTGCGCGGTTGTCGGTCCAATAAAGGATTCCTCGGAGCCAGACCTTTCCGAAGTATGTAAATAGTTGCAAGTCTTGACCAGCAGGCCCCCATACGGATGGTCCCTAATTTTCCAGCAAGAACTAACCTTGGTTATATCTCACCCAAGCGTAATAGTCCTGTCAGTTTTTCAACCCTGTCCCGGTCGGTGTCAACTGTTGAGTCCCGGACTACAACATGACGACACCGTACGCGCGGACAACCTCTTCTCGACAATGACCACATGCTAGCTAGGCAAGCAGTCATCGAACGGGAAGTAAAGCCAAATTCCCATAAAGATTCTTTCAGTGATCACACTTTTGAAAATGGCATTTTATTGCAAATATATAGTATAGCATCACTAAGCATTTTGCAAATAGTTTTAAAGCAGGGCTGGTGGATCTTCTGGTGGAGGTAAATAATGCAAGGTAATAGGTCATCACAAACTCCTGTAACCTAATGCAGTAGTTTAACTCAAAAGCATTTAAGGAAAACATTTTATAAATCCAAGGAAGGGTTAAATGCACCGGGGCTTGCCTTGAAGAGCAAAGAGGGCAGGCTCAGGCGGCAGGGCAGTTGTCGGAACTCGGGGTAGCCTCAGGGACAGGTTCATCGGCGGCTGCCTCGATCTTGACTCCTTTTCGTGGACTATACGAATGCAATGATGCATGCACATGAGTATGCTAGCATGAACAATGCAAAACAGGGCATACAACATGAACCCTAATCCCTTTTTCTATTTTTCTTAATTATTTAAAAAGGTCATTTTATGAAGTTGCTCCAAAAATTACCAAATTAATCACATAAGTTCATTATGGTGTAGATAGATGGAAAACAAATTTCTAATTTTTGGAGATCATTAAGGTGCTCAAATAAAATCAGACATTAATTAACAAAGAAACTATTTAACAATTAAAGATAAATGCTCAAAAATCAACTTGTTCCAAAAGACTTCAAAATTTCACCAGAGACTAAACATGGCATAGGAAGCTCACAAAATTTATCTCATGATTTTTGGAGTTATAAATGATTTTCTAAAAATCCAAAACCATCCATTTATTAATTAAAGAGGGATTTTACATTTTCAAATTCTTGCAGAAAAGTCAAGTTTCATATTTTTCTAAAATACTACACAGTGCATGGAGCATACCATAAATTTATCAGGATTTAAGGAACAACAGATTAATTCACACAAAAAAGAGAAAACAGAACACTATTCACACTCTTTCAAAAAAGAAAAAGAAAAGAGCGCTGTGCTCCTATCTCGCAGGGGCTCGGGCGAATCGCGGCGAGGCGGGCAGCAGGGCTCGGGCGAGACGGAAACAAGCGTTTCGTCCGAGACCTGGCCGGGAGGCTCGGGCGAAGCGGAGACAAGCGTCCGTCCGAGGCCTGGCCGGTAGGCTCGGGCGAAGCGGAGACAAGCGTCCGTCCGAGGCCTGGCCGTAGGCTGGCGAAGCGGAGACAGCGGTTGTCCGAGGCCTGGCCGGTAGGCTCGGGCGAAGCGGAGACAAGCGGCTGTCTGAGGCCTGGCCGGTAGGCTCGGGCGAAGCGGAGTGGAAGCAGAGACCGAGGCTTCGAGTGCTTACCACGGGTCGGAGGCAGGGCTCGGCTGCTTCGAGGGAGCGCGGTTCGCAGGCGTGCCCGAGGGTGTGGCTCGACACGTGCTCGAGGGTGAGGCTCGACACGTTCTCGAGGGTGAGGCTCGACACGTTCGAGAGATGCGGCTCGAGGAAGGAGACGGACGCGGCGGTACTCCGGCGATTTGGCGACCCTGTACACCAGGCACGGCCACCAGTAGCCGGTTAGGAACGCAAGAAGGCAAGGAATGAAGATCAGAGGTCAGAGGGAGGAGGGGTGGAGCGACGGCGGCGAATTCCGTCGACCCGAACCGGTCGGTCTCTCACCGGTGCTGAGGAAGAAGGGCTCGCGCTCGGCGGTGGGAGGCGGTAGCGATGGAATTGAGGGGGGAAGCTGCACGGCTCAAGCGGAGCTGCTGGACTAGTTGGTTGAGCGGCGGGAGCTTCGGAGT